>CM025783.1:2908923-2956715 GCA_014636745.2 Centella asiatica
GTTGGGGGTGGGGTGGGGGTGGGGTGGGGGGTGGGGGGTGGGGGTGGGGGTGGGGTGGGGGGTGACGGGGGGTGTTGGGGGAGAAGAAACATCGAATTTGATTGTAAAACATATAATATTTAACCCTAAGTAATTTTGCACAAATCAACACTTCTTCCAACCTCATGATGTTGTCAAAGTTACTATTACGATATCCATTTGTCGAGCACATTTGCCACTTAAAAGAATTAAAGAACAAAGGGGAAAAGTTACTAACGATTCGAATTTTAATGCTCAAAGTTCACTGCTAGCTTCAAGCTCAACCAGCCCCATCCTCATGGACTTCTTACCTTGCCCTATAAGGATAAGTTAAAAAAACATTAAGACGGGCATCAGCAGGCAGCGAATGGGCAAAGAGAACAAACACGATACTTCCCTTGGGAAAAACAAAAATGCACAAAGCGCAGGAACTTGAACTTGGCTGCCAGAAAAATCATATTAGGACATTCACATGGACTTAATAGGGACCTTTGCAGCAACCCCTGAGCACATGAGACAATCTTTTAAGGCACAGGTGACAAACAACAGAAAGATTAACCATCTAAATCTCATAGAACTTATACATGAAAGACTTCATGAATGTTAACAACAATACGATAAAGCAACTTCTAAATTAACAAGCAGCCCTCATATAGAACAAGAAGGAAAGTATAAATTTGTTTCACATTGAGCTCTTATACTGTATGGGAAAAGTTACAGTTATAGTCGAGAATTAGAAATGAATGAAACAACAGAAAAAAAATGTCCATATTTTGAATTCTAACATAACAAAAGGAACATAATAATCTGCCATTCAAAAATAGCCAATTTGAAAACAACTTTCATGGCAAAGACAAGAAAAAATTCATATATTCATTAAGAGTTATACGCCAACCAAGAAGAGCTTCCAACCATCTTCATACTGTGGTGGCCCTGTTCATAGTTGACCAATATTTCATATTTTCCTACAAAATTCCACTTAAAAACATATTAAATACAAAAACTAGGCAAGAAAAATAGATATCCTCCTCCAGCAAAATAATACAAGTTGAAACATTTAAACACTAAACTTGAATGGATATGCATGCACAAATATATTCACGGCCTTGCACTTATCAGAAGCAAAACAAAAAATCTTAAATTCTGCCCTTAAAAGGCATATACATGCATGAAATCAAACGTTCAATATCCTAATTGAAAACTGAAAAGCATTATATGAAGTGTATAATCCTAGCAATACCACAAAGAATTACATTCTATTTGGGATAAATTACATTAATCCTTATAGAAGAAATTTTACACAAGAAAATACCTCCCAGGCTACCACCAGCTTATTCATGGGGACACATTTGAAAACACCTATTGCAGGTCCTCAATAAATACTAAAACGTAAAAGTGAGAAAAAAAACAAAACCCAAAAAAGGAAAATGCAAAAGCAAAAAAAGGTGAGCACTGATCACCAGCTTTGTGCCTCGTCGGTAACGCAACTCATGGAATAGAGACCTGGCCCTAAAATAATGTATTAAGTGCCAACAAACAAATGAATATTATACTTCTTTCAAGCAAAACAAACTTGAACATGATACATAGACCCATCCATGCTGACAAAATTATTAGAAATTGAGAAGTTGAGAATACTCTTGGCAATGCCTTATCAGGGAACACAACATGCTAAGTGATGACAAATTATTAATAACAGCTTTTCAACCTTGAGATCCAAAATAGATACCAACTAATTACACACTAGAGGGTTGGAATTATCTTCACAAGAACAACACCAGGTCTTATGGAAAAATAGCTTGACTCAACGATAGTGATATTAATTATCAAGAACCATCAGCGTGCTATGAATCTCAAAGATGAAGCCTACTAAAAGTTTAGCAACATAATTAAAGACAAAAGACTAAGAGACTAAGGCTATTTCGAAGTATTTCTTGAAACACTTGTTAGCTTTTCTAGCCATTTTCACTATAAGAAAGAGGTAAAAAATACTACAATTTTTTTCATTTGGACGTTTTAAAAATAATAATAACAATAAACAAGAAAAAAAAAGCGAACCAAGAGATTCAACTTAGGCTACAGGACCAAGTTCATGGTCATGGAAGCCTAGATTGGCTGACAAGACTAGCAACCAGATTTGGGTTACATTACACTAATAGAGAGATCACAAAGATTTGTGGAGGGTGGGGAGAGGTTCCATCAAAATTTCATCAAGGCTTACAGATTAAGCATTACATGTTACAACCTTTTTTTTGTACTATTAGCTTAACCTTCACTACATAACTCCTAACCTACACCCACTGTAACTAATTATAAAAGCTTAAGGCCTTATTCCTGACACAAAGTACTAATTACTCAAGAAAGGTAAGGACTCGAGCAAAACAAAAAACATCTGAAGCACAATACCTTGAGTTTGATCCTAATGATGATCCAAAAGAAATTATTGCATGTTCATTATAAAATCATACTACCTATTTCAATATATAATCTCACTTATAAATTGATGTGAGGCATATCTATATTATCCCAAAAATTATCGTAGCAGAAATAAATGGTGCTACCCACCTTATTATGTTGTTAACTCATGCATAACAAACACGTCTGCGATAGCCTACTGTTGATTTCAAAATTAATATTAAGAGGAGAGAGTGGGAGAAATATATATGTAGATAAAAATGATGATAGCACTTAATTTTAAGACACTAACCATAAAGGTATCCACTAGCAACATGCTCACACATCCCCAACTCATGACCTTCCAACCTAGTCCTATAAGGATAGGTTAAAAAGAATTAGAAGAAAACCAAGGAGATGATAAGAACCACACATATGATCTTAATAATTTCTTAAACCAAAACAAGCATGCAAACGATTCATCCATGCACGTGCTTGAGTCTTGACCGATTAATAAGACCCAAACTTGATAAACTCAAGGTCCTCAAAAAGAAAAAGAAAAAAACAGCAGGGATATATTAGCGTGTGTGTGTATGAGCATGTTTAAAACTACGCTCGATCTAGATTGAGGAATTAGAGGTAAAGCAACATATCTACATTAATGAAAAAGCAAAAATTCTGATATCTTTCCTCGTGTTTAATACAACTGAAATATCTGTTGCATGCTTCAATTATACGGAAAGAAGGCAGATTATATAAGATAATGGCAACATCTGAACAAGCAGGTAATCTATTTGTATAAGCTCGAGAGCATGGGGAAAAAATAAAAAAGTAATAGCCAGAGTACAGTAATCTTCTTCATGAAACTCTAAAAGGGTAAGACAATGATCAAAACTTAAAGATGAGATGATGCAAAATCACCCTATCGGAAAAGATACAATCAGGAAGAAAAACATTACATATGGAAGAAAAACTCCCAATTCTTGATGAAAGATATCTTTTCATGAATTTGTCCATGATGTGCACAAGAATCTACCAGTAAGGAAAACAATACACTGATAAACTCAGAACTAGATTCCAAACATCAATAAAAAATTATATACATGATCAAATAACAAACTAAACAAATGACATTTATAGGTCAACATGCAAGTCAGAACACAGACATTAATGTAGCATAACATGAAAAAGTAAGCACTTGGACTTTAAGGTTAACTAAGAAACCAACATACTATTAAAAGTTATTATAGTTTTATGGCAAAACATAGTACCAGCTACTTCCATTAATATGGAAACAAAGATATACTCGAGTTAAAACTCTTAAATAGGCATAAACAGACTTAAAACTCTTAAATGGGCATAAACATACAGCATCCGAAATTAAAAACCACTATCATTACCAAGATAGCAAAAATTAACCAATTATCCGATCAATGTCTCTCCTCCCTTTCTCGGTTCCACTGCTCAATCCTGGCTCTCCGTTCCTCGCTCCCATCTCTTTCAGGACTCCTGCGTCTTCTTGGGCTCCTATCCTCTCTCCTCTTTCCACCGTCACTATCATATCTCCTCACACCATCACTGTCATACCTTCCATGCCGGTCACTGCTCCTCCTCCCACTTCCTCGATAATCCCGATCACGAGAATACTCACGTTCCCGCCTATAATGTGGACTCAGACTCCTACTCCTGCTCCGGGTACCACCATACCGACGATATCTCCCATACAATTGCCTCCTTAAATCCCTGCCAATCATCTTCACGTGCATAAAATTGCAATAACCCCCTCGATTGCAGTTATTTTCTTCAAACTGCCTACAAGTTGCCTCACGGAAATCAGTAACGGGGGAGAAATCGGCAATAATCGGTCGGCCAGAGTAAAATCGGCCTTGCAAAGCCTGTAAAGCGGCAGCGGCTTGGTCTTCCTCCTTGAACTGGACATAGACATTACCAATCATGTGGTCGGCGAGGTTATCACAAACGTTGAGGCTCTCAATCTCACCAAACTTTTTCAGTTCTTCAAATATATCCTCGTAGAAATCCTCAAAATGTTCCTGAATTTTACGGGGATCGATAGGGTTTCCTTGGGCGTCAACGCCGGGAGTGATCATATCGGGGCGCTGGTACATGTTGGAGAGGAGGAGCGTCGGAGAGACAGTAGGGCGGTTGTGGAGGCGAGAACAGCGATCCCCGTGACGGCAAGCGCCAATTTTAAAGTAGAAGGGGCAGTTCACTCGATCCTTCTCTGTGCCGAATATCGAAGCTAAGTGTTCCGCCATTATTAATCACCAGAAGATGGAGATTGAATTTCTAGGGTTTTTCTGCTTAATCCCACTTTTGCGAAAGGGTCGCAAATATTCAGCAGAAGCCTCTAGGCTCACTGTTCCCAAGACGAAATCCACCGGGGTGATATCAGATGGTGTATGTGTATTTACAATAATCTTGAAATTATATTTTCAATTTTTATATTTCTATTTATATTGAATTCTAAGTTATGACTTTCCAGTTGTATTTTTTTCATTCAAATTGCATTCAGAAAAGAAAATTCTTTATTTATTTTCTCAAATTGTAGCAGAAAATAAATAATTGATTCCAAATTTTGATTTTCATAATGTACTTAAATTAGGAAACTAAATACAGAAGTTAATTCCAAGTTGACGGTCGTTCAGGCTTCGACGCATAAAACTTAAATAGACTTTTGAGATAGTACGGAATAGATAGATCTATACTTCGTGTGTTATATAAACTGTATTATTGGAATTTCAAGAAAATTACATAACAACAATTCCAAGCGCCCATCACTCATTTCTTGATTTGGGCCTTTTGAGGACTTGATGTGTGATAAATATGACTGAAATTATCTATTTGTTTCAAAGTATTCTAATGTCTAACCAAAAGAAATATACTACTTAGTATTCTTCTTAAAAAAATCAAATACAATGCAACGTTTTTGGGAAACTTGCATATCTCGTTCTGATCGGACTTTCCTGATATATCTAATAACTTTATTTTTGCAGTACAACCGAAAGTTGTATGATTAGTTTGAGAAAAATGAGAGAAAATTTATCAAAATTAGGCAAATAGATAGACTCATTTTTTGTTGTTAATGGAGAACAAAAAAAATGTATTGATAAGAAAATCGAAATATTTGTCTCTATCTATTTGTAGGGAACTATATGAAAATCGAAGTATTAATAAGAATACCGGAGGTTCGAATCCCTCCTTGTAAAACCAAGACATTTTTCACTTGCCCTGAAAGAAAGCCTCCAACCCCCATCCGATAGTATGAGAAGGAAATCTCCTCTAACTCCTTCAACTATGACTGCGAACACAAGACAAGATTAGCTCCTTGACTTGACTATAACTATGAACACAAGACAAGATTTCATCTGATTTAGTGATAGTTTTGTCTGTTTATAAAATAATAAGTCCATTTCAAAAAAAAAAAATTATAAGTCACACTTCATTAAAACAAATTATTTTAAGGAAAAATGTACAATTAATAAAGAAAGTATGCACAATTTTGCAGAAGAGGTCGGTTTATGGAAACCAACAGAACTAAACATTTCATAGTTCAGTTTTATAAACTAAATATGTTAGGCAACTTTTGATAAACTTATATAAACTAATAGCACCCCACACATACACACACAAAACCCAATGTAGGACACTTTTATATGAACCGTGGTCCATGCATAATGTAAAAGAATCAACTAAGTTTGGAGAATCATATCATATCATATCATTCAAGTACCCAAAAATTAAGGCAAGTTACATTAGCAAACTGAACAGTATGTGTAGCAGCTTATAACAATTGTGCTCATGGAAAATACATCGGAGTAACAAAAAAAATTGTGAAAACACAAAAAAAAATTTAAAAAAAATAATAATAATAATAAAAGGGAAATCTCAATTTCTCAACCAATGGATCGAGCTTTAAAGACTAAAGCTAATCCATGTTATACAACAACGCGATAAAGATAAGCGAACATTGTAATTTGATCCCATAGTCGTCATCTGGGCAAACAACTCGGAGGAAAATTGCGCAGTGGGTGTTCCCTCAGCAGCTCCGTTTCCCTGTGAAAAACAAAATTTTAGTAGGTTCTTGATACAGGAAATCACAATTTATAATCAAGTGATTCTAACTTACTTCTTAAGGTCCTTGATGTCCTCATTTTTCAGTCGAAGAGTAGATGTTTTCTCTTCCTCATTATTCATTTCATGTTTTCTGTCAAAGACATAGCAAGTAAATTAAAAATCAAAATGTGATCTCAATTACTGATACAAAAATAATATGTACTGATACAAGCTAACCATACACAATGTTTACTGTTAGCATTGTGGTTATGCATTTGAGAGACAACTGAAAATACAAAGTATACCATGAGATGGGCTAGAGATACTACTGCTTCGGAAGAAATACAAATGCAAGAACATTGGTTACTTGTATGAGATATCCAATAGGACGACTAATGCAACAACTACCTTTTTCACTAATTTAAACCACTTTAACCATCTCATCCTCCATCCACCCCCCCCCCCCACCCCCCACCCCTCCGGCCATTCTCCAGCCCCTCAACCCCCCTCAAAAACTGTCTATCCTCCCTAACTCTCCACATTCTTGGCAGAACTAGAGAGTAATTTTGCAGCTAGGCTTCTCTTCAATAGTCACAAAGAACTTAATTACTTACTCTTGACATTCCTTGTCCACGAAAACCTCAATGCAGGCACTTGCAGTTGGTCCTCCAATTCTAGGTCCTGATCTTTGTGGAATCTGAAAAAAATTCAGTGTAATACTGATTAGTACACCACGAGGAAGTTATCAGGAACGATAGAGAAAAACTGTAAGCTAAATCAACCTTATTTGATATCCACTTGGTACGAATGGCATTATTCTCTTTATTTCTCTCTGCTCGAGGTCCTAGAGTGTGCCAAGGTTTGAAGTCTGACTTTGACAATTCTGATTGATGACTCAAGGTTGTCACAGAGTTTGCATCTTTGTATATGGATAATGAAGCTCCATAAGACCTGAAAGGAAAATAAAAGAAAAATGGAACGTTCAGAAGTAGAAAAGCATGCATTATACAGGCGATTATATATCTACGATTTTCAATAAGATAAATCATCAAATATTCAAAAGAGTAGGTTTTATCATAGGCCAAAATACTATAATTTTGAATTTTGAAACTAATATTGATTAAAGAAACTCCCAACCTCTAAATGATAGGAAAGGTAAATGTAATAACTGAAAAACAAAGCTTAAGAGAAATTAAGTGCTAACCCATCCTGCTTTGATCTTTTCCTAGCAAGATCAGAACTCTCCCTAATTCCGTTACCTGGATCATCCCATACATGTTAGCCTGAGTCATTTCAAACAGCCAAAAAGATAGAAACGTGGCTTACGGTTTTCGCCCTTTGCCAGGACAGTTCCAAAGCTCCGTACCAGTGGACGAGTCTCTGTCAAATCCTCCTGAAAATTGGTAAAAGAATTAAAGTTACCAACTTGCGTCTAAATGATTGAATTGAAAATCAGGGGCAGAGGAGGTGAACTCAGTTGAATGATTTGCATACCTCTGTAGATTTAGGACTTCTCATAGAACGTGTAAGAAATTTCTTATAAGCTGCTTTCAACTTTTCAATAGGTTCAGCATTCCTGGAGATAACAAATTCAATAAAAATTGTGTTTTGTCTTTTCATAGTATGTGCAAACAATCAGTGTGAGCATTCAAATTAAATTTTCCAATTGGTCAAAAGAAAGAAACTTAATATTGAAACTAGTGTCAAATAAGAATAGTAATAAGGAAAAGGCAGCCGTTCTAAATGACCTTTGTGAATATTATGGAGCATTTCTTTTAACTGGTACGGTCAAACACATTATGACAAACTTTCAGACAGTAAACAGAAAAACAAGTAATACAACCCCCGCCCCCCAAAACCAACCCCACAACCCACACCAAAAAAACAAAAAAAAAACTGAAAGGACTACTTTCCAAGTGTAAAGGAACCTGTCTTGTAGTGAAATAAACAGCAGAGGGTAGAATTCAATTAATTAAGATTATATGACATATCTTTATGCATTAAATAAGTCAAGGTTCTACTCAGAGTTACTACCTAATTCACTTATTCATGTAGAAAATGTTCCTTCTGAAATAAACAATATGACGCCCATCTCAGGTGTAACAGAATCCACTTGCCATTCATATAGCATATAAGTGAGTGAAACTACGTAGCAAAATAATGGGAGCGTACCTAGATATCCCATGATTAAAGATGTCGTTTGCAGTTTTAATCTTGCTCTTTGACTCCATATGAGAAGCATATGATATGTAGAAGATAGAATGTGTCTGTCCGATTTCATTTGAATCCAGAAAAATGAATATTACTTCAGAATCAACACAATTCTCGGCCTGCAATGCAAGTTCAACGGCAACATACAATAATTTATATTTGAAGCATCAAACAGATACACACATCTATGCAACTGAAATTATTTATAAAAGATGAACACATACATATTCTAACCACACTTTAAGGTAACGAAGATCATCCTTGTAGCGAGCTTCATGCCAAAAGGTGCGCACACATTGTTCGTAGATCACCACTAGTCCTGAGCAATCTCCACCTGGAGGAAAAGCCTCCTGAACCCATTTGATGCACCTTAAAATGGACAAAGATATAATACAGAAACCTTAGCATTGAGCTTGAGAATTTGATAGAAGTTCAACATGGCTTCTTCCCAAGGACATATGTGGTACGGGGAATTCGGGAGAACTGTTATAAGTATTGAATCAAAAATTCAGGAGACTTTTGTACATTTATTCTAGTTAAAGATGAGAGAGAGAGAGAGAGAGAGAGAGAGAGAGTAATAAGTATTTAAATCAAAATCAAACCCTAATTTCTGATGCAACCAAATGCGAGGATACCACCCCAAAGATAATGTAATAATAATAAATAAATAGATAAATAAAGAGAGAGGGTACTCACTCAATCCATGGTTGAAGAGGATCATCCCCTTGATACTCATCAATCGCTTCAATCAACCTCCTAAAATCCAAACTCAAAACATATATTTCATAAATAATACTAACAAATCAGATAATGAAATCATTAATCGATTGAAAAATAACAGACCTTCGATATTCGAGAAGAGATTTCTTGAGTTGATTGTCGGAGTGAGATTTGAGAGCTTGATTAAGGAGGCCAACATTACGGCCCCTTTTCAGTGGCCTCACATTCTCCTTGTAGAGTTCCCATTCATTACCTGTCTCTTCTTTTGATGCTAAGAACGCCGTCTCCGGATCCATCGTCGGAATCTGAAGGTTCTCCATGTTTCCGCCGACGAGGCGGTGTGTGTGTTTGTGTGTGTGTGCAGAGAGAGAGAAAGAGAGACGATGGTTTTTGTCTGCAGATTTGAAATTTGTGTTTGGCTCCAAAGTAACTTCGTGACCGTTTGTAACGTAAACTCGTGTACCTTCAATACGGGCCGGTTTAGGGTCAATTGGGTCTGAAATACTGAATGGTGGTCCTCAATTTTATGCAGAAAATTTTGGGTCACGAAAGTGCAGATCGGACTTTCACAAAACTTGGGTCATTGGGTGCGGTGAAAATTTCCGCGTGAGTGTATTCGCAGCGAGTATTTTTAGACAACGAGGGACAAAAAAAAAAAAGGGAAGTATTGGCTTTCACGTTATTGTTAATAAAGTTAGTAATCGTAAAAAGGTCATTCAGATTTTATTATATATGTATATGAGAAAATAAAATTGAATTATAACTTATTTTTATAATCATATTCATTCATATTATGCTTAAGTTTTCAAAATATATGAGAAAAATCTAACTGTAAGATTAAAAAAGCATACAAAAACAAACCATATGTAATTTTTTGGGATTTATTTAAACTATTTTACATAGTTTTTATAATTATATAAAAATTAATGTATCTTAGTCATTCAAAATATACAAATTTTACATAATTACAAAAATCACACTATACACAATAAAATGAGATGAAAATTTATATATTACTTTATTTTTTGTTGCTTCTTCAATTTGTATGGTTGAATTTTTTGGATATATTATTAATTCATAAATATGAAATTAGTATGTAAAATTTGAAATATGAATTATAACTCAATTACTTTAACCCCGATATATATAACTTACTTCCCTTTATTTCTTGTATCATATTTTTCACTGCAAAAGTAGTAGGAGTGTGTGAATAAGTGTGGGTGAGTATAGTATGTGTGAGTGAATGTATAAGTGTTGTATTTTTACTATAAGATAATTGTTAACGGGTGTGTGTGAGTGTGAGTATTTTAAAGAGTGACATCTCGTGTAATAATACTATATATCATATATTAACAATATCATTCTCTCTGTTCCAAGAAAAAGAAATATTTTAAAAAAATTATGTAGTACTTTTAAAAAAATTTATAATTAAAATTTGATTAGAAATTGATTGATTTCGATTTGAAAATGATTACATTACAAAATATATTATGATTATAACAAAATAAACTTTTTATAATAGTAAAATGTTATTAAATTATTGTCATAATTTGAATATTAAAATTTTATAATTATGTTACTTTTTTTTTTTTTGGAAGAGAAGTAAGTATACATATATATAACTTATTTTATATCATACCTGCTTAAACGCGTGAAGATAAAAAAGTCCATAAGGCCACATAACAAATCAAGAAATATAAGGACAACTTGCATTTATTACCGGTTTTATACATACACTATAAATGGTAGCACGTGGTTGAAACTTATTGTCTAGTTTTAACATTTTCAAACTTTTACAATATTATCTTTTCTATTGTTTGTGTATAATTGGTAACACGTAAATATGTAGATATAGATTGTTTGTGTATATATACATGCGAGTATTTTACTTGTAATTTTTAATAGATTTCTTAATCTCATATTGTTGAGACAAAAATTTAGAGAACATCGTATCAATCACATTGTTTTTGCTTATACAATATTGTATATCTAAATTTGAAATGTACCGTACTTTTAAGATATAAATATATTTATAATTAACAACTTGTAATGAAATTTAATTGTATATATAATATTTTTTCATATATATTTCCAATATTAAAATCAATATAAAGAAGTAATAATAAAAACACACACATATGTATGTGCATGCATGTATGTATCTAGTTGCACTAATTAATTCACCACATATAAGTTATTTCAGGAATTTCCTTACTGGTTAATTATATAAAATTATACATGTGAATATAATTTTGTTTAGTAGAAGTTACCATAGATATCTATCCGTACATAATTCATAAATATGATTTTGAAATTTATTTGAAAATGATACGTCAATTATTTCAAATTAATACGTCGTAATATGTTTGGACTATTGAGTTGAGTGGAGTACTTTTCTTTTAAACTATATACAATTTGTATATAGAGAACGTTACAACAAATTGTAATTTTAATTGTTTGAATTAAATATATTTTACTTTATCCTTAATCCACAAATAGAGTACTGCAATAAATTTGGAAATTCTTTTCTAGCCTAAAATTTTTATTAAGAAAAAAAAAAGCACCAAGTCATCGCCAACTTAACTAGAGGTAATTGAATATATTTTCCATAGCACAAAAATTGTACTCACAATAGTCCACACTTTGATAATTTGTCATGACAGAAACAAACAAGATCTTCAGAAATAATACTAGTACTAGTAACTGAAAAAAAAATATTAAATAATTCATATATGGAGTATAATATATCATTTATCCGTTATTTATGCTTTGCCACTTTTATCGTGGGTAAGTGTTCGTATAAATAGTATAATAATTAACAAACACTGAATGTTATTATTCCATAAAATGCGTAGCATCTCACGTCAGAATAAAACTGATTTCCTTTCCTTTACAAAACCAATAATGTCATTGCCTTAAAAACTACTGTTACTAATTACTGATAACTACTAGTACGATTTTTTTTTAAATAATACAAACATTTTTATATGCTAGAACAGTAACTTTCTTTACATTTTTTCATCATCAATGAATTGTTTCCTCCACTTTCATTGAAATACAATATGTATGAATTTTAATTGATGTAAATTATTTAAGACTCTGATGGACTCGATTTAAGGTAATATAATTTATCAATTAATAGATAAAGAATGGTTCAATAAAGAAAAAGTATATTATTTAGATAACGTACTCAGTTAGGTCATCTTAAGTATTTTTTATAAAAATATTTCTATCATTTATTATACTATTCGCAAGTGTTATCGTATAATTATTCTTTGTTATGATCAATTTTAAACATTTTGTTATGCTATTTTGTTGTGCAAATAATAAAAATTAAAAAACTTTGCTATATATTATTCAGAGTAATATAATAAAAAGAAAAAGGGAAGTAAAAAAATTTGTTTATACAAAATTCTCAAATTTATACCACAAGAATATTAAATTATATTACTAGCCATTTACTTAAAATAACTTGTATGAGTATTATTTATCCAACTCAAAATAGAAGAAGATACGGTCAAATCTTTATGACATCCTATCCTACTAAGAATAGATATATATACATACACACACATCTCTATATAAATAGAAATTAGTATATGACGACGATTATTCTACCTGTTTTGCAATACAGAATAATATATATATAATTCCGTGTATATATAGTATATTACAGTACTTCGTATCATTTTCTTTATTTCCCAAAATATTTATGCTGGTATTTAATTATATTAACATCTTGAAATTTCAATATATTTATGTAATTTCTAATATTAGTAATTGTACGAAGCAAAATTCATGAGATACTTATGAATTTTAAATTTAAATATTTTGAGTTACATTAGGGAAAAAATGTAATGTATAAACCGAGGTATTATTAATTATTAAAATAGTAGAAATCGTAAGGTATTAATAATTTAGATAGTAAAAATCGTAAAAGAGGGAGTGATAAGTGGCTAAAGATTAGAGGAGGTGGGTAAAGAGGAATAGCGGAGGGGACTTGAGAGTTCAAATAGAAGACTGCGACTCCTAAACTGAAAATCATAAAGCCCAGAATTTTCCCCGCCAGCTGTTCCGTTCGACGGTGCTATTACACCTTCTTCCTTCCTTCTTTCTCTCTCCTCTTTCTATTTTCTCTCTCATCTACGCATTTTCTTCCTAACCCTAATTCTACTTCAATTTTCGTTGAGCTTTTCCATAATTTTTGCTGATCTCAGTTGCGATCTGGAGTGAGATTCCACCATCTGGATCATACCGAATCCGGTAAGTGAATTACGATCTTTACTCTTTCTTCGGAGAATATATGTCTATGTGTTTGTATACAATGCATGTGTTTTAATTGTTTCGTTTTGTTCATTTTTTGCGCTGTTATGGATTTATTTTGTTCGATTTTGATGGAAATTATGTGCGTGGTATTTTAGATACTGTGATTGTTGTAATCCTTTTGGGGTTTAATGACGGTTGGTACTGAAGTGGTTACCGGGGTTTCTGAGGTTTCAGAGGCTAAAAGTGGTATGGATTCCTACCAGGATCTGCCCAATGTCGGTGCAGATTGCAACGGGACTAAGCTGGAAGTTGTTGATGGGAATGGCAGTGTGTGTGATGATCCCAATGGTACCAGTACTGCTGATAGTGATAGTTGTGAGGTTACTGCTGATGATCTGAAACATGATAGTAATGGTTATACAGTGTCCAAACCCGTGCCGAATTTTGAAGTTTGTAATACTGGAGACGTTCAATATGGGAAAGTGGCTGATGAAAAAGGGGGAGGTATTCTATCTTTGTCGGTGTATCAGAATATATGTGTATTGTCTTCAACGGAAAAAGATGTTTCCTTGCTGGACAAACCCAATGGAGATGACGTTGACCTTGCAAGTATAAATACGATGAAGCAGGAAAATGGAACAGTTGTTGAGGAACGTGGAAATGGGCATCTTGATTCTGACATGAAGGTTGAGGATCAAGCTGAGTTGGCATTGATTCCTGAGCAAAAGGAGAATCAGGATTCTCAGATTGATGTCAACGAAGAGTTAGAGGAGGGCCATGGGTCTGTGATAACATCAATTGAAGTTGGGTGTTCATCCTATCAGAATGGAAAGTTTGTAGAGAAAAATGATATAGATTCTACTGTAGAGTTGGAGGGTCAGAAATCCACCATTATGTTGGAAGATGGTAATTCCTCTGATAAGAGTTCAAGTTCAGTGGATCATGGTAATGCAGAGTTAGGAGTCTGGGGAACTAGCTCACTGAAGGCTAGTGATTTGTCTGATAAGAGTATAAAGTCTGCAGAGCGAGATGATGTGGACTTAACTGCAGAGATGGAAGGGAATAAGACATTCCAGAATGCGGCTGGTGAATATGTACTGCCACAGAGTGAGGTGATAGTACCGGAGGATAAGTACCAGGAGCAACCAGAGTCAGAACCCGTTGATCCTGTTACCCATCAAGTAGATGTCGAGGAGGAGAAGATTGAGAAAATGACAGGTTTGAATGGAATTAAAGATGTTGACGGAGTAGAGAAATTGGCGAACAAGACTGAAGCTGCAAATTCAAATACCGTGGCTGCTCGATGTGAATCGCAAGAGATTGAGGTTCAAGTCCAGGAGGACAAGTCACAGGAGCTAATGGGATCAGGAGTTGATTCTGTTTCCCGTCAACTCAATGTTGAGGAGGAGGAGAAGGTTGAGAAAACCACAGATACGAACGTACCTACACATGTCGATGGAGTAGCGAAAACGACTAACAAGACCGAAGCAGTAAATGTAGTTTCTGTGGCTGTTGGATGTGAATTGTCAGAGTTTGAGGTTGTAGTTCAGGAGGATAAGTTGCAGGAGGGATTGGAATCAGGATCTGTTAATTCCTTTTCAGATCAACTTGATAATGAGGAAGGGAACGTTGAGAAAGCCTCAGATTTAAATTTGTATATACATAAAGATGGAGCGGTAAAACTGGCCAACGAGACTGAAGCAGCAAACATAGTGACAGAAACCAGTTTGTTTCGGGATGGAGAATCTTCCTATAACAACTCAGACGGAAATAAAGGTTCACAAACCGAGGAAAATAGTGAGCATACCGACGGATGTCAAAATCCTGCAGAGCTGACTAGGAGTGTTAAAAACAGTGAAAGCCTTCCTTCTGTTTCAGCAGAAATTGGGACTGGTGAGGTGCCTTCTCAAAATTGCATTAGCTTCCTTGCAAGTCCTGATGGTGGTATCTTACCAGATCAAGGATTATTGGCTGCTGACTATACTAGAAGTGGTGTAAGTCAAGGGCATGAATCAAAAACTCCGGAGCAGGATATGAAGACTGGAGCTGCCAATGGTAATGTGAACCCCAAAAATGCTGGAAGCTCTCCTCTTTATATTACAATAACAAAAGATGAGACTAGAGAACTGCCTGTTGAAGATGAGAATTTAAATTCTGGTTCAGAGAAAGATATAATAAGAGAAAGAGAAGCTTGTACTGTGGCTTCTCCAGTTACAGAGAACTCTTCAATGCGTGTGTCAGATGACACCAAAGCTGAGATCGAAGACAAATCTTGTGATACAGAAGACACACAGCGAGTGATCTTTGCTGCTGATTGCATAAAATTAGATGCCAGGGTTGATAATGGTCCAACTTGTGCTCTGAGCACTTTAAGTGGGATTGAGTTTGGTTCTTTTCGTCCTTCAGAGCTAGTTTCTGTTTTCCGCTGTGACACTGTTCTTATGAAAACTCAAGACTCAAATGTTGTCAAGAAATGCGAGCAGACTAGAGATATCTCTAACCATTTGAACCCCAAAAATATCGTAAAGTCTGATGTCCAAAATTCTTCCTGCATAAGCATTTCAAATATGCCTCTCAAAGATGCTTCGATAGCTAGATCTGAAGTTATCTGTTGTCAAGAAAATGCACAGACGCTTGGAAGCCCCAGAAATGATATATCTGCACCTTTAGACGAGGGTTCTAACAGCAATGCTGTAAATACACGTGATTTATGTGATGAGGCTGAGTTGAAGCCATTCCAATTCCTGATAAGACTTCCTAGATTTGATGATCAACTTAAAGAACAGATTAGGTATGCTCAACTGCTAGTTGATGAGAAGACAGCCCAGAGAGATAATATTCGAGTCAAGTTCCTAAAGGAAAACGTAAGTAATTTAAAATAATTCTTTCTTGATTATGATATCCTTAGGCGTCATATTATTGTATGACCGCTCCTATGAACAGAACAATTTGCGAACCCATCGTGTTGAATACGATGCTGCACGAGCTGAAGAGGTATCTACAAGGAGGTCACTGAAGCTAAAACGTCAGGAAATTGATTATGTACAGAATATGATTAGTAGAGTCAAGAATGCACTATCAGTTGAGGATATTGATAACCGGGTAAGCATTTGATCCCCCTGTGTGTGTTTTTGTGTGTGTTATGCATGCATTTATGTATGTATAAAATTATGACAACCGAAAGAGTATATTACATCAAATTTAGACAGATGTTAATTTGATTGGCATGGTCGCAGATAAATCATATGAATAACAGGATGCAACATGAAACCCTGCCTTTAAAAGAGGAAATGCTGCTCATTCGTGAAATGAAGCAAATGAAGCAGCTTCATAGTGAGCTATCTTCTAATATTGGTAGCCTGGATGAAGTTCAGCAAGCTTTGGATCAGAGAAATAATCTTGAAGAACGTCTAAAAGTATGTTTCTTAAACCTCTAAATTTGTATATAATTGTTGTTACAGTTTGTGCAGATTAATCTTTTGCCCAAGTGGGGAGATGGAGGTGGTAATAAAATATACCCAACTTAGTTCAGAATCAGTAGGTTGGATGTACCTTTCTCAAGTAACAAGAAAATAATTTATGTATAGCATCAATTGAATAAAAATAAAAAAAATATTTCTTTAAATCTTTAATTATGTCTGCATCCGGAATTAAGAAAGTATCCTTTATTATAGAGGCTGGAGCCCTCATATGATATTTACTTTATATGTTCATCTACTGAAATGATTTCGGCAACTTCAGATTTTGAAGAAGGAACTGGATGGCCTCAAAGAAAAGGTGTCTAAAGATGAAGCTGTCGCTCGTTTGTTAGAAAAGAAATATGATGATGAACAAAATAAGCTAAAGGAATTGGATGCTCAATTCATTGCTGCTAATAATATTCGGCAAGAAGCATATAGACATTTTTCAGATTTGAAGAGAAAATTGAAAGAGAAGGTTTGTTGTCAAACTTTGTGGTATTTCCGTTCATTCTTTGGTCTCATTTATAAAATAATGATAATCCATTAATTTGTGTATATTCTTCTGGAGCTCCACTTATAGCTACCCTGTCAATGATGTTGTTTTGTTGAAATTCAACTACATGTCCAAAGTAAAGAATGGGAATTTACTAGATTTGACAGTAGCACAAATTTATTTGAATCCTGTACAAACAATAGAAACCCTATAGTAAATATCTCACAGTAGTCTTATACCATTCAGGCATAATTAGATATTGATGACATGTACTTTGTTATTGACCCAATTTACCTTGACGAGAGTGCAATTAAAATAAACATATAGGTTAGATCAAAGTGTTGTTACTTAATTGCTGCTTCTTTTCTTTTTTCTCCTTTCTATTTTCAAAACATAAGTTGTTCACTTTATTCTTAGTGTACATTTTGTTTCTCGTATTTTACTATTTATTTTGTATTTTGTGTTGTCATCAAATACTGATAATTGTGGCTTTTGTGAGATTTATTTTAAAAGCCTCAGTTAGTTGAAGGTGCAGTTATGCCTGTCTTTGTACAGTAGTATTTATTGACTACTACATCTATTCTTTCCATGACTTAATGCTCTTTTGTTTTGGAAGCATACTTGGTGGTTACAATTTTAAATTTCTTCACCCTGTTTGTGCTTGTTGGTTGTCTTCTACTTGTCCCTGTGACTGCATGCACATCGATTAGGCTCATGGTTGAATAATTCCATTTATTTGTACTGATGGATCAATATATTCTCTGTGTTGCTAGAAAGTGTTACACTATTGTAGGCTTAGGTCAAGATTATGATGCCGATTTTCAGATGATCATAAATACTTTATTGTATAGCTTCTTCTGAAATGTATATGGACTTTAATTTTTTGTATGTCAAAGTCTATGAACTTCCATTAGAAACAAAGCAAGTAGCATTGCTACAGAATTTGATATTGGAGCTTGTCATTTAATGTTGAAACTTGCACTGCAGAACAAATATTTCTGGGCGTATAAGGATGATGCAAAGGCAGCCAGTGAATATGCATTCAGTGGGAACAGAGAGGCACTTAATCATCTTTGCGTGAAACAGGTAATTTATGCTTTAGTGTCTCCTTTTAAGTGTTTATGCACTTTGAATTTATACTTGCAATTAATCAGGTGGAGTCTGTGATGGGACTATGGAACAAGAACGATGAGTTCCGGAAAGAATATGTCAGATGCAATATGAGAAGTACATTGAGAAGATTCAAGACTTTGGATGGCCGTTCCCTTGGCCCTGATGAGGAGGCACCTGTACTACCAAATTATGTGGATGAAAGAATGGATACACATCTTTCTGGCCTGTTAAAGGGTATCCCCCAATTTCCGCATTCAACTGTGAAACAGGAGAAACTAGTGCCCTCTGTTAAAGAGGGAGCAGCAGATGTAAAATCCATGCAGGTGAAAGATCCAAAGAATCAGATCTTGGAAAGCAAAACAATTGCTAAACCTATCCCAGGGAGTAGCTTGGAATCTGTTTCTGGCAAGGTTGAAACAGATGAGATGAAAGTGGAAGAGAATCTGCAAACAAAAGAGGAGCTGGAGTTGGCAAGGAAGGCTGAGGCATTAAGGAAAGAAGAGATGGATGCGAAGTTGGAAGAGCAACGTCGAGTGGAGGAGAAGGCAAAAGCTCAGGAAGCGCTGGAGAGGAAAAAGCGGAATGCAGAGAAGGCCCAAATTAGGGCCAAGATAAGAGCGCAAAAGGAAGCTGAACAAAAGGAGAAGGTAATACACTAATATGATCCCCTTATGTTGACCTTTAATTGCATATAATATCTTTAATCACTATGACTTAATGGCATTAATATTCTTCTGTATGGTTTTTGTGTGCGTTGCCGGCCCTTGTTCACTCCATATCGAATTTATATTTGTTTAGGAGAAGGAAAAGCGGCTGAGAAAGAAGGAAAAAAAGAAATCACTTGCGGCCAACACTCAGGATAGTAATATTGATGTGGAAACTTCTTCAGCCAGAAACCTCCCAGCTGAGATTACAAAGCAATCTGAGAGTAAAGAGAATTCTACAACTGCAACTAGGCCGCAGAAAACACGTGTCACAAAGCAAAGCAAGCCAAAAACTATCCCTCCTCTTCGCAACAGGGGTAAGCGAAGATTTAAGCAAGCATTATTGTGGATTGCTGGTATTTTAGTAGTTCTTTTAATAATATTTGGAGGGGATGGTGGTGCCTTTGGTAGCCGGAAGTAGATAAAAATGCAGGGCGACAGGATCTTCAGCAATCCCTAAGCCGTGAATAGGTGGTTGGGGTGTTTGACAACCTTGTTTACCTTTTTTTTGTTTGACAGGTTTTCTTCTTACTTTGGTTTGCTATCAGTTGCATTGGCTTTTGAATTTGGTATACAGATTATAAGAGTGGTTTCTTATATATCCTAAATAGGAAGACGAGATTTCTAGTATTGCCCTTTACCGCAGTAATTAAATAAGTTTGCTCTTTTTCCCACCTTCCCTCTCCATCATTCACTCAGGTGCACCATCCGTAGTTCCCTTACTGGAATTCTTTTTCTTGTTGCTGGAGATCCTACTTACCATTTCCTTCCCTACACGCCCAATACATTTCCCCTACTTGTTCATCACCTCAATCACATCACTATTTTTTGGCCAATTCCAGTAACGTAAAACCAAAATTATATAAAGCAGAATTACATTTTTTTTAAATATAGTTGTGAACTGTAAAATGCATAAACTGTAAAATACATTTATGCGTGTCAGAGTTTGTCTCAGAATTCATTCTGCATACACACCATTAAAACTCGGTTACTATTAGTAGCGCCTATACGTTTTTTGTCATTGATTTATTAATTTATGCTTTTAAATTCCCTTGTGCTTTGCTTCAAGAACTGGTGACTGTTTGCTTGAACACGGTAGAAGCACCCCTTCAATCGGGTAGACATGTTTTACAGGGTCCGTGATCTCGCATAATAGTATCCATCTTACAAAATTCGTTGCAAGAAAATATTGTTGCTGTGGTTTTTAATTTTCGTGAATCAACTTCGGAATATTTTTCGCCAAAATTTAGTTCCTTCAATTTTAGAGATAAAAAATTCGACACTTTATTTCAAAAGTTAAAATAATCATAATGACAATCATAGAAAGCTTTAGTAGCAATTATATGATAAAATATTCTTAACAATATGTTTATAAACGTGTTCCCTATGTTATGAATTCTGATCTTTCATTGATGAAAGTGAGCTTGTATATAGCAATATATTTCTTTTACACAACTACTTCTCTACACCTACTAATACAATCTTCTGTGAAACTCACAAAATTTAAAACCTCAATCTTTCTAAGAGACATAGTTCAGATTATATATCGACTATCGATCAATTGTAAGCCAAGATATGCTCGACAAGGGAGAAAAAGAATTGATAGCTCGACTTTTTTCTGGTTTTCTGTGAATAAATTCTTTATTTCCATCTTTTAAGCAGCCAACTGCCCTACCTTTCTTCGGGAATTCTTTAATTGTTATTCATTCCGTAGTGCTCCAACGGACAAACTCAACAAACTAATCCATTTGACATAGTTGGATATAAATTATTTCAACTAATTTAAAATGTAATTTAGACCTGTCACCTGAATGATAGTGACACGTTCACCACTTGCTAGTTTAAAACGACTTAATTATTGGTGTTACTGAGCATTGATTATCTCTTTCTAAAAACAAAAAAATTTGAGTTTTGAATATTACCGATTAATAAAAAATTATGCATCGATGGAAAAAACAAAAAACCCCGTTTCTGAAACAAAAGTTAATAAAAGGAAAATATTCTTTTATTTATATAGAATTAGTTCTGTTTTTTAAAAGTTAAATTAATTCGATAATAAGTATTATGTATATTTTTCTACATAAACAAGTAACAACATTATATTTTGGAAATGGCAAAATAAATGAAATAGTCCTTGTACTTTATGTTTAGTTTCAATTTAGTATGTGTACTTTTTAATTATCATTATAGTTCTTATACTAATTTTTATAGTTTCAATTTGATCCATCATGATAAAATAAAATAAATATTACTATTAACTTAGTTTTTTAATGCAATTTTAATTAAATAACAAGGTTAAAAAATGACTCTCTTGATATTATTTTAAATATATAGACTTTGCATTAAAAATTAACTAATTTTATTTCAAAGTGTTAAAATTGGTTTGAGAATAAAAAAATCTATCAATCTTAGTAAAAATTTATTTTTCAAACAAAATTATCATATTTTTAGGTCATTATCATATTTAAGAAAATTTATACATATTTCAAAATTTTAATAATAATAAACAATCAATTATTTATCGATATGTTGGAATGAATTGAGAGATTTATATATGTGGTCTCAAATTAATATGATATTTTTTAAAAAAAATAATCACTTTAGATACAATGCCCATTAATTTGATGTTTTCCACAATTATTTATAGAGATATGGATCAACATTTGAGGAAAAAGATATAACAGTTTTAATAAGAGATAATTTTTTAAAATAAAAAAAAGTTAATAGCGTGTGAATTTATTTATGAATTTTTATGCGATTAACTCTTTTTGTAACTAAAAAAAGGGTAACTCGAGTCAATCTTATTAAGACTTTTGCTGGGGAGGACGTGAATAGTGAACTGCACGGGTGCACGTGGATCACATTAGAAGAGGCAAGTGGATCCACTTGGACCCACCGAAAAATCCAAGTTCCTAATGATGGACTGTGGGACCCAACTTCATATTCGAGACAGAACTTCCTTAAACTGCGAAATGTGCTCAGCTATTAGCCTATTACAGAATGAATTATACGCTTCACTTAAAAAAATGAACATACTTCATTTCCTACTTTATTTATTTTAAGATATTGCAATGTTTGAATTAATATATAAAATGCATAGAGACACCAATAATCTAGAAAAAGAAATAACAAGCGAAAATTTATTAATTAGAGCATCAAATGCAATGAGTAATAAGAATGTTACGATTTTCGAGGACTTAATATTATACAGATTATGTGAAAGCAAAAGATAAATAACGTATAACCTCATATTTTTATTTAATATACTTTATTTTTCATTTTAAATTTATATAAGTTGGAACTGTATAATATGTCTGTACATTATAGTGATAAATACATAAACAGATATGATAAATAACAAAAAAATTAACTCTCCTATATGGTGAAAGGGTACAGAAGTAAACAATTTAAATCATAAATACATAAAGAAGAAGATTGGGCTTTCAATAAGTTGACAATTGTATTTATACTCCAAATTGAGATGAGACAGCTCAGATCATCACCATCATTACGCTATTTTTATTGTGGAACCGAAGTTTTCTCGTTTATTTAAAATTTAAAATAGGGAACAGCTTTCTACTCTTCGCCTCCATCTTGAGGCGGCGGTTTGTTGATCAAGTCTCTGTTCGTTTAGTTTATGATAATATATAACGGACATTATTTAAACTGTTTGTTCAGTTTATTATTTGATTTTTAATAGATTTTATTTGAATATAATAAATTATTAAAATTAAATTAAATGAATTAGGTTCTTTATTTTTTGAATAAAATAATAAAATATTTTAATTCATATACGTAAGATAAAATATTACAAAATAATAAATTATGCATTCAAATTCAGACATAATTATGTATTCCGATACAAAAACAAATTCTTGATATTTAGCATTTAATTGGTTTAATAAATTCAAATATACATAATAATAAATTTACTTAATTTCAGAAACTTAATGAAACTTTTGAACACTCTATCACTGCCAATCACTACCGGTACTACTCCATTAAAATAACAGCTGGCAACGACTACAAAAGTACGACATTGTACTGCCTACTTCCGGCCCAACGCATAAGCATGACAACCGGCCGGGATGGGGGACAGAAAAGTTAAAAATATATAACTTTTAAATTTGTTCCATCTCGTTAATTATTTTATCAAATTTGTTTTGTCTTCGTTCCGTTATCAAATAATATTTTTAAGTATAATATATTTCTTTTTTTCTTGTGTTTTCTATAATTTCTTTTATGTAAAATCTTCTAAAATCATTATAAATTTTAATTTATATAAAAATAGGACCAAGTTAAAATTAGATAAAGTGAGAAAGTGAATCTTATATATTATCCTAACAAATTTAAATAATAAGTCCGATTAGATTCAAAATTAAACGAAATTGATATCTCAACCCACCCCTATCCCTCTCTCTCTCAACTCTCTCTTACCCTCTTTCCCCATTATGTGATTCTCTGAATACGAATACCAAATAACAAAATCATATCCCGTACTGTAATAAACAAGCTCCGGTTAATAGTCTATATCTCTAGCGTAGTACTTTCTTGGAAAAAAATTTCTTCTTCTTTCATTACTAGGAAAGTCAGACCAATTAAACATTACAGAATCGCACATAAAAGATATCAATTGTTTTTAATTTTATTCGATTAAACACTTGTCTGGAACAAGTATTCAGAAAGGAAAAGAAAAAAATCTTGTCTCAACTCTCAAACAAGGAAAATAAATAAAATTACTAATTTTTTTTAGATATTGAATCTGTAATCATGCACAAATTTAGGCCGAATGATATGTTCTTATTCTCTTTTGAAAGAGTGGGTGTCAGAGTTTAATTTTTTTTCAGATTACATAAGATAATATATTGTTTAAAAAGATATTTAAATCTTCTATTTTATTCAATGTCTTATTTAATATTTTAATTTTCCATAATCGATATATGATTATTATGAATTTATTTTATTGAAATATTTAAAATGTGACACAAATTTGGATAAGAAATTTCAAATTGTAAAAAAAAAGTGTGAATATAGATTATGAGTTACTAAGCATCGATAACTTATGTAGTAATCGTAAAAGAGAGCGTAAAAAAAGAAAAGAAACGCAATAAGAAGAGCTAATGAATTGAGCAGAGAGAGAGAGGAACGAGAGAAAATATTTTTTTCATGTACTTCGTGTTTAAATGTACCCTTGAAGGCTTGAATATGGTAGATCTGTCACTCACGGAATAATGGAATATTGGAGATTGGAATTGATATATATTGTCTTTTTGGTTTTTCGAAGATTTTGCATAAACAATTTAAAAAAGAAAAAAAATATCAAACTGATTAATTTTCATTTGCGAATATCAATCTTTGGGTCATAAGAGAAAGCGACTAATTTAATGACACGTGCTCTGAGCATGCCAGTGCCGCGTCACTATCATCAAAGCCTATCCTGTCTTGGCCTTGACACGTTGCATATTGGCGTCCTTATCCTTTATTTTAGAATGAGAACGACTGTTTCATTATTTACTCCACCCTTATATTATCTGTTTATGAAAAACGCAATCAAATTTTTTAAGAAAAGAATTGGAGAAGAATAAAATTCAATTTCACTTTATCCAACATAATTCATTTTTAATCTGATACAATCATATTCAACATACTTTTAATATTTTAAAATTATAAATATATTTTAGTCTAATATAAATTATTCAAAATTGAGTGAATTTTTTTTAAACAATTTAATATAAAACATATTAAGAATACTTTTAAATACAATTTTGTACACTTTAATATTTTATAATTTGATATTACAAAAAAAAAAATTTACAAATAATATTGCATTCAAAAAATATCTTAACAATATATGTTGACTTAAGTGGAAAGAAATTGAGTTCACTTAATCAGATATCTCAATTTCAAATCTTAAGAATTTAAAATACGTTGTTGGCAGCACTATTCCAAAAAAAATTATCATCTAAATTAGTCGAAATAACTCTAATACCAAACTGGTAAACACCAAAAAAAAAAAAAAATTTTTTGAAACATAGTGAATAATATGCTTTCATACTCATATTTAAAAAGTTCATAGTTTATAATAGTAGCACTTATCATGACTGAATGAGCATCACGATTTGATCCTGACATCATATAATTATATCAAAATTTAAAACATCGAACAATTATTATTACTATTGTTATTTTAAACTATTTTGGAACAAAAGTATATTCTGTGGAATTATTTAGCACCGTGCCAACGAATCCAGGGACGGTAGTAGTATTGTCCATTGTGCACACACAGCGTTTATGTCTGGTTTTTTATTTTAAACTAAAATAACGGCAGAAATAAAGAAATTTGAGATAAAAATAACACGGATATATTAACGGAGTCCTTTCTTTCTTTTCTCTCTCTCTTTTTTTTTTTTTGTTAATTTCGTTGAACACTGATTCGTCCCTATATTATTATTTTAAAACATAACACAAGTTCAAAAAATTATTTTATACTTCATTCAAAACATAACTAGAGATGTGACAACATGAGCTTCAAAATAGACAAATAAATTTATATGACCAACTCCTATTGGTACATTTTGACAATATTTATGATGCAAAAATTATTTGACAATTTTTGTAGAAATTAAAAAAGAAATTGTTAGTGGGAGATAGTGGAAATGGCAATAGACAGTAGTGTACCCCCAAAGCAAATGCATAATAATGCAAGCATCGTCCTTGCATTACCAGCTTGCTCAATGCTTATGGCAATGCCTCCCCACAAGTAAATATCCCTTTTTCAGAAAGGCTCCACGCACTAATTCAAAAAAAATTCGTCTTTTGGAGTTTGTACTATAATGCCATCCGTACGTTTTGTGTTACTTTCGTTTTACAATAATTGCACAAAATATGTAATGAAATAATATTTTGTACGTGCGCGACTCGACCCCATTAGTCGAGCACGATTGTTTGTTTAAAAAATGACTCCGTTCACTCGTTTTGACAATAATTTAATGTTATTATAAAAGTTTTATTCATATAAATTCATAAAATATTTAATTTGGACATTTGTTAATTAATAATCACTCGATATCCAAAAAATACTCTATTTATTATAAAATTAAAAATACATTTTTATTTATCTAAAATAGAATTTTGAAATCCTATAATTTAAAATTCAAATAATATTCCCTGTTTTTATATGTGTATTTTTTGACTTTTTTGCATGTAGTTTTAAGTTAATTTTTTTATATGTTAAACATTTTATTTAATTTTAAAAAAATTCATAACAAAATTTTTTTAAATAGGAATTAATATGAATATAATTTCTAATTAAACTAAAACATGTAATATACAAAAAAAAATTACCTAAATTTACGTGCAAAAAAACACATAAAAACGGAATGAGGATATTTTACTCTTAATAATTTTAAAGTGAAATATTATAAAATATTATTAAATTATTATTAAATACAAACTTTTATAGTTTTATATCATTATAAATACATATCATAAAAAAAATTATAAATACATTTCAAATTTTAAAAACGAATGAAATATTATTTTTTATGATTAGGTGTGTTTTTAGCTTCTATTTCCGATATTCCGCCAGTTGCAATCTCTTTATCTTAATTCAAGGAAGTTTCTCTTGCCGACGCCGCTCCGATGGGCCCCATATTAGTGGATCCTTCTATCTCCTAATTCCCATTTGAAACCCAGTTCGCAAGATTAAGCTGAGTTGGTTATTTTAGGGTTGGATAATTAACCAGTGTACGTTTTTTCATATTTCACGTGTTTTGCATGCACATTCTGTTTTTCCTTTTTCTTCCTTTAAAATACGAAACGTGTAAGCGATAAATGAGGATCATTGTAACAGACCTTATTTTCTCCAATAATTTATGACTATGTTGTTGGATAAATTTGAACATGTAATTTAAAATAAATTCAGTTTTTTTTCATATCATTAATTCGAATAATTTTTATTCTGAATAAAAGTAATATTTCTTTCAAAATCTTGAAACACTCTCTCCGTTCAAAATGTAGTAAGGGGGTGTTTAGAAACAAGTTACAACTTTTAGATTAAAATTTGTTTTTAACTTAAAGGTAACTTTTTAAAAAACAAGTAATTTTTACTTCAATATTTTGAATTATAAGTAGAAAAAAAAATGGTGTTTGATTAAACAAATAGCTTTTAAAAACAATTTAAAAGTGATTCTTGAATAGGGCCTACGAGATTCATTTTAATACGTTTAAGATTAAATTTGATATGTTAAAATAGGGGTGTGCATGGTACGGTTACAACTCATAATCACACTAAACCGTAAGGTGCAATTTTTAACTTTTTAATAACCGTAATCGTGGTTAAACACACTATTCGCTTAGGTGTGATTTTGGTTAAAAAACTGTAATTTCGATTTTACACATAGACGATTAAATATTATGAGTAACAACATTTTATTGAAAGGTTTGTATAATGATATGATAAACTATTGCGACAACTAACAAGAACCCAAATTAATAGACGTTTTACCATAATAATTATAAAAATTTATAATTATGTTACAGACAAATTAATGCCAATTTATGTATCAATATATAAAACTTTATTGGTTAACTATAAACACAAAACTTAAAATCAATGAATACAAAAATAGTACTATATTATTGTAAATAGATTTATTTATATACACGATACTCTATTACTTGGTTACAATATTAAGAAATTAGTCTATTAATATAAGATTTGTCATATGTAAGTAATGAACATTTGATTATATAATTTTATAATTTATAAATTTTGATTTAGTTATTGGCATTAACTAAATGTTATAATCAAGCAGTGCGATTCAGTTTATATTGGTCTGATTTTTCGATTTTTCAAAAAGGTTTGATTTTTTTTGTTAAATTTTTTGCTTTTTTCAGTTATAGTTTAATTTTTACACACCTTATGTTAAAATGTGAAAATTAATACGTCTTTATGGAAGTTTTGAATGATAAATTTGTATCACTTTGAACTTTATATCAGCTATCATTTAAGCTTAAAAGTTAGGAATATTTATTATTTCAAATCAAAAAAAAAATTGAAATTTAAACTTAATTTAAAATTCAAAAGTAGAAAAAGAAATAGACCTTCCATAGTAGTAGTACTATTTCATAAATAATCGAGGATTAAAGGGGCCTATAGGTCCTTTCACACATTAGTGATAAACAGGTACAGGTACGGACGGAAATTAGGGAAGACATGTGAAAACCTCGAGAAGGTCGTCAAAAAGTATACGTAGACAGTTAAACAGTTGGAGAACAGTACATGAGATACTTGTTGTTACCTACTCCTTGCCTATTTTTAACCAATCCACTTGCCGGTAAATACAAGGTAACTCTCTTTGGTAAAATATGAGTCGAGTTAATTTCGTCCAGATTTCCTTCCACGATGATCACCGTAACTATTTGAAGAAAAAAGAAATTTAATTCATAAAGTTATAACGGGACCTCTTCATTACATATTTCTGAGAATTTCTCTTAATGTATTTCACAAGTTATCATATGTAATTGTAAATTGTACGTATAGATAAACAATTATGTAAAATGAATTACATTTAAGATTATAAATTGCATTTAGAAAAATTAGAGGAAATAAATAATGAGGAGGGGTCAAATTCAATGACACTTTTTAAAAAAAATTTTATCTACTAATTTTAGAATCATAAATTTATAATTTTTGTATTATATCATAGTTTTAATAATCATGTAAGATTAGTAAATTATTTTTTCAAAAGTTAATATATATTTATTTTTAATATAAAAAGTATGTAACTGAATTTAGAACAATTCAAACTACTCACATATCATCTTAAACTTCAAAACTAATATCAATTTAATTAATTTTAGTTAGTATAATTATTATTATAATTTTATAATTAAAATTTTTTTTTGGTAATTTGTACTCAAAATTTTCATTTTGAAGATCAATTTGTTGTCACTTAACTCAAAAGGTCAAAACATATATTTAATTTTAGAACAGATGAAAACTTTTTTCATTTCACAATTAGATATAGAAATTCTTTTATTTGTTTCAAAATTATAGAGATTATATATTATTAATCTTCAATAATATTATCACTGCATAATCATTACTAAGATGAGAAAATATTTACAACTAAAATTATTACCTAAAACTAGTATATTAAATAATAATAATAAATCCATAACAAGAATGTAAAAGATTGATAATTAAGATGGAACGAGAGTGGTATAAATCTAAATAATTTTAATTTATTATAAACTTTTTGTAATATTTTATTTTGAAAATTTAATAAATTATTAGGATAATGAAATTTAAAAAACAATAACAATATTAAACTACTGAGTGGGAATCAATTACGAATTTAGGACCAGGTGTTGAAGTAGGAGCAGTATTGTCTTACTACTGACTACTGCGACTACTAAGTCGTGCTTTTACAGTCTCTCTCTGCTAATGGACAGGTAGACGAGAAGTACTCCGTACTTTTTTAATTTAAAAATAATTAGAAAGTACAAAGCTAAATGGAAGTGTCGACGAGTCTTCTTAATCCGCGGGAGAGCAAAACCTTTGATTAACCCCCAAATCTTCATCAAATAAACGTACGAAGGAGATGAAAAAGAAAAAAGCGAAGTTTTTTCTCATGGACATTGAAAATACTACTGACATATAGAGAGAGAGAGAGAGAGAGAGAGAGAGAGAGAGTAGAAAGATAGTTGGTGCTTCTCTTCTTAGTGCTAAAAAACGTTACCTTTAATCTTCCCCAGATCCCGTTCCTACTATTTCTTCAAAGTTTTCTTCGTCTGAAATCTCATTTCCAGCTCTGTTTCTTTCTGGGGGTTCTTGTTTGATCGTTTCTAGGGTAGTAAATTCAAAGTTTGCAGTTTATTTCATTCTTTTTACATTTTTCTTGAATGGGTTTCTGGACTGGTACTTGATTGTAGAGACTTGGGAGTCCTTCTCGAGGATGAATTTTAAGTGAAAGAGGTAAAGTATACTGCTTTATAGACGTGTAATTTAAATGTAAGAGCTGTTGATTTTCTTTCCTAGTGTTTTTTATGTGATTTTAGCTTTTGATTTGGGTACTGCATAATATCATTCTTTTGGATTCTACTTTTCCTATTGTTTGTTTGGTTGTTTCCTTTTTTCCCCCCTCTCTTCCCATCCTGTTAGTAGATTCAATTATGAAAATTTTGAACTTGAGGGAATTTATATATGAAGTAGAATTCTGGGTTGTTATCATTTTTTATTTATTGATTTTTACTCAAACTAAACGATGATTATATGTTTGGCCGGTCAGATTTTCTTGGGGAAAAACATGGAAGAGGTGGGCACCCAATTATCCCCTTCAATTTATATTCACCAATCCCTCTCTGGCCGTTTTCTTGATTCACATCCGTTACCTAAGAAACGCAATCTTCCTTTCCGACCCACAAATTCCCACCATCTCCAACAGTCCCACCAGCAGCCGCAGCCGCAGCCACAGCGGCAGCCTGCCGGGTTTCAGGACTCCAGAGACCATTGGAACCCACAGGCGTGGGACTGGGACAGCTCCAGGTTCCTTGCCAAGCCTTTGGAATCGGATTTACTCCGTGCAGCACCATCTACTTATGTTCAATGTGAGACACAAAGAAACAGAAATGATGAATGTGGTGAGCCAAATTCAGGGGGTTTGAGCAAGAATTGTGTGGGGGAAGACGACGAAAGCCTCCTTCTTAAGCTCGGTGGAGGCCTTGTGCATAATTGTGTTGAGGAGCCTGTATCAAGGCCTAGCAAGAGAGTCAGATCTGGATCTCCTGGTGGTTGGAACTATCCCATGTGTCAAGTTGATGACTGCAAGGAGGATTTATCGCCTGCAAAAGACTATCATAGGCGGCACAAGGTTTGCGAAGTCCATAGTAAAGCCACACAGGCTTTGGTAGGGAAGCAGATGCAGAGGTTTTGTCAACAGTGCAGCAGGTTTTTAAATTCATTTAGTTGCTTTAATTTTGTTAGTTTATTAGCTTGTGGTCTCGGATTATTATTTGCCAATTAATTTAGTTGCAATGGAATTTACCGTTTCTGAGATACAATTATTGTGTTTTATTCATGTGTTCCAGGTTTCACCCTCTTTCAGAGTTTGATGAGGGAAAACGAAGCTGTAGACGTAGACTTGCTGGCCACAATAGGCGAAGGAGAAAAACCCAGCCAGATGATGTTACCTCAAGGTTGTTACCCCCTGGAAACAAACCTGAGAACGTTAACAATGAAGGAATGGATATCGTGAATCTTCTAGCAATTCTAGCTCGTGGACAAGGTACACCAGTTAGTTATAGATTCTCAGACTTTCTCCTACTATTGTGTGCACACGTGGACAGATACTCCATATATGTACATATTGCAAACCTAACATATACGTATCTGGATATCAGGGAACAGTGAAGATAGTATCTCTAATTGCTTGCCAGTTCCTAATGAGGATCAAATCATTCAAATCATTCAGAAGATTAATTCATTACCTTTACCGGCAGACTTTACGGCGAAGTTGCCTCTTTTAGGAGGTTCCAATAAATATGTTCTTGACCTAGAAAAAGCTCAAACTAAGTCGAATGGAAGTAATTCTTCTTCATCAACATTGGACTTGCTGGCTGTTCTTTCGGGTACTGGGGCAGCACCTTCTCCCGATGGGCTTGCAGTTCCATCTCAAAGATGCAGCCATGGGAATGACATGGACCAACCTAAGTCTTGTTGCCATAATCAAACTAGTTGTCTAAATTTGCAAAACGAACCAGCTGTGGAGTTTCCTTCGGCTGGAAAGAAAAGTAGCACCAGCTACCAGTCCCCTGTGCAGGATTCAGATTGCCAAGTCTTAGAAAATTGTACAAATTTGCAATTGCAGCTCTTTAGCTCGTCACCTGAAAACGATAGCCCACCAGAATTGGCATCTGGTAGGAAATACTTCTCATCCGATAGCAGTACTCTTATGGAAGAGAGGTCACCTTCATCATCTCCACCTTTTGTGCAAAAGCTGTTCCCTACACAGACCTTGAGAGAAGCAGTGAAGCCTGAGAGTATGTCAACCAGTGAAGAGTTCACAGGAAATGTTAAAGCTGGTAGAACAGAAGGTTGCTTTATGTCTTTTGATCTTTTTGGAGGGGCAAATGGAGGAACTAACAATGGCTTCGTTCAAAGTTATCCGGACCAAGCAGGATATACGTCGTCTTCTGGATCTGATCATTCACCCTCTAGTTCCAGTTCAGATGCTCAGGTAGTTTAGTACTAACCTTCTCCTCATAGTATTGCAATCATATTATAAATTTAGTTGTATCATGCCTTTTTTCTGGGAGTTAATCAAGTGAAATAAAATGTAACTTTCAGGATCGTACTGGACGGATACTTTTCAAATTATTTGACAAAAATCCTAGTCAGTTACCAGGAACATTGAGAACACAGGTGAGAAAACTTGGGGTTTTATTTTGACCTCTCAATTATGCTAAACATATTGAAAAGGGAAAATTTTGATCACCTCTTTGTCTCAGATCTACAATTGGCTCTCCCAAAGTCCATCTGAAATGGAGAGCTATATAAGGCCTGGTTGTGTAGTTTTATCTATCTACATATCAATGTCACCTTCTGCTTGGGAGCAGGTGAGTAATTTATGGCATAAGTCTGCTTTCTGTGTTTCTCTTGACAAGTTTTTTTTAGCTTATTAATTGAATACTTGCAGTGTTTGTGTGTCATTTACAGCTCGAAGACAATTTCATTCAACATGTCACTGCTTTGGTTCAGCATTCCGATGAAAAATTCTGGAGAAACGGAAGATTTGTAGTTCATATTGGTACACAGTTGGCATCACATCTAGGGGGTGAGTACTGTTATATGATTTATGCAATCAATAAGGTTTTAGGCTGGCGCTCCTGCATGATGGTTTGATATGAGAATATTCTATTGTCAATGTGTCATAATTATTAGAGTTTAGACAAAACATTGCCTTGGGCTTAAATTTGTGAGATCCATCATCAGGAAAGGTTCACCTCCACAAAGCCTTGAGAGCATGGAGTTTCCCAGAAGTAATCTCTATCTCACCTTTAGCAGTTGTGGCTGGGCAAGAGACTTCTATTTTACTGAAGGGGAGAAACTTGAGCAGTCAAGACACCAAGTATGTAGATTACTTTTTGTTCCTTATGTTATCATGGTTACTTCCTTAGCTGTTCCTCTACTGTAAGAGTTATTAAAAATTTAAACCCGAATTTAAATATATTACAGGGTTTACTGTACACATGGAGTTAGGTATACATTAAATGAAGTTCCTAGATCAGCGGATACCCTATATGATGAGATATCTTTGAACAACTTCACTATTAGTATGCCTTATAAAGTACTTGGGCGCTGTTACATTGAGGTGATATATTAAATGCAATTTGCTGCTTTACTTTTGCATTTTCGAAAACAGGATTATACTTGGATTATTACATCTAAGAGTAATATCAACAGGTTGAAAATGGTTTCAGAGGCACCAGCTTTCCTATAATTATAGCCAATGCTACCATCTGTCAAGAATTAAGATGCTTAGAGTCTGCATTTGGTGAAGCTACGGAACAAGATTCCTATTCAGAGGGTCACGTCAATGATTCGGGACGACCCAGAACAAAGGAGGAAGTCTTACACTACTTAAATGAGCTAGGATGGATATTCCAAAGGAAGGGAATCTCTTCTGAACTTGAGGCCCCTGAGTATAAGCTTCACCGCTTCAAATTTCTGTTTATATTCTCAGTTGAGAGGGACTTCTGTGTTTTGGTTAAAACCCTCCTAGATATTCTACTTGAAATATGCTTGGGTAGAAACGAAATATCGAGGGAGTCGCTAGAGATGCTATTGGAGATTCACCTACCGAACAGGGCTGTTAAGAGGAGGTCTATAGAAATGGTCTACTTGCTCATAAATTATTCTGTACCCAGCATCACTGGTACAGGAAAGAAGTACATCTTCACCCCCAATCTTGCTGGACCTGGTGGTATTACACCTCTACATCTGGCTGCTTGCTCATCAGATTGTGATGCTATGGTGGATATTTTGACAAATGACCCACAGGAGGTATTTAACGTAGCGGTTTGGTATTATATGCACTATCCGTATGATTAAAATTATGAACTTAACTCTTTGCAACATTAAATTTACATTTCCTCTGGATGTGTTGGTTTCAAAGTTACTTCCTTTTCTTATTACATCTTTTATTAATCACCTCCTATCTTTCTTTACTTTTAGATTGGGTTGCAATCCTGGGATTCCCTTCTTGATGGAAATGGCCTTTCTCCACATGATTATGCTTTGATGAGAAATAATTTATCTTATAATGAGCTAGTAGCTCGGAAGATTGCTGACAAGAAAAATGGTCAAGTTTCTCTTTCTATTGGAGATGAGATACAGGATGAATCACTGAGTGTCGGTGCAAGCCATAGGGCTAGCTTTCAAGTCAGACAAACGCAGCTATCTTGTTCCAAGTGTGCCATTCTGGCTAGTAAGTACAGCAGGAAGGCTTCAGCCGCACATGTGTTGCTTCATCGGACATATATCCATTCAATGCTTGCTATTGCTGCTGTCTGTGTTTGCGTCTGCCTCTTCCTGCGAGGAGCTCCAGACATCGGCTCAGTTGCCCCCTTTGAGTGGGAAGATTTGGGATATGGCTCAGTGTAGGTCGAACTTGAAGAAACACATCGTTTTATGTAACAAGGACGGTTTATGTAGGACTATAATGGTGATATGAGTTTTAAGGCAATTAATCTGCTGGCTCAGAATGTAAAGTGTGTATTCAGAGGATTGGTGAATGATGAAAGATATCCTACCTATAAACTCAATAAAAAGACCTGGTTAAGATATCCGGGACTGTAACACGGGGAAACAACAAGATTAAACCCGACAAATGGGTGCCTAAATAGGTCATATATGAATAATGGATAACCAACCATGAACTTGGAAAGGGGTTGGTTTTTTTAGATTCCAGGAATGATGCTCTCAGTGCTGACAGTAATAATTTTGGAAGATGAGAGGGAACCGAAATGCAGAAGATTCGAAGATGCAACATCAAGCAAAACAAAGGCTTTGAAATTAGGTGCAAAAATGCAAGATATTTTGCTGTCCTAGAAAAGCCAGTTTCATTTTCCAGTGTTTATTCTTATGAGTTTCACTCATAACTGTAGTCCTACTGACCGATTAGTTTTACTGTTAAAAAAACTGTAGGATCACGATATCCTGAAGTAATGAAGTAATATATATTTTAAATATTTTATCAACAAACACTTGAATCACCATGACTGATTTATTCATTTTGAAGGTACTAATTATCGGATGTGAAATGCTTAGATTCATCGACTTTTTGTCCAAAATATGAGTTGTTTCCTTATTTTAACGGCCCCAGGGTGTTTCATGAAACTGCCAAATCAGGTATATATTTTTATAACTAGACTAGAAAAGTACACATAATTCTTAAACAAAAGTTTACAAAATTCTGTTCACAATTTGTGAAAATAATTTTAATTTGCCACTCGAGTTTTCAGAAGATACCGAAATGAATTAAAGAGAATTTCGTGAGAGTGAGAAGTCGAGAATCTTGGGACCATGCCAACAGTTACTCCATTATTGAGACACGGTATCTCCCAATGCGCATAGTTCTTCCAATATATATATATATAGCATCTTTACATGTTCTTTCATTTCTTCTGCCTTTTTTCTTTTATTTTCCTTTCAGCCACTATCTATGCCCAATAAATTCCAGATGGAGGTCGCTATGGCAATCAATATTATTCCTTCTTTTCTTAATAAAGCATAACAAATAATGGACAAGTTTTCGAACTCAGCAGATTAAAATAAAGATTCAACATAATAAGCTATTAAAATCGACAAACTGTAAACCTTCAAAAATGACACGGCATACTTAATTTTGAAATGGATCGAGTAGTAATCTGTTGCCCTAAACTTTTTAGTGCCCAACAGAACAAAGTTCTCATTGCAACATCATTACACTAAAAAATTCATGGGAAATACGTCCGGAAACACAGTTAAAAAGCATTTTCATTCATCCATAAGCTTACAAGCTAGTACATATATAATTCAGTAAGCACCTATTAGGTTAAAATTCAAACAATTGAAACATATACTTGCATAAACAACATCATTTTACCGAGTAGCTCATAGATTAATCAGTTAAGTCTACCCCTCCTACTGATACACTTCCCTTTTGCCATATCCTGCACCAGAACTTGTCCAACACTTTGTCCAACACCCTCAAGTAGACCCCCAAGAAAGTGTACCACAATTTGGGACGCAAACCGTGCAGTGGGCTTAAGTATGCTGGGCTTTCCAGAGCTCTTTATGCCATTGTCCTCAAGCCCATTGATCAGATTCTTTGCACAAACTGCATGGAGATGGTAGCTACAAACGGTGCATCTGTACATTCTGCCTGCTCTCTGCCTCTTGCATGCACCGCAGGTGTAACCGGCGCTGTCGCCTAAAGGCGGTAGGAGCTTTAATTTGTGGTCATGATTTGAGAAGTTCATTTCATTGGAAAGCATAGCACAGCAGGGATGCATTTGGAAATGACAGGCACTGCACCGGAACGCGAACCCTTTGATCGACTTGTCACAAATATCACAGCTTGGCGATAAAATTCCACCTTCCAATCAGTGGAGAAACATCATTAGAACAAGTAGTAACTAACAAAACAAAACCGAGAATTAACCTATATTTTGAGAGATATCAGTGCTAGGAAGTCAGCGTTGGTGAGCTGCTGAAAATTGGATGGTTAGAAAAAAAATAAAAATTTACTTCATCTGTTCCTTCTAACTCTTCAATTCCTTTTTCACAATACGTGTCACTTACATGCAGTGGCCCTAGAGTATATAAGAAGTGTTTGATATTTTCAATGCCACTTAAGTAAGGACAAATTTATTAAAATATATTATCTTTCTCATTAAATTTAACTTTCTTAATAATAGTGCACAAAAGTTAAAATGTCAGATATTGAAGAACAAACAGAGCATATCGGGATAAATGTATACCTGTTTTAGGCTTAGGATAGAATGCAAGTTGGTGTTGGCCATGAAGGGGATGAGCTTTGAGTACTGGGGGAGACAAAGCACAAAAATCATGCAGCTGAAAATCACATTGTTGGCAAGAGAACCTCCTGCCCGCTCCATATTCTTTGCAGCCATTACAAGTGAAGAGTTCGGGCAGAGTGACATGAACTAAAGGGTGTTGGGAGTGACTGAAATGGAGTTTCTCTTCCCCTGGGGAAGGAACTGCATTTGGAGAAGTTGGAAATGAAATAGATCTTCTAGTAGTGATTTCACTTGAAGGATAGTTATTCTGCAGGTGAAATGTTCCTGTCTTCATTAAGGGTGTCCTGCTCATGATTTTATATTTAGCAACTTTAAAATGTAAAATACTTGAAAGGGAACTGATCCCCTCAAAAACTAAAGAAATCAAATGGGTGTTTGCAATTTGCAAGTGAGGAATATATGGATATTTATGCTGGTTTGTAAAGTGATCAGTACAGTTTCATCCCATGCAAAAATTAGAGGTTGCCAGGAAAGCACCTTGAAACTTGAATGATTACTCTTTAGCTATATTGCTACCCTACTTTGAATTTAACAAGAAAAAGTGAGACTTTTATGTACAAACACTACGTTCTTCTATGTTACTCAGAAAGTCCTATTTCCGAACAAATTCTTGAAAATATATTTTTGTCCATGTTTAGCCATGATTTACGATATTCATTACCGTATCGATTACATTTAGTCAATTTGAAAGAAGAAAGATTAGTCGAATTTATCTTCTTTATTTATTTATTTTTTTATTATAAAAAAGACCACGATATAAAACTCACATAACCATATATATATATATATATATCAGCTATTTTTCGTAATGAAAATGTTTCTTGGAATTGTTGTATTTCCGAAGAAGCAAACATGATGAGTGATTAACATAATAAAGGTCTAAATCAGGTTAAGATATGATTCTTTTCAATTTTTACAAGGCAAATAATGGATTGGCACCAATGTTGGAAATATACGAGGTATACAGTGAAAATTTCAAACATAATTGCTCCAAAGTCCATGCATGTATTCCCCACTTTAGCTTTTCTGCTTTAATTGGTTTTGATATTAATAAAAGTAATGACTCTATTGAAACCAATTAAGTCTTAATATTCTATAGATACGATGAAGTGGCAATATTGAAGAAATCTTCGTACCCCTTTTCATTTCGTTTGTAAAGTTGGTCAGATGCATAAGCAATATATATATAACTATGTGGCTTGCAGCAATCAAGCAAAAATCTGTTATTTTCTTTGCTATGAGTTGTAAAGCAATTTTAATTTCGATGAGAATAATAGGTACTCTTATTAGTGATTTTTCTTGCACACAACTAACATTGGGTTACAAATGATTCTTCACTTGGGACGGTGAGCGGAATTTGAAATATTCGATATTCGATTAAAATATTTGTCTGTATTTAAAAAAAGTGAATATTATTCGTGTTCAATTAAAAATTAATAGGATATGAATATATGTATATCTGCATCCGTTAATATTCGTATATATTTTTAGCAATTATTTATACTAAATTTTACTTAATAACTAAGTTATTTTTTAAGATATATGTAATTTTTTAAAATTATATAACAAGATTACATTCATAAAGTTATAGATAATTTATTATAAAATGAATATTAAGTTATAGATAATTCATTTTATGTGTTACATATATTATTAAACTATTACTCACTTAAAATATATTTAAAATATCCGACATCTATATTCATATTCAATTTTATTCGATGGATATTATTCTTATTCATATTAATTTTAAAATAAAATAAATACAAATATAGATATATCGGAATCGCTTTATATCCCTTTACACCCTCTCCTTCACTGTTGCTTACGTAGTTATTTGGGTCCCCATATAAAACAAAGGAACAAAGGAAAATACAAACGAAACAAAATATAGAAGAGACCATGGACCAATACTGTATTCTGTGTTTTATAGGCACACATACATACATATCATACTTAATTCAGTTCATAATAATTGTTATTTTGACTCTTTACATATAAATTTAGATAATATTTTTTATATATTAAATATTTATTTAATTTTAAAAAAATTAATAATAAAATATATTTTAAATAAAAATTAATATAAATAAAAAATCATTATTTCATTTTTCTCACATGAAAATTTAGCAAGACCTACACTTGTATAAAATAGAATCGGTTAATATAATTTTCCCTTCCGCATAATATTTCGAGAAACAAATAAAACTAGTTACAAAAAGAATGAAATCGTCAAAACACTTGCCAAGTGGTAAGATCCGGTGGCTCTGATTTCGTGATTCTTTAAGTATGAGTAATAAGATATCTCCGTATTTTATTTGCTTGCTTTTGTAATTAAACTTGTGAAGGAGTGATATAATCTCTTTAAAATTTATCGGTTACATACATTCTTATTGACATTTTAATTTTGTTTTTTATACTTATTCGGATTACGATATTTAGTACTGTAAAAAATAAAAGACAAGATCCAAGAGGTTTTCGATATCACGGCCTACAAATTAACCATAGAATCATAGATTTGCATACAGTTGATTGACATTTGGTTCTACATCAAATTAAAATATTTATGTTTTATTTTCTAGCAAATTAAACGATTTGAATGTAAAATGATGGGTTGTTTATTGTTTTCTTTTTGGCTTTTTCTAAAGTATTGAATACACGAGTATAGTACATGGTTGCGTATAATAAGCATTTAACGTTAAAGTAGAGATTCAATATTACTTTAATTTACATATTTTTTTGACTTAATGACAAAAAAATTATAAATTTTTTTAAACAATTTAATTACTGATTTCTTTCCTTTTAACTTGTTGGAATTATGTTATAACGGCTTAATTTGAACTCAAGTATAATTTCTTACTAATCGCAATCTTAGATGGAGTTAAAAAAAAAAAAGAGACCAAATCAAATAGGATTTTAATAATTAAGAGTTAGAACTTAAGTTAAAATTGAATTATTTTAACACAATTATCATAAGTTTAAAAATTCTTATAGTAAAAAAATAAATTAAAGATTAAATTGTTATTTATTTTTATAAGTTTTTTTTAAGAATTAACTTAATTAGAAAATACAATTACGCTTTTATAATTGTTTATCATATCATGTAGTTTAAAAGTAAATAAGTTTTTTGGAAAGGACTGGAGTGCACTAGAGCAGCTAAATTCCGGCGGCTAGAGGGTGGACCCCACCGTTTTGTGAGTCTGAGGTTAGTAAAAGGTGGGAGTTGATAGTCATCGGACGGCAGGTATGGTTAGCCAACACGTATTACGACAATATATGACGGTGACCCGCTCTATAAATTATTAATACTAAGGTGACTCGTACGGTTATATTTTTTTATATTTTTTAAAATTTGTATATTTTTTAAAATTACACGGACATCTGATTTAAATAATAAATTATTTGATGTAAAAATTTGTTGTTCAAAATTTTATAATAAATCCTTTATTTTAAAGATTATAATGTAAAAATAACTTTTAAAATTTTAATATTTTACTCTTTAAAATAGAAATTATAGAGAATAAATAGAAGTCGCGTGAGTGCTTAGATCACTCGCAGAATCTATCCTTTCGGGCGGGCTCAAACAGAATCTCGCGGCCCAGCCCATGCTGAATCACTCATTCATATCCTTTGCCCTTCCGATCATCTCTAATATGCATCACTAGCCACGTGTAACCTAAATATCTACATGTTTCTTCTCTCTAAATCTAAATGAAATAAATCCATTTGTTTTTAATTTATGTTACTTCTTATCCTAAATACGTACTACCCACGCTACTTTTATATTATATTTAAAACATAGGGTTATTATTTCAATAAATTATATATAAACCGCCTTAAGCTTTATATATTTTCTTTCAATCATTTTCTTGCTTCCATCTTTTCCCTCGCGTCCCTCTCTCCCTCTCAATAGCCGTAACTTAGATAAGACCGTCTCTCTGTGACATTTATATTCTCTTAATCAATCCCTCTCGAGTTTAATTTTAAAGGTATTTTATTTTATCCATCTCCTTTCATTTCCACTAGCTTGTGTTGGTTTTTCTCTTGTTTTAATTATTTTTTTTTCTTTTAATTTTTATAGCATCCTGTTTTCATCACTATTCACTGAACTAATTATATTGCTTCTCATGTTTAATTTTCTAGCTACAACGATCGTGTTCCAGCATTCAGATATTGTCGAGGTTTTGAAGGATAATAACAAAGTCATGGTAATTTTCTCTTCTGTTTTTTTGTTTATTCAGTCTGAAATTTCCATACATTTGTGTACTTTTGATTAGTGTTATAACTGAATTTCTAATGTTTCAAATCATCTTGTGGGATTGGTGATGGATCAGTTTGTAACTGAATTTGTAGTTTGTGTGATAAATTTAATGCAGGTTAGTCCAATTGTTAAAACCGAGGTGATGGGTCCGCCGTGGTTGAAGCCAATGCTGAGAGCTAATTACTTCGTGCCGTGTCCATCTCATGGAAATTGTAACAAAAGTGAATGCAATATGTATTGCTTGGACTGTATGGGAAATGCTCTCTGTTCTTACTGTTTGATCCATCACAAAGATCATAGCGTCATCCAGGTAATTATATATGAAATGATGGTGTCCAGTTTTGCCGTTACAAAAGGCATAAAACTATCCATTTTCTAGTTACTTATTGCTTTGATTCTGAAATCCTATTTCAATAGGTGGCAAACCCTAGAATGGGTTGTGTCTGCAGTATTTGTAACAGCAACGCTTTCAAAAATGGCGTATAATCTGCTGTTACAATATTTTAAAATTTTACAAGTTTGACTACGTAATCCCATTACAGTAGGTGGCAACTCTAGAATATTTTGTCGTTTGTTTCCGCTTAGATTGGTGGTAACAGCAGAATGTTGTTTCCTCGTTTGTTTGGTTTAAATTTTAAAGATGGGTAGATTCTAGAACACCTATCCAACTAAGTCCGGCGCGAGGTCTATATGTCTTCGTAGCAGAATCTCAACTGGGAATGAGTAATGAGGCCTTGGGGTTTTAAGTTTTGTTTTTAACTGATTTGAAGAGTATTTTTGAATTGATTGAGATTTGTTTTTTTATGTAGATAAGGAGATCTTCATACCATAATGTGGTGAGGGTAAATGAGATTCAGAAGCACATAGACATAGCTTGTGTCCAAACATACATTATCAACAGTGCCAAAATTGTCTTCCTGAATGAGCGTCCACAGCCCAGGCAAGGAAAAGGAGTTACCAATACCTGCGAAGTTTGTTGCAGAAGTCTTCTTGATTCCTTCAGATTCTGTTCTCTTGGCTGCAAGGTACGTACAATTTTCTTCGCTCTTCTCTTCTCTTGTTTTCATTTTCATTTCACAAGTAATTTTACAAATGTACTATATAAAAATTGATAATGGACTTTTTGAGGAGCAATGGAGACCGCTTTTTTCCTTTTCTGTTTTTGGGATAAATTTCCTTGCAAATTTTGTTTTAACTTCTGGAAATTGGGTTTATCTTACATCGATGAACTTGGGGCTCTGTATGTTTGGAGCAGATATGTCCCATGAACAACAATGTTGTTTCTCAGTTGATTTAAATTCCCCTCAGTAAACATGGATACTACTCGGCAATGTTCACTCATGTTAGAACTGGATTAGCCTAAGGGTCAATGTGATCTTCTATTATAATTTCAAATTAGTCCTTATTTTGTTGCTCCTTGTACTTGAACGACAGCTCGGTGGAATCATGCGGGGCGACCCGGAGCTCACATTCACCTTGAGGCTGAAACATAATCGAGACGAATTCCGTGGATCAGAGTCAGACGAACCAACCCCAAAGAAATTTCGCAAGGCGCAAGCTTTTGATCGCTTCCTTGATGCTCCAACATTTCCGTCTGATTTCCACCGTATTTATGGTCGAATCTTCAACAAATCCTCTGGTTTTAATTCCGGAGATGAGGAGGAGACAAGTATCCAATGTATGTCTCCAGGCACTCCTCCAATCTATAATGACCGGAGTTCAAGCATGATGAAGAAGGATACGCCCCGAAAATCTAGGAGAAAGGGCATTCCGCATCGCGCTCCGTTTTGAAGGTGTGCTATGCTGCCGGAGCATAGCACAGACATGTATCTTGTTCACATCATCGCAACTCACAAGCAGGGGAAGTATAGAGTAGAAATAGAGATCAGCCAAATACCATGTGGAGCTTGCATACTGTCAGCATACAAGTAAAAACAATGAAAGAACAAAGTATTTGCATGTGAAATGAGGTAGCATACTAGCTAGCATATGTAGAAATATTATATATGGTTTCAGCATACATGAATGTAGGAAGATAAGACTTGTTAGCCAGACAAAAAGGGGTTCTTTATTTATGCTCCTTTGATGTAAATATAGATCAAATATATGTGCGACTAGTGTATATAGCTAGTAACGATGTACAGAAGCTCTATACATAATATATATACAAGTGCTTGTATACCTTTACAGTCTCTTTTTATGATTTTCTCGACTTCTTGATCTTTTTCTAGTTGATAAGTGTGAGGAAAGTGTGGTCTTTGGTTTGTTTTGTTTGTGTAGGTTATGGGCTTTAAGATTCCGGTTGTCGTACAAAAGTGCAGTAATGGTCGACCAAGTATGTATGTATTGTGCAAGTGTTAGATTAGTCTCACTTGATTTCTCATTCAACTTAATTTATAAAAAAAATCTCATAACGTAGATTTAATGTCAATTTATTTAATTAATATCAAATTATTTAATTAATATCATATAGAAACTACTGAATAAATCAGAGTTGAAGAGTATTGCAATTTGATTTCTCTCGATCGAGTACTTTGTGTTGGTGGGTGTGGGGTCATGAGAAGCCTACTGTCACTGAAAAGGTGAGCTTGGGGGACACGTAAAATCAACCACCATTATTTCATTAATATATATATATATATATATATATATATATATATTGGAGTATAAATTCGTACTTACAAACAATAACATGAAGGGGAGGGTTGTTCTTTTCCATCGGTGTCGTTGTCATAAGACAGATCCACTTGCGTCCATCAGTGTCTATCTTCGTTTTTTCCTCTACTCTACTCTGATGCACTCATTTCATATTTTATCTATTAATTCGATTTTTCTACCAAAAAAATCTATTAGTTCGATTGATTATTAGATGCTTTTATGCGGTTATTATTTTAACTGATTTAAGATTTTTAATGGTACGCAGCAACTTTATCAGAAAATGACGTATATTATACATCATATCTTATTAAATTTTCAAATAATATTGAGGTTCAATTTGGAACTCAAATTTATTGAAACTTTTGAAATAAGATTTTTTTTAAAAATAAATTATAATTCACACATCTATTCTACGGTAATAAACTATACTTAAATAGAAGAGGTGGACAATGCATGAAAGTGATGCGAAAAGGTTGCAAATTGGAAGTGTAAAAGATAGTAGAACAAATATTCAAGCAAGGGTTCAGGAGTGAGTGTTTGTGTTATGTCGATACGTCTCTCTACGTGTGGCATTCCTAACTCGTAAGCTCTCTCTCTCTCTCTCTCTCTCTCTCTCTCTCTGTATATATATATATATATATATATATATATATACAATTATTGTTCAATCACAACTCCGATAAACAAATGCAGATATTGAACTGCTAGCACTTGAATTATTGTACTGCCATTGTATTAATCAATTATTTTCTGATTTGAACAAACCCACCCTCAGGACATTAATTACAATTTTTGTAGAATATACGACCAATTTTGACTTCTTAAACAAGTTAACTTATTAATGTATACAGCTTTGAATAGATTAATAATATTATTTTAGTTCAATACATTTTGTGAAATGTCACTCTGTTAATTTAAATTTCAATACCCTAAGTTTGTGTGAGTGGCATCAGGGGACATGTGAACAGTTGAACATGAATCGGAAGATTACTTTACGGCGGAAACAAAGGGATAAGTGAGGTAGAGGTAGCCTAGGTGAATAAATTCAGCCACACGTGGTATTTGCTTCTTCATGCCACGAGTTAGATCGGTTGTTTCCAATTATTTTTTTATAACTTTTTAAAGATGACTAGTTTATCGAGCCACATGCATGTATAAGAAAAATAATTTTAATTTAATAAGAAAAAATAATGTTTTTTTAAAAAATATAGAATAGTTTTTATTAGAGTTAGGATTTTTTTTCTTCTTTTTGCAATAAACTGGTAAAGTATCAAAATTAATATGAATAAGCCAAATCAAAATTTGCCTCTAAACCGGGTAAAGTATCAAAATTAATAAGAATAAGCCAAATCAAAATTTGCCTCTCTAGCTAAACCACGAAAGTATTTACGCAGATTAGTTAGCGTCAGTTTCGATTTTTTTTTTTCACTCATTAGATAATTATTTTGAGACTCAAATTCTTAATATAATATAGGTATATGTAACACACTAGTCGTATCTATATCATGTTAGAATTATTATTTATAATAATAATAATAATAATTTATGTGAATTAAATATTTTAATATCAATTATATTTTTTATTTGTGTATTAAGTTTAAAATAAGTGATTAAATAAAAACACTCAATTATATTCTAATAAAATATAGGTTTAATGAGTGAATACCTAATACCGAACCCAATTAGGTTATAATGGAAGACCTAATTAGATATAGGTTATGATTCTTAATATATCAAATACGCATATAGTTCTTTTATTCTTATCAGAGAAAACGACTCATATTTTAAAGAGTGTTTGATTGAAGAAGATGATAATACAAGTTTTAATATTAATGAATTTAGATACGCTTCTGTGTTATTAATTATATTCTCAATAATTAAATATAAAGAATTGAAATTATAGTTTTTAACGTATCACTATTAGTACATAAAATGCAGCAGAAGATAAAATATACCAATATACAACAAGAGCTTCCATATCTAGCCCGAGACGTTTGACTTCTTGCATCTTGATCGAGTAAAAACCATAAATTAAATGACGAGAGCAACTCGTAAATATAGATAAGAATAGAATATAATAATAGTTGATATTTGCTATGACACCAGCCCATCTCATCGATAAGGCCCTTTTCAGTGATCTTCCTCAATTGGGTGGGCCTGGCCTTACTGGAGTTGGATTTGTGAAAAACTTTTCACTGTTGTGATGCATCATCTATCTATTCAATAAAAATAAAAATGGGATGTTTCACTACTCCTAACATTAATATTCTCCTATTTTTCAAACCATGACAAAAGGTCACCTGGGGGATCCAACAAGATATTTCCTATACTCGGCTAAAAAGGAGTTACAAGGATATTGGATGATTGAGAATTATACGTTTAAATAATATTTTTTTTAATTTGTTATGAATATTTAATTAATGATAAAATAAAAGAATTATAATGACAAATTTTAGTGTATAAATTATTATAATAAGAAAATTGTGCAAATAGAATTTTAGTTACACAATTGCAAGCATTATATAAACCAATAAAATAATATTGCCATCATTTCATAATAATAACGGTTTTAGTTTTGTACATATAAATTAAATAACTCCATAAGATATCACCATTTAATGATTATGTAAATCTACATTAGTAAAATTTTCTTCTCCGAAATTGGGAATTATATATATATATAGACACACACATATATACATACAGTGGCAAAGCCAGGAATTTGGCGTCGTCTGACCAAAATAGACATCATAAAAAATAAACATGTCTGGATTAATGTTACAAATTTTTTGTTTAGTTTTTATTTCATAATAAACATTATTTTACGAAACATATATTTATTTTAAATTGTTAGTGAGCTTAACAAGTTTAGTCATTTTTAAATTTACAATAATAAGATAAATTTTTGAGTTTTTTAACACATGCATACAATTTTCACAAAAGTTTTTAATGTTAATTTTGGTTTAGTTTCAATATTTCAATCATATGCATGCTTTTAGTTTAAAAGACATGAAGTACTTCCTTCTTGATGTATTTGATTTTATACAATTTCTTTGAAACTAATTTAGAACAATGTATAAATTGATGAGAAATTTTTTAATTTTACTATAATTGCAGAACAAATATAATTTTAAAATAGACGGTTGTTCACAAACAATGAAAAAATAATTAAGAAAAAAGAGGCGAAAAAGAATGGTATTGAGGTTAATTAAGAATACCAACAAAGAAAATATAGAATAAACCCTCGATTTATATTAAGCCCCTAACTGAGGTAAGTTAGGAATTAAAAAAAAAATTATTAGCCCGGGTGGTGGCTTCGCCCCTATATATAT
>CM025783.1:2956725-3024692 GCA_014636745.2 Centella asiatica
GGTGGCTTCGCCCCTATATATATATATATATATATATATATATATATATATATAGTTGTATTTCGTAAGAACTTGAAGAAAAAATCTCCTAATTAAGCCCGTGATTATGGAACGAAGAGAGTTTGATTCAAAATAAAATGTTTGAAAATATTTTTTTCGGTAACTTTATCTATTTATGTTTAAATCTTTCGACCAGTAATAAATTTTAAATAGAAAATAGCAATAGTTATTTTGATGATGTTTTGAAATTATATCATCTAAGTGCTATTAAAATATCGGGGTTAATAATTTTAATCATTTTCCATCTCTCTAATTTGAAAGGCAGACAAACTTGAAGAGGATCATGTGTAGTACGTGATCGCTGTCAAGATATACCCTCTCTAAGTTGGGATATATTCTAGTTAAGACAAAATAGATTTCTAAAGGTTTATATCTTAAAATTAAATCTAGAATTTTTTTTAAAAAAATTATAAGTTTGAAATTAAATATAATGAATTATATAAAAATACTCAGAAATATAAATTCATTTTTTTAGAAACGAAATTTATATCTAATTTTAAATATGATACAAAATATTGATGGAAACACGACATTAATTATATACACCGTATAATATACTTCACGTGAATATGCAACAGGCAGAGCATGAGGAAATATTGATCTCTCTTGTTTGGTTGACCATAATGCACTTTTTATTTTTTAAACTTTAGTGTGCTATTATGTTGAGTTGGAGTCGCACAATCCGTGAATGTATGCTGCAGTTGAAGGAACCTATTTTCAGATATACACACGCTAATGCGTGTATATGGTTGGTGAGTCGTAACATGTCTACTCCAGGGCATGGGCAAGTTGCGTGGTCCATGATCGAATTTGGGTTTATTAAAAAATTTATTAATTTTGAGATGAGTCGAGTATTTATCGATCATGAAATATTACAATCAAACTCGACTTTTTTAATTATCAAGTTATTCACGAGTAGTTTGCAAGTTTCGAAAAATTCGGACACATTTGAGTTTCAAGTTTTTATTAAATATATCTCGAGTTTCAAGTTTTTATTAAATATTTCTTGAGTATGAATAATTAACGATTGTTTATATCAGTTGATGTAATTCGAGTCAAGTACGTAACAAGTTCTAATGAACAAAATTATCAAATATTAAAATTCTATCAAATATCATGTTGAATTGAGTTGAGACGAGTATCATTTATATTGAGTATCCAATAGAGTTGAGTCAAATAGTTCTAATAGTCGGCTTGACTCGATAAACTTAACGAGTAATAAGAAGTATTAGAATTCGACTCGATTAATAATTTGAGTCGAGTCGAGTCAAGTCAAGTTAAGTATGGAGTTACTCAGTTCATTGAACAATCTTAATATTGAACATAAAGATTATTCTTCTTTTTGTTATAAGTTTAGAGACATCTTTCGACTTTAAAGTCAAGACGATGATATATTAAATATTAAATTAATTGTAATGTAGTTGATACAATTTTTATATATCACAACATAATTTATATTTATAATTTTTATATATATCATATTAATATTAAAGTTCGTTATGTCATCGTTATCTCATAAAATCAAAATGAATTTTATAATATTGCACATTAAATTGCTACAATAATATATTTAGATAAGTTGGTAAAATACAAAAGATCGATCACCTATAAAATTAAAAGACAACGTACTCCTTTGGGTTTTCTAGCTAAATTATTGCTGTTGTTAATTTGGTAACATGGGTTTTTATAGAATTACTGTATTAATTATTATTGCCACAAGTTTGAAGGGCCTTGAGGGACAAGCAGACCTAAGAGAACGTGATAAAACACCGTTGGATACGGCTGGAGATTTTCGCACCACCGTGCTCCTACTAATAGTAATTAGTTTACCCTCCACGAATACTTTTAACATTTAAATAACGATTTCATTTACTTAATGAATCACGGAATCTACGTAACCAACCGACCAAAAAAGACAAACAATTAATACTCAAACATGTACCAAATAAATGCGTACCGTATCAAATGATTCTACAATAATTCTTAGAGGGTCCTGGAATAATAATAATAATAATAATAATAAGAGCTCGCTATTTCATTTATATTAATTTATTCTCAATTAATTAGAAAACCAATATGTTCAAGAATTACTAAGTACAATATCATAATTTTGGAAATTTTTAGATTTTATAAACATAATATAAACGATCTGTAATCAGAACATAATATAAACAGTCATTTTCTAAATTCAGATTCCACTAGTTGACAATTTTTGGATAGAGGGAAGAGGGGAGAGTAATATTTTTTTGACTTATTTGTACATAAAAAAATGGACAGGTAGTGAAGTGCAATTAAAACAAAGCCACTTGCGGCACAAGCTTTTTTGTTCACCTTCTATCGTCGCGGTTGACGCGTCATGGCCTACCTAACTTCCGCCACAATTTCAATTTCTTAAATGTATCCAGAAGCTTTAACGGTATTCATTCCTTCAATTAATGACGCCCTCCCTCGCGTCAACGTACTCTTTCCCCCTTTCCTTTTTTTTTTTTTTTTTTTTGAAATACGGAGTACTGTTTTTAAAATTTAAAAAATTTGATCCTTCAACTTAAAATTTGAGCTAATAATTGTGTGATTTTCGCTATCGAAAAGTGAGCACTAACCAAAATTACAACCTAAAAATAAGCATCCATTTATTGCCATTTTAAAGCTTCCAAAATGTTTATATAATTATTTATTCTGAAATTGTTGGAATAGAACAAAAACAATTTAAACGAAATCATTTAAAAATTATTGTACACAATATTTAAATAGAATCTATAAGTGTAATTAAATAAACTAATTTAGTTTTCAATCTATTATTTCAAAATTAGAGATACGTTTCTAAAATGACAGTTTTTAAAGATAACTTTTATGTTCTAAATATATCCCTATTATCATGTTGTTTAATAATGGTGGAAGTTATGACAAATACCACAAAGTAGTGAATGTAGTGCAATGATATTTAAGGAATTTTATTACTTTTTAAAGTTTACAAATAAAAATGTATCTCTAATTTTGCAACAACGAAAAAAAGAATATGTGTATCTAATTTGGAACAAAAGGAATAGTATTTATTATTGAAAAGGGTAAATAAATAATTTTACCTCAATATTAAATACAAATAATTTCTTAATAAGCATAAAAATTCTTTTGTCTCTAACAGGTTGGAATAAATATGCTAACGACACATAGTTTTACGTAAAATTTAGTGTATATTATTTTTTGGATAATTTTAAAACTTTCATAATATTAATTTTCAGCTTTTAAAAATTTATTTTATAATATCTTAAATTTGATAAGGCATCTAACATATATTAATTGACACCTAAGAATTTCATACAAAAGTGAGTTCAACCGTCTTTTTACAACGGAGGGAATGTGTACAAACTGAGTAACATTTTAGTGAGTTAGTGAATCAGTTACTTCATACAACCAATCCTCATGTCATGTTAGTTTGTTTTTTCTCCATGCTAATTAAATTGATTGCACTGGAAAATATATTTTCTGTGTTTTAAAATTTGAAGATAAGATTTCATGAGGTTGAGAACTTTTTATATCTGTACAAAACTCTCTAATTTAAATCAAATAGGATCGAGTACTAATATTATCATCTGACATATTTTAGATTAAATCTTGGAACTTTGTCTTCTTTGCCTCCCATTTTTCCTATACAAATTTATTTTTATCTAATGTAAGATTATATGTAAATTTGTATTTGTATGTCATCACTATCAATTTTACACTACTATATTTAACATCACTATCCGTTGTCAAAAAATAATATTAGATACACTAGTAAATTACATAAATAAATATATATAAATATATGTATCAAAATTTAATTTATTAATTTTAATTTAACACGTAATACATCAATTTTCTATAAAATTTAATCACTATCGGTTTGTGCATATTATTTGTGTAAACTTTGAAATCACTAACATCGTTTATTATCAAAATATTACAAGTAGAATCATACGGAAAGTCAATTACGGAGTACGGTTTTTTTTAAGATGCAACTCTAATAAATCGCATGAGTGATTGAAAAATGCATAAATAACAGCAATTTGACTTTCTTTTTTTTTGGTCATTTTATGTTTTAGGAAATAAAAAAGTACCGAGTTAGCGTGTGCATTGACGTCTTCTAATTACAACAGATTCATAGTACATTTAAAATTGAACATTTTTTGTTCTGTCCCAGAACTTTCATTCCCCTTTCTCTTTCATTCCCTCCTCTATATAAACCCCCTGTCAACCGCCACATTTCCTTCCCATAATTAAGCTCTCCCCCTAATTCTCTCTCTACATCTCTCTCTCTCTCTCTCCGCGTACCTTTTTCCTTTAACTCATGTTCATCTGATCCACGCAATTACAATTAAAATTCGTCAAAATTCTTATAAACAGAATGGGTGCTTGTTTCTCTACTTGGATGATCACTGTGTCCGATAACGATGTGAATCTCTCTGCATCTGCCGTTAATGTCATTACAATCAATGGACAGCTCCGTCAATTTACGGTTCCGATTACAATTTCTCTAGCCCTAAAGCAAATCGAATCTGAATCTGAGTCGTCGTCTTCCTCATTCATCTGCAATTCCGATAGCTTATACTACGACGAAATCATTCCGGCGTTGGATTCCGACTACGAATTAAAGCCCGGTCAGATCTATTTTGTTCTTCCATATTCAAAGCTTCATTATCCGTTAAGCGCATCAGACATGGCGGCACTTGCGGTGAAAGCCAGCGTCGCGCTGTCCTCTAACTATAAAGGTAGGCGGAGCAAGTCTCAGATCTCCCCTGTTGTAGCCATGGAAGTCGATCGGCATAGAGTATCGGTTGATTCATATTCGGCGAAGAAGAAGAGTTATTCCGACAGACCGTCGGCCGGAGGATTGGGGATATCGAGGTCGGGATCGATGAGGAAGTTGCAAAGATACTCTTCTCGGCGAGCTCTATTTGCAGTTCGTTCATTTCGGCTTAGATTGAGCACAATTTACGAAGGTTCCGATTTGCAGTTCTAAGGAACTCCATTAATTTTGACTTTTTTTTTTCTTTTTGATTGATTGATCATTGGCCAAATAAACAGCCAACAAATGATAATGCGGTTAATTGGTTTTAATACTCCATGTAAAAAAATGGAATATTATTTTTTACTTTTTTGAGGTCTATAATAAGATGTATATTTTCTGTTCTTGTAACAAAAATCTATGGTTGTAATCGGAGAGAGATGTATATTTTTATGGTTGTAACAAAAATTGAGTTTTTTATCCCCTCTACAATTGGGCTAATTCACGTTAAATTTTTATTTTAAGTTCTTGAATCTTGATGCTTGTTCATGTACAAACGTTATTCTTGCTATATATATTTTGAAATACAATCTGACCATAATATTTGAGAAAATTGAGTGAAAAAATAACAGAAAATTTTTAATTTTTTAAAAAAAAAAGGAAGAAGAAGAATGTTACTTGAAATGACTTCGCGAAGCAGTAGTAACTAGATCAGTAATAAAGCTCAAGTAGTTGGTTCATGGTTGAGAAGATTTTCCTTTTTTCTAAAAAAAAAATTGAAAATAAGAATGAATAAATATATTTCTGCAATACGGTATAGTGTCTAAAATAATTGTAACGGAAATTTTTAAAAAATGAAAGATTATCTCTTTTAAAATACAGGTCTAACAACTATACCTAAAATTGAATATTTGTCGCCCCCATTACTAAAAGTCTGAAAAGCCAATTAAGCTTCCAAAATGTGAAAATCAATTTAAGGGTTAATTTTCTAAAAAAAAATTTCAAGCATTCCAATATTCATGCAAAAAAGGAGAAAAAATTCCCCAAAAGACGTCTAAGTCTGTCTTTTAATAAAAAAAAAAAAAGGTTTCAATTTAATTTGTTTCTTTACTAATGTCACTGCCATCCAATTCTGCAACTATACGATGTCAAAAGATATGTGATGAAGAAACATGTATCCAGAATCTTCATTTTACACATAATGTCTTAAGCTTCTGTGAATGGAGGGAGTATCAAGTCACAGTTTCATACAATAGACGTGTTAATTTAATTTTGTAATAAAAAAAAATTCACCGGTTCTTATTTATGTTTGTTCTTTCATAGGAGTTTAATATTTGTGAATGGTGATGAGATTTCGATATGTTATTGTCTGTAATGAAATTCTTCAAAAAGGGGAAAGAAAAAAAAAACATAAAACCCCTGATTAAAATTGTGAAATTGGAAATATTTTTTACTCCTTTGCAATAAGTCCACGTTTTTTGTAGGCTTGCAGCTGGAAGCTACGTAGTCAACTGGATTATGTTTGAAGCCCACAGAATACGTTTATTTATAATGCCGCAATGGGATGGTGAAAAGTATAGTGGTATTGGGACTCTGTTAATAAACTGTGGGAAGCCTAATCCACCCAACAAATTAATGTTTGGTGTATTCCTTCTTCAAACAATTGTCAAGTTGCCAACTCATTCACACATATTCATCAAAATTTTAACACTATTGGAGCTTTTGGTTGGGGTGAAAGGGAATGGTATTTATTTTTGTATGTATTGAAAATGAGCATTATTAAATTTTTTCTTGATAATCGAGAATTATGGTGAATATTAGAATTAATAAGGTACATAAAAACTTGTATATCCTTATTATTATTATTATTTTATTTTTTTTGTTAGTATATTATTATTATGATATTATTTATATTACTATTATTGTTGTTGTTGTTGTGTATATTATTATTATATTATTTATATTTCTATTATATTATTATTATTATTAATATCACCATAATGTTATTATTATTACTATGTATATTATGATTATTATTATTATTATATTACCAATATATTATCATTATTATCACTATTATATTATTGTTATTATCATCAGTATTATTTTATTATTATTCTATTAATATTATTACTATTTATATTATTATTATTATTATTATATACATAAATAAATATATATATATATATTAGTTCCAAGAAGGACATTCTAGTAAATTTTCATGATATTATTTTATTTCAAAGTATTTTTGAAATAACATATCAATGAAAAGATTAATTCTGATTTTCGTTTCTATCGTAAATGATTCCGTTGAATCAAACGGCTCATATATGAATGAGTTTGTTTTGGATAGAAAAGAAAGAAATATGTATGAGGCCGGAAAACGTAAGTTTTTTTTTTCAACGATGACATAAACGAAAAACTAAAAGAGTAATTAGATTTGTCCACTCCAATTATATGTCATGTTAATAAATTACAAGGGTAAATTGTAAAAAGTAATTTTCTATCATTTTCTTTTATAAACTTAGAAATAACACTTCAATAAAAATTTAAAATTTTCTATTCTTTTATTTTATGTTAGAATAAAGTTTTGTATTTTTTCTTATATCCAAAACTTACAAACATGGTGTAATTAGTTTGATTAGTCAATTATTCGATTTCTTTTGCTTTTTATTCACTTCAAGTAATATTTAATCTCCACGGACCCTTCAATTCTCTTCATAATTTTCTGTTTTTATTTTTCTCCGTGTGGACCAACATTTTAGTTCAACATCATTTTTGGTTATTGATTGTTGCTGATTGGATGGATAGCGACATAGATATTGATTCTATATTTTAAAATAAAATGGTGCAACTTTTTCTTTCATAAATATATACACACAAACTAAATTAGAAAATAAACTACAAAAACACATAAAGGCAAAACAAATAGATGAGTTCCACTAAAAAAAAAAAAAGAGTGTGCAGTAAAAATGTTCACATGTCAAATTCTAATTAATTTGTGAGTTACTCTCGTAAGTTTGTTTACTTTCATAAATATACTCTTTTTTCTTTGCTTAAAAGATTCAAGAAATAATTTCTTCTTCTAAAGCATTAAAAACTTCAATCAATTTCACTAGAATCAATGTCTTACTTCATAAACCAGTGCATACCACGTACATTGAATTGGGATTTAGTTATCAACTTAGCTAAATTTGTTGCATTTTTTGTTACAAATTTATTGCATATAAGTTTCGCTATATAAAAAAATACACATATGAAATAGACTCAAGAATGTGTATTTTGGGGTTAAGATGGACGACTAATAATAATTAGAGAAATTTTAATTTATTTTTATTGGACTAAATTAGAGATTCTCTTTGGGGCAAACTTATGGGTATCGTGGGCTTATTGGAAAATGTCAGCCCAATTCACACGTAATCCTTTTGTGTGTCTGGGTTAAGGATCCATGGCCAAATCTAAATGGTGCAATGCTGATAGGACTCTCTTCTTTTAACTGTTTCGACTAAGATTGTAGTAACCGTCTTTTTTAAAAATAAAGCGATTGAGGGTTCAAATATTATTGGTGAAAACGTTTAGGATTTAAATTTTTTTCCAGGCGCATGAGTTGTGGGCAATAACATCTTTTGTAATTAAGGGGAAAAAAGCTAAAAAGTTTGTCGGTACCCACAAAAAAAAAAAAAAAAAAAAGACATAATAAAGCGTAACATCTTTTGTAACTAAAAAACAGCTAAAAAAATTGTCAATACCGAAAAAAGAAGACGACATAATAAACCGTAGTTATATTACAAGAATAATTTGTAAAATTATTTTGTCGCACATAAATTCAGAGCAATAAGGAAATAAAAAAACTATAAGTTAGTTCACCTAATCTATATGCAAGTAGTACGTGAACTGGGCAATATTAATACTCATCCATGAATCTTCAATATAATAAGTGGTTTAGAGGTTATTATGAACTTTAAATGGGTGACAGTTTTGGTGCAGCTGCTTCGGCATACAAACAAATCAATTCTGCTTTAACAATAACAAAGACAACAAAGCTAGATGACAACAATAATAATGCAATCCTTCTCTCATATCCGTACAAAAGAACTACAATTAAGAAATTATAATCCAATTAATTATTGGCAACTAATCTTACTTCTCGCCTGCTTCCACCTTCCCACATCTGGTTAAGTACAAGTTTTATATATAAAAACAGACTAACTAAGATTATTTAACATTTTTCTTTCATTTAATGCCTTTTTCATTCAAGATCACTGTATATCATTGGCTTCTTTAAAAACTTACAATAATATTTACAGATTATTCACCAAGACGGATAATTAATATATCTTTTTCATATTTTTTAATGGAAGCGAAATATAATTGGACATGATAACAAACATTTTATATAATGACTCATTGTTTTCTACACACACGTTATATATGTATGTGTGTATATATGTGTGGACATTATAGGAAGTTTTCTTCTTGAGGAGTCGATCCATTTGTCGGGAGCTTATCTAGAAGGAGCTAAAGAGGATAGACGCATGGCAGCATGATGTTATCATTTTGCAGGCCTTATTATTAATAATATATATACAAACAGTTGCTGCTTGAGGTGGTTGTTATCATACACTAGCTGGCATCGTCGACCATTTCTTTTATCAATTCTCTTTGCTTCCCATTTAATCATATTACCACACATACTACATATTATTGGTACCATTATATCTTACATTTATATTTATTATTAAAATTTAAGTTTTTTTTTTCTAGAAACAAGGATAAAATCATAAGAATTTGAATACCTTCGAATGGAATATATTATCTGAAGCGAAAAATGAATCTAATCAAGTCGTGATAAAATAAGTTATTGCTTATAAGAAACAAAGCCATATACTGGATCTCTGATCCCTCGGCCCTAGCTCCCAAAACAAATAATATCTCGCAAGATCTCATAAAACAAATCCCCAGGGACCCCAACACACAAACACGTGTATATATATATATATATATGATATGTACATTACCCTACTCACATATTATATGTACTCCTTTAAGTTAGGTAATCAAGATTTTTCAATTCTATTTGACACTATCCATAGATAATCGATCATAGAGTTACTTAATTTGTTCACTTAGAGTTCAAACACCCATTTAATTTAAGATGGAAAAATGATTTGTGCGTCTAAAAGTTTATTTTTAGGCTTTTTTTTTCTACTTTGACCGAGTCATCCCAATAGTTCAACTCATATTTCAGTAAGACTATATGTTTTAGTATATTCAAAAAACAATAATTTATTTTGAAGGGTACACGTCACATTTTATTGGTGTATTCAAAATTTTAAATTGTGACAGAAAATATTTGATTGAATTAACATACATAGACGTCGTTTGATTTAGTTTAAAATTATGAAATTTTAGATTTTAATAATATAAATTAAACTATCAAAATTTAAAATTTCATAATTTTAAGTTGAAACAAACTGTACATAACATAGTTGCTTAATTTGTGGGCCAAAACGAACATGAGTTCATGCCAATTGAGAAATCTGGTCTAAGTAAATATTACCGACTACGGGGGGAAATGGAGCGAACATTAAAGAGATGGATCCAAATGGATCATGGTGGGACTGGCTGCCTAATTTAATTTTTTCTGCCCATTTATTGCTTAAATGTTCTTTGGTGCAGCTGGCCTGTCCTTTTCTCCATTTTTTTAACTCCCACGTTTACTTGTTTATTCATTTATATATACTTTTACAGGGTCAACCCTGTTTTTTACGATCCGCCATCCAGGGTTTAGTTGCCATTTTCTCCATTTATTATTAAGTTTTTAAGTTTATGCTCGACATGATAATTAATTGACAATTATTTGAAGGATATTATATATAATATGGCGAGTTATGAAATGATTATAAAGTGCATCAGCAACTTGGAGTTACATTTATATAAACAAAGTATGCCTAGATTAATGCATTATTATTAGTTAGCGTGGTTGTGTTTGTTTCAGCTTAAAATTTGAAAATTATAGATTTTTATCGTGTTAATTACATTATAAAAATTTATAATTTTCAAATTTAAGTTAAAATAAATGAGATTTATATAAAAATATTATGTAAAATTAATACTATATAATGCTTTAGTAGTAAGTACTACTATTTATTTAAAGGTCAATGAATGGGAATTCTCCTTGTTTAATCATGCATTCTGAATATTATCGTTACTTTGATATATATTGGTTAATTCTAAAGTTTTAGTGGCCAGTGGTGGTTGTTATGGATATATAATGTTGTATATTGAAGCAATAGACTTGGGATAATATGCTGTGTGTTGAGCGTTTTGTTCATTAAAAACATGCATGGGAAATTTTACAGACAAACCCATATGTATGTATGTGATTATGTATTTGCTGAATACCCATTTCACTTTTCTGAAATCCAATCTTAGATTCCATATGTATACGTTTTTTCCAGGAAGGAAGATCATCTGCCATGTGTGTTAGGTTTCAAAGAGAAAATACATAAGAGAGTTAAATAGTATTTTTTAAAAATTTAAAATATTGTTTATAAAATTAGGAGTTTATAAAACTTCTCGTTTATAAAAAATCTTACTTATATTTCAAAAAGAGTTAGACGCGAAATTTTGGCAAAACACCCTTTAGTAAAAACAGTATAACTTAAAGTGACAATAATGGTAAAATCTTTACTACAGTAATTTAGAAAGAACTAAGCAGGGTAAGGATAGATAAAAAAACATAATAAATAAAGAGCAATAATGAAAAAAGAAAGTAAAATTTTTTTTACAGTGGTTCAACTTATCTTACTCCACTTTTCTTCTCTTTTACTTAACAAGAAATTCACTAAGAATCACACAAATATTAAGAACACAAAGTTTTTGTTTATACTTGGTCATATAAATAAATTTGTGTTTGGTATCTCTAAGTACCTAACCCATTGATGAGCAGATTATATAGCACCTGTTTAAGTTCTCAGAGTATTTATTGCTGATATAATGAGAGTGTTAGATGTCAGAGTACTTATTGGTAATTCACTATTCATAAATGAAATTTATGACTCTTCCAAAAATTTATTAGTTGAAAATTTGAAACTAAATCCGTTAGAAGTTATATTTTCTTGACAATGATTTGTATATTTATAGTTGTCATTTATTTAGTAAATAAGGTAACCGATATTTTGTCTTCTAGTGCTCGTTGAAAAACTTTATAGAAGTTGACTAATAAAGGCAAATGGTAAGGTCCTTTTCTAACATTCTGCTTGGATCCTAATAAAAAATATTGTTGTTTAGGACCTTACTTATTTTCATTCTAAGCAAGTTTGTGCTTTGATGTTTCTTTGTAGTTTCAACATCCTTTCTGATCGATGAACAACGTCTCTATTTATGATTAAAATTATTGGCTAACTAACCCTGTTTATATCCATCTAACAACTTTGATATTTTTTAAAGTTCTTTTACATTAATTAAGTAAGAACTGTATTATATCATCAATTCTTATAATAGTAAATTTAATTATTTTTTATAAGTAAGGCTAATATAAATAGGGGTGTATTAACAAAACGTACCACAAATTTCTTTTTTTATTTTTTCCATCAAATTTGATTAATCCGAATCACATTTATGTGGTTTTATTAAGTGTTTACAGAAAGTGTTCTCAACAATAACTTTTATATTTATAAGACTTAGAACTGAGATTACTGAATAAATAAACTCAAGTCATTTTCACTTGAGCTTACATATATTAATTAAACATAACACAATTTAAACTTTAAGAAAAATAGTAGAAATTAATAAATTTTAAAAATATATTATAATTAGGGAAGGAGTGATATAGTAGTGTTTGGAATCGTTGTGTCACCTTTTCGTGAGATTACTACGTGAACAGATTGATTATCTTAATATATCCCTTACTGACTAGTGACTACAACCGATGTTATCATAATTGGATTGGATATCGAACTGATAAATTTATTAATTTACGGTTTGATCAGGTTGAACCCAGATTATTATTTTATTAAAAAAATATTATATAAATCATATATTATTATAAGTTCATCAAATATAAGTTTTAAATTTTTAATAATCAAAATAATTTCATTAAATATTCTAAAAATTCATTAAACTGGTTCCCAAAAGGACAAAAGACACATTTTTAAGGAACAAAAAAATAAAACCCCTTACCAAAAAAAAAAAGAAAAAAGAAAAAAATCAAAAAATCCGGTTCTAACTGATTCTCGATTCGACCGATTTTTTTCGGGTTTTTTCTTGAACCGATTTTTTTGATCGAACCGATCGAACTCATGATTGATTCACAGTTAAACCGGTTAAACCAGCCGGTCCGGTCTGATTGTAATAACATTGACATAATAAATAAAGAGCAATAATGAAAAAAGAAAGTAAATTTTTTTTTACAGTGGTTCAACTTATCTTACTCCACTCTTCTTCTCTTTTACTTAACAAGAAATTCACTAAGAATCACACAAATATTAAGAACACAAAGTTTTTGTTTATACTTGGTCATATAAATAAATTTGTGTTTGGTATCTCTAAGTACCTAACCCATTGATGAGCAGATTATATAGTACCTGTTTAAGTTCTCAGAGTATTTATTGCTGATATAATTAAATTTATGACTCTTCCAAAAAAAAAAGAAAAAAGAAAAAAATCAAAAAATTCGGTTCTAACCGATTCTCGATTCGACCCATTTTTTTCGGGTTTTTTCTTGAACCGATTTTTTTGATCGAATCGACCGAACTCATGATTGATTCACAGTTAAACCAGTTAAACCAGCCGGTCCGATCTGATTGTAATAACATTGACTACTACCATACCACACATTTATGTAAGGTACATTATAAAAACAACTAACTAATTTGTTAAACCAGCCACTACAATATTTTATAATAATAAAAAAAAAGAGACTCGTCATATAAAAAAAGTGAAAATGACGCCCGATAATTTTGGGACAGTTAGGATGGAAGAAGCAAAAAAGAAAAATTAAATTATCCATATTTGCAGTTTTATTTGGGAACTACTTTTGCAATTAATTGATTTAGCAACTTAAATCGGTGGATTCAGTTGACTATTGACTCATTGACTAAGAATTAAGAAAGTGGGCAGAACGAAACGAAAAGATACCTACTCAGTCTATAGTTCACACACACACACACACACACACACACGTAGAGTGGAACACACAACTAAACAGTCTAATTCATTCATCGAATATGGAGGTGGGGATAGAGATACTAATTGCTTTGTTTCGTCATCCCCACTAGGGCCACTTCCAACCAAATTCATTAATTATTATGTATGTATATGCATTACTTCCAATTTTGTACTCTCCAAAAGAATTCCAAATATGTTTTTTTTTGACATTTTATTTTCTAATCTGAAATATCAAATAAAGATAAATAAGTTGTGAATCTAAAAATTCGAACGGATAATTTCCAAAAAAACTAAGTATATTAATACTATAACAATATTAACATCAACATTGTCTTTATTCTAAACTAGCCGCGGCCCAGAGATATTAAGAAAAAAAATTAAACAGTGAATAACAAGGAATAATAATAAATGAAGGAAGACATGATTTGATCTTTAGACTTATGTTTCTTTTTCTAATTTGGTTAGGAAAAATTATTTTTAAAAGTTAGGTTTTACACTAACATTTTTATATGGAGAATCTATGTTATTATATACCATCGTACATTGTTTATATTATATACATTGAATTTGATTAACAAAAAGTATGAGGAATTATATTAAAAAAATGGTACTCTCTTTATTTTTTATTAGTCATTTTTTTAGCTTAAATCACACACATCAAGATCAATAATTAATAAATATAATAGTATTAATTTTTTTTTTATGTTATACCATGATTGTCCTTATCTAATATGTATGGGAAAAAGAGATACTTATATTTTCTTAAAATATGCAAAGGTTTTTTTTTAATATTTTGAAATGTGAAAAAAAAAAGAACCAAACTTTTAAAAAGCAATTAAATAAAAACAGAGGGAGTATTACTCGAGCACAAATATCAATTTCCTTTGGTGCAAGTCTTTTGGGTTTATAGTTGGAGTAGTTATTGCTCAGCACATTTTGTAGAATACCCACACACAGCGCTGCTTCACCACACCGGGCCTCATTATTACAATCATCATCACTAGATGGTCCTTTTTCTAGTTTCCCTTTTTTTTTTGTTTCCCTGGTAATGAACTACTTAGTACTCTCGCTCGTGAACTTGTTACTATCATATCAAATCTGTTTTTTATTTATTATAAAATACTAATTTTAACAGATATTTATTTAAAATAATTAATGATACAACAAATATTCCATAAATTTTACAAGATACAAAATTTGAGTAATAAACATTTCTGTTACAAGAAGAGAGAAGACCATTGATGTAAACGTTTAGTATTTCAGAAAATCTTTCTTAAAAAACAAAAATTGATCAAAACATCATTAATCCAGTATACTTTCCCAAATCCGAACTAAAATTTGAGGACTATTTTGCTAATCAAACAAAAAATGAAGAAGAACAAGAAAAAAACCTATGGATCCAATGCATTCTACAAAGTACAATTATTTTTAAAATAGATCTTGAGCAATTTTACCCACAACCCATATTTTATTCTAAATTGTTTTATAAAAAACTTCAAACTTAATTTTTGATCAGTAATACATACATAAAATAAAATTCTTTTTTTGGGAGGGAATAGTAAAAACATTTTCCACTCTTTGTTTTTAGCATATGTAGTGAAGGATGATTATGATGTTGCTCTTAAATCCTACTACTATCTTTGTCCTTGGGTTTTGGTCCTCAATAGCCATAAAAGTTGGTGCTTTCTTTACATCTATATAGATCCTTCCTTCCCCTGAAATATATACTAACTGGTAGTAGTAGTAGTAGTAGTAGACTGCCCACCTCCACATTTCATGGTGGGTTGGTTCATCTTCTTCATTTATTGCATTTTCTATTTTCCCCTTCTAATGGGTTTCTGCTACCATCTTCACAATTCAACACCCCTTTTCTAAAACTATCTATAAGGGTTAGGTCATCAAACTTGCTTTCATCTCAAACCCTTTTGCCATTCCCTTCTCTGTTTCCATTTCTTCCACATACTATTTAATCTGATTACTAGATCGTTCTTCTTTTGATGCATTAATACTTACAGTTGGGAAGTAAAAGTGTCGGTGACTGATGTTTTCTCAGCTTCTATTTATCCTTGGCTTCATAATCCATTAAAAGGAATCAAGAAATGATGCGAGTAAATAGCAGTTCTCGTTATTCTCCACGCTCCAGTTTGCAGTGGTAATGCCCAGTTAATTTAGTCCATTCCTATTTAACAATGTATTAATACTTCATTTACATTTATAGAGGATCAATAAAGAAGAAGATAAACCCTTGCCCTTGTTTTCAATATGCAGTGTTCCTCAAGATGGGCAAACACCCAGAAATCATCATCTGCTTAATATATCTCCCAGACCCTCCTGCCAATTTAACTCTGTAAGTATATGTGTATACTACCAAATTACTTTTGCTGTCTCTAAAGTGCATTTTGTACTGTTCCTTTATAGGAGCAGGTGTGTTATTTGCTTTATATATGACCCCAGAAAACTGTATGTATCAGTTTTGGGTTTCGCAGAGTGAGATTTAGTTCACCTCTGGCACCAAATTTTTTGTTATTGTCAATATAAGGATAATTTTTGTTTATGATGAATTGAGCCTCCGGTAAGGATAATTTTGTAACGTTGGCTGTGTAATCTTTTTCTTAGGCATTGCATAATTCGTGTATAGAACCAGATCCAGGAACATTTTCTCGAGCTCCTACTCTACCTTTCCAGCCTCCGTAAAGTTTAATTTGATTGAAAGAAAAGAATGTGGTCCATTCTACATATCCCACCACAGAGGAATGATATTACAAATTATTGCATTTCCATAGTTTTAGACAATGAGCTAAAATGCGATACCCATCAGTGATTGGGTTTGGGTTGTTTTGTTGGTGGAAATGCTTCCACAACTTAGCATCCACATACTAAAGTCAGAAGGGTTAACAGTTCAAAATTATTAGTATGCTTAATTCCAATTACATCAAATGTAAAATTTCTTATTATAATATTGACAAATTTACACTATAACCAAATTATTCATCTATGTGTAATGGTTAGATAAAACTTTTGAGGTTAGTAAGTTTTCAAATACAAGTCCTTCATTTACAGAATTACAGGTGAACCTTTGTTTTCATCATTGGGTGATTTCTTACCCATTGCTTCATCTAGGTCTTCAAGTGTATCTGATATCCTATCCTGATTTGTATACTGCTACTTGGGACTTTTATTATAATTGATCCAACAATATCAGGCCTTTTATGCTGCCTAATGTTTATTCTGTGGCATTGATTCAGTCATCTGCAGAGCTGGTGAAGGAAATCAGCATTCTTGAGGATGAAATATTATATCTGGAACGTTATCTTCTTTCGCTCTACCGGACAGCTTTTGACCAGCATGTTTCTTCCTTGTCTGGGAGCTTTGAAACCCCTTTCCAGAAAAAGATAGAAACAGTATCTCCCCCTGTTGCTGATAAAAGTATCAGTTGCGAGTCTAACATGCGTAAACGTAGTCCTGACAATCATAAACGTTCTTCTCCTGCACATGCTTTAGCTAATTCAGATGCTAGTTGTCATGCTGCTACTGTGAAGTCATCATCTAGAAAGGTTCGTAAACTTTATGGCCAACAACATTAATATCTCAACTATAGATAATTTTGTTAAATGGTTCAATATTAGTCGACATAACTGTTTATTGTTCGACAATAATGAGCCTTTCCTGGGTGTGCATTTCTGAAGGATTCACTTGAATGATTAGAATGTCTTTTTTGAGCAAATGCAGGACAGGGCAATTGCTAATTCTGCCCACCGTAGCCTGGAAGATCACCTGGTTGCATCTCGCACCGATAATAACCTTGACAGACCTGATCGACTTTCAGAAGACATAGTCAGATGCATGTCTTCTATTTACTGCAAACTTGCAGACCCCACTCTACGCCATGCTGGCCTTTCAGCATCTTCTAATTCGTCCTTATCTTCCTCGAGTACATTTTCTCCCAGGAATCTTTCGGAGAACTGGAGCCCTCAATTTAGTGAAGAAGCAGGAGGGAGTCAATTTCAAGGGTTGAAAGAGGAGAGCGGACCATATGCTGCAATGATAGAAGTTCTCAAGTTAAGTTTAGATGATGATAGTTTTGACTATGCTGCTAGAATGCTACAAAATTTCAGGTAGTCCACATTTTCTGCCATTATTTGTCATGAAGTTTTTAACAACATAGTTATATTGAAAGAACTTGTAAATGCTATTCTTTTTGTTTTGACCCTTATTATTAACGATGGATTCAACAAGAACAGACAAGGAGCTGTCTTGGAAGCCAAGTGGCATTCCGACATTCTTTGTATTTTATCCTTTTCCTTATTTGCTATTTGACTATTTCTAAACAACTTAATCTGAATTTGTTTTTATAATAAAAAATAAAAGTAATAAAAGGTGGACCAAATTGTTAAATTTTCAAAGAAAAAAAAATATGGAAATTTGTGAAAAACCCAAGTTAATTTTTGATGAACCTACTCAAGACCAAAACTACCAGTCAATTCCAGTAAAGAGGATCAAAATGTTGTTATTTCAAATGCATTCTTTTAATGGAAAACTATACGTAACCTGCTTATCCGTTTGTGTAGGTTATTGGTTAAAAATCTTGAGAAGGTAGAACCAACGAAGATGACGCGTGAAGGGAAGCTTGCATTTTGGATAAATATTCACAATGCTTTGGTGATGCATGTATGGCTTTTATTTTCTTCTTTATAAATTTATTTAAGTTGTTATATTACTTTGAAGCTGAATTTCTATAAAAAGAACAGGGCACATGGTTATGAAACACAAATGATGGATTAAGTAACTCTTCTGTAAGATGTGTCTGTTGAATGAGAACCAGTTCACAATTTCACACTCTTTACAGTTTACTCCTGATTCTAGTTACAAGTTCTAATGTTTAGTCTCAAGCTTGTACATAATTTTGAGGTTCTGTTGCAGGCACATTTAGCTTATGGAACTTCTGGTTATGTGAAAAGTTCTTCAATTTTGAAGGTAATAATTTATTCTTGACCTTTTCTTCTATCATTTCTTCATCTGACTACTTGGTTTAGAGCATGAAATTTTATATTTAAATTGGAAATCTCTTCCACAGGCAGCTTATAACATTGGCGGACATTGTATAAATGCTGATTTCATACAAAGCTCCATTCTAGGAATCAGATCACATTATTCGGCACAGGTACATCTTATCGCATTGTTCTCCTTTTGAAATGTTCAGGAACATATATACTCAACGTATCCCTAGAGGCGTGTAACCACCTCTATCCATGTATTATCGTTTCAACTTTTAGTACCAGGACCACTGGCAGGTCAAATGAACAGAAAACAACTGTATCTGTTTCTTTCACTTTATTTTTATTTTTAATTAGTTAATTATTGTTTCTGTGTGCTACATATGACTAACACTAACTAAGAATTGTTTATGTCACTAAAACATCACACAATTCTGGAAGGTTCACTCTTTCCATTCCTTTTAAGCTTCTTATTGTTTGAAGGGTTCCATTTTTTTAAAGGGGTCTTGGGCAAACTGTTGGGAGTTGATTGCACACTTTGCACAGTAAGGATGGAGGTTGGTATAAGGTCGCATAAGAGGTAGAATGAGATGGGTTTATAACCATAACAAAATAAATAGTCCTGGTGGCATTGCAAGCATATTAGTGCAAAAATGTTTCTACTATATCTTTAAGTGTCAAAAACTTAATCTGACTGATTGTGTTGGAATTTGGATCCTGCACTGTTAAGCACATATTACAGAGGAAGAACCCTGACGTAGTGAGTTTGAACCTTCTGTTGATATACATGTCTGGCACCTGTGTGAGCTGTTTGCGTGGCCAGAATTAATGGTTGGTACGAGAGAGTCGGAGAGTTTTGGGAAGGATTAAAATGGTGTCTATTAAATTGGCATGAGTAGATTTTGATTGAGATTGTGCTTTGTCCTACTTTCAATTGTTACATGCTCAGGCCAAGTTTCATGAGTTTCTTCCAAAGGTATTTGAAGTATAGTGGCAATGCCTAGAGTCCTGGAGTAGTTTGTCCTAAATCCAGATTTAAGCATAATATAATGCCAAAAAAATGTAGGAAATAGTACATCAGTGCATAATGATAATACACGTGCATTTGGCCCATTTTCAACTATCAATACAATCTTGACATTTCAAGCGAGGACAAGTAGATAGAATGCTCTCCAATCACTATCCACTTGCTAGTCTAACTTTGTAATCACATCCAGAAAACAGAGGTGTAAGACACTATTCGTTAGATTGCAGGTTTCTGCTTCCTTTTCTGCTCAAAATTGTTCTCTCTCTCAATTATATATTTTGTTTTAAGATTTAATAGAAATTTTGTTCAGACCTTATCTAACATATGTCAGAGCAGTGGCTTGATACACTGCTGTCTCCAGGAAAGAAGTTTAAAGCTGTGAGCGCCAGACATGTATATGCGATTGAGTACCCTGAACCACTTATTCACTTTGCACTTTGTTCTGGGGTGTCCTCTGATCCTGCGGTATGCTGATCTTTTCCCAAAACTTGTCAAGAAATTGTATTCAACAATAAAAATTCTTATTCGAAGTTCTTGTTGATGACATAAATGAAAAATGTACTGAATGTAGGTTCGAGTCTACACTGCGGACAGCATATTTAAGGATCTTAAACTTGCTAAAGAAGAATTCATACAGGCTACAGTGTATGTCCATAAGGAAACAAAAATATATCTGCCCAAAAAGCTGGAGTACTTCGCAAAAGACATGTCGTTGACAATGGTAGGGATTCTGGAAGTAGTTTGTTCATCTGTATCAGAAGTTCAACAGAAAGCTATTGTAAGATGCATGAATGGTAAACCCGAAAGGTACATTAACTGGTTAGCGCCGAGTTCTACGTTTCGGTATGTGATCAATAGAGAAATAGTGGAGAGAAGGATGTCCGTTTGATCAGAGAGTTTATTTTTGAATTTACATTTGAAGAAGCATGATTAATAAAGTGTGTTTCAAACTATAGTTGGGGTGTAAAAAAATTTGTATAGATGTGTGTTAGGAAATATGTGAATGAAGAATTAGTTTTTTTTTTTATCGTGTAAATTAGTTGTTCAATCCCACAATTTTGTTATGTTTATGGATACATGTGTAATAAACGTATACATTTTCCGTTTTCCCTGCAAGATTTCCTTAACCTTCTGCCAAAAGATTCACACTTCGTATCCTAGTTGAACTTATTTCGTATTTTCTCGAGATATATTTTAGAACTTGGAAAGATTTGGTACTACTCATTTATTCCTTTTGGCAAGATTTCGTACAACTTATCTTCAAGGTAACGTTCGTGGAATATTCAACTTAAATATGGAGTAACGCACTTGTACAAAATATAAAACTGAAACGAATAAAAAATGCCTTTTGTAGATGCAACCAAAAAAAAAAAAAGAATGCCTTTTGTAGTAATTGTCATTGGAAGGGTGGGACCTAGGAGACCTTATTGTAAATTTTATTGATTATAAAATAATGTATGGAGTATTAAGTTTTTTGGCTACTTATTGGGATTTTATTTTAATTACTACAAACATTTTGCAATTAATTCTTTATCATTATAAAAGCTTTACCTCGCTTCACTCATACCGAATTGAAATATAAAGATATTAAAATTGGGAATATTGGGAACTTATTATATTATAATAAAATTAAAATTAAAGTAACTGGGATAAATTGTACACTACTTTGTTTATCTTCCTTCTATTTTTCGGAGAATAAAGGTTGTAAGATGCTTTCCCTTTAATTACTTGCAGTTATATATTTTTTCTAACAAAAAAAAATTATTTTTAAGATTCGTTCAAGAACATTCGAGTGTAGAGTGCTCGGTTTGGCACAACCTCAGTACAATAATATGAAAATGGAACTTTTTCATTTTACTTTCTGAAGATGGCACCATTTCTAATTTTGTTCAAACCAAGCGCCTTTTGAAAGGGCGTTATATGAAGAGGGGAAAAAAAAGAAGTTCAGTGGCATTGCTGACAGAAACTTCACAAAAGTCTCGTCATTGCATCAGTGATTGCAGGTAAAGTCCAAAAATGAGAAGAAGAAAAGTAGAGCAGCAAACCTTAAAACATAAAGTAATAATAAAATACCGTTATGTTTTATAAGTAATTTACTATAATAATTAAACAATAAAATATTGCCAATAGATACTAATCAAAATTAAAATTTAAAATTATTAATAAATAATGATAACAGATAATATATAATACTTACACATCTTTCTATTTTATCTATCTTTTTATGAATATACAAGTCAAAACTAAGATTTTATACAAAATATCTCTCTAATTTATTGAATTTGGTTCAACATTAATCTTAAACTTTCTCTAATTAAAACTAAACTATTATTGAACTCAAATCATTACCCACAAGTTATTTTTACAATTCAATATTTATTATAACAAATTTCTTTTTAAAAAATAAAAAAAACTAGATTATTATTTCTTGCAAAAATCTTCATTCAAAAAATAATTGTTGTTGTACGTATTTTTAAGTAAATTTTAGTACGTATTAAATATTTTATATTATTTAATAAAAATAAAATAAAATTATTATATAATAAAAAATTAAAATTAGATGAAATATATAACGTGTATTAAAAATACATGTAGCTAAAGTTATTTCTTCATCAATCGGGAACAAAAAGATTATCTAACAATGATGAGTACTGTTAATATCATTTGAGGGCTAGTATTAAGATAAATATACATCTCATTAAGCTCACAAAATGACATGACCAAAATAAATTGAAACCCTTCTATTGGCTCCATTACTCTTGGGTTGTATTCAATTCGCTCCATTTCACTTCTCTGCATTATCTGGTTTTAATTTGATTCAAGAATTGTAATGTGCAATTGCAGTTTTATTAATTATAATTATGTTCGAAATCAATCTTGGTAACAAGTGTAATAAACTTGATTCCTGAAATGGCTCAACAAATTTTTTAATTAAAATTTTATTTTAATTTGGATTTATGACATAGTGAGTTGACTTAGTAATAATATATAAAAATGGATGGATGAGTTTGAAGAAAATTTTTTAAAATTCATATATTATATTTATTTTGTATGCTATTTTGTACAATTAGATATTTTTGAAATATTCTGGAGACTGAAAAGTTGTACAAGTGAGATGAAATATAAAAATAAATTATATCTCGTTTCCTTTTTGCCTTATAAATATAATAGGTGATAAATATATGTACAATTTTAGTTATACAAAAGTTAAATTTTTTTAGGTATAATACCAAATCGTCTCTATTAATCAAGATTTTGGGCCTTACAAAAATTAACTTGGTTATTTTGTATCATCAATTAAAAAAAATAAAAAAATAGCAAAACCACAACTTCACACTCCACCCAACAACATATAGAATAATTGTTCCTAACTTCTCCCTGATTACCCTTGATTAGTTACTTTTCTGCCATCGACATATCAAGTTACTAACTAATGGAGTAAGAGATCAAGAAGACTGAAAAGGGGAAAAAAAAAAATTCAAAATCGATTAGTTTCCCACATATTTTGTATTTCTTTAATTGATTATCGAATTAGAATTTTATTTTTATTATTAGTAATTAATAATTAAAATATAGATTGCACACGTATTGTGAGTATGTTAAACTAGTAATTATAATACTAATGCTACTAAATTTAGCTAATTATAGATAACATATTTATACAAAAATATTATAATATCTCATGACACAAAGAAATATAGTTTAATATTTCAATATAAGAAATTAACGAGAAAAATAAATACACACAAACTTATTGTTAATATGAAATAAAATAAAGGCTTTTAACGAATTCTCGTGTGATATAATTAAAAGTATAGCAAAAACAACTTTAATTATCTTTTGCAATTAAGTTTAACTAATCACTCATGTTGTGCACTAGTTTTTATTGCTATTAAAGTGGTAAGCAAATTGAATTGAATTTGTATCTTGAACGAGCCAAACCATCAAATTGAGCTGAGTCGAACAAATTTTACTTAATGAATATTTATTTAGAATCAACTCGTTTAAGTAGTCAAACCAAATTGAGTTGAGTCGAACAAATTTTACTTAATGAATATTTATTTAGAATCAACTCGTTTAAGTAGTCAAACCAAATTGAACAATAAAAATTACTCGAGTTTAATCAAGTTTTTATAATTGAGTCTAACGAAGCTGAATCTAAATATTTAAATAAGTCGAGTCAAATGAGTCATGCCAAGTTGAACAACAAACAACTCAAATCATTTATAGCTCTAAGTGCTAGTTATACTTATAATGAGTTTTATACATTAAATTTTTCGTTCCAATGTTGGAGGAACATTTTTCGTTTAATATAATACTATTTTGAAATTATATAATTTTATTTGTCATATCCATTTTACTAAAGATTGTATATAGGAGTAATTTTATATACTTTAAGATGTTTCACTTCAAAATTATTAAATATAAAAACATTCACTTTTAGTTTAAGTTATAAGATTTAGTAAGTTAATATAATAAGAGTGAAATATAACTATAATTTTAAAATGGATGAAATATTTTATTAACATTTTTTTAGTGTTAATTTTTCTTGTACTTAACTCTGAATACAATAATAATATTTGTTTCAGCAATTTACCAAGTTCTTTTAAAAAAACCACATAAACAAATTATTTAGTTTCGAAATAAACTCAGCTATAATTAATTTGCTTTATTGAAATGGAAATCAAAATTGCAGAACTGAATGCCTGGGCGTTTGCTACTTTATTTTTCTTCTCACTTTCTAACTTACCTACAGTAGGAATATAGGATGATGAGATATTTGTGCAACTTTTGTCAACAATGCCGGCGAATTTTTATTCTCTTTTCTTATAACGCCCATTCAAAAGGTCGTTTGGTTTGAAAATTTTACAAAAAATGCCATGTTCAGAAAGTACAAAGAAAATGTGCCATTTTCATATTATTATACCGAAGTGGTGCCAAACAGGGCACTCTTCCGACATTCGAGTGCTAAGACAACCCAATATCCATGGGTCGGGTCACGGTTTATATCCGAGTTTTCAAATGACGACCGGGTGTGCAACATTTTCCATAGGGAACCACAGCTCGCCAACGACAAATAGCTCAGAAGTCACAAAAACTCTCCGATCGAAATTTTTTCCGACGAAAAATATTTTCTCTTTATCTCTCCTCCGATCCAATTATTCAAAATGGTACGTGTTTCGGTATTTATAGTTTACAATTTTCTGTTAGCTGTTGCTGGACTAGTATCTTTGGTATCGATCACATATGTTTGAGCGATCACACACTCTTGTTTAATTTTAACGGGGGCGTATGTTCCCGGAAATCTGTAGATCTACTTCTTTCAGCATCTGTGTAATGTGAAGAAACTGGTCTTGGTGTTTGAGGAAGTGGGGATCTGGGTTTTAACCTCGTGCTGTCTGCTCGGGACTTTTTCTTATTTTGTTCGGAGTATTTATTTATGAACGAATTTGCTGTTTATGCTTACTTTTTCTGCAACATTATCTATTGCTTTATACATTCATAAGAGGATCTGTGGTTTTTTCAATTCATTACTGTTAGTAAATTTGTTACATTAAGTTCACTTTTCTCGATGCTAATGTTATAGATGAGGGAAACACTACGACTAGCTCTGTCTAGATCTCTGGTATTTCTAGAGCCTCTAATGACAAGTTTTGTCCTAGGCTTTGTGTATGAGGCAGCTAGCTCTTAGAATGCTCAAGTTGCCACAAATACTGAGTTTAAACCGTGGCCTCTATAGAACATAGTGATTACTTTGCAGTTTCCATTCAGATTAGTAGGAGAGTTTTGGTGCCTGAGGATTTCCTTTTGCGTTTCAGATTCATTTTGTTCTTCTCATTAGCAGACAGGGGAAAGTGAGATTGACGAAATGGTATTCACCTTATTCTCAGAAGGAAAGGACTAAGGTATTTCTTTCCCCTCTTTAATTCGGAAGTTCTGTATTGCATATTGTATATATTCAAAGAGTTATTCTAAAGCAAAGCTTTGGGAGAGTCCTATTAAGAAGTTAGGGATTGGAATATGTAGTTGTTAGATATATGTAAATGGCTATCTATAGTCCTGTTTTCATTTGTTATGATCTGTTCTGTGATAAGAAAGGTGATATTGCCATATTGCATTTCAACCTTTTTACACTTAGTCATAAGGGTTCCCATTTCAAATATACTGGAATATTACATGACCATTTGGCATCACAAAGCTATCCTAAGTGAAATGATAATTAAATAACTCTTGTGGACATCTGCACATAGCTACTTGTTATCAAAATACTGATTTGCTTTTCCTTGAAGATTAACACTTTATTGGTGCAAACTTTGTAAGGTGGTAAGAGAGCTCAGCGGTATGATTCTCACCCGAGGCCCCAAGCTTTGCAACTTTGTAGAGTGGAGGGGTTATAAAGTTGTATACAAAAGGTACTGGCATTCGTGTCTGAACCCAGTATGAAGCTTCCTATTGAGTCAAGTTTCCCTGGTATAGGGTTTCTTCCTCCTTACTCCCTCCATGCCTAAATTATTGAAACAGTTGATAATTAATGCATTTTAAGGAGTTTTTGGACTTTGTGGTAAAATATATTTGAGATTAGAAGAAAAAAGGGAGGGGAGATGAAATTATGTGGTTTTTTAAATATAAGATTTTGATGTTTGTGTGAGAATGATTCGGTCATTAATGTGGAAATTTCTTTTGTTGGAAACAGAAAGTTACAGGTAATCTTTTCACCCAACATTTGAACATTAAATCTTTGCAAATAATAGAAATGGCACAAATATATTTGTTACCGATGTAGTCATTAAACTTACTTCTTCTCTGCCTTCTATTTTGCAGATATGCCAGCCTGTACTTTTGCATGTGCATCAATGAGGATGACAATGAATTAGAGATCCTTGAAATTATTCATCATTTTGTGGAGATATTAGATCGGTACTTTGGAAGTGTGAGCTTCCTAAACCTATGACCTGTATGTTTTATTATACGGAGTATTAGTTAATTGATTCTGATGATACTCTATGCTTTATAGGTGTGTGAGCTGGACTTGATATTCAATTTCCACAAGGTATCTCTTTTTCTTTTTTTTTTTTTGCTTTCATGATTAAATGCTTATTTCATTCTAAATGTTTTGGTAGAATGTTTAGTATATAAGAAATTTGTGTACTCCTAGGAATCGAGTCGTCAAATCCAAATTGCAGCAGGTGCAACTTTATAGTGGAAAAGTTTTCCCTTTTTATGTGAGGCAGTGGTTCTGGTTAGAACGATGAACTTTTAAACTAATGATAATATATTCTGTGATCTTTCTGGATTGCAAACTTACTTGTAGGCTATAAATGACTCGAGCCAAGTGGAACTTGAGCCGAGCTTAATTGAACATGTTTAAATGAGTCGAGTCGAGTCGATCTTGAAATCCTTAACGAACGAAAAATCACGTTCAAAATTGGCTCATTTAACTATTCAAACGAGTTGATCCTAGCCGAACCTAAAATCCTTAACGAATGAAAAATCACGTTCAAGATCAAGATTGTTTACTTTTTCAAGCCGAACCGAACGAGCCAAACACGAACTTGTTTGCGAATGGTTCGATTCGTTTACAGCCTTACTTACTGGCATAATGTTGATTCAGATCTTTCAGCTGATGTCTAAATCAATCCATTCACTGTTTAGGAAAGATGTAACCTTCTTTCATTTTGATATAAGTACAACATATATGATCTTTTTTTTTCCTACTAATCATTGGGTCAAATAGGATCCCAGTCTTTTACTATATTTTTCAAAAGAGTTGGAAAAAATGTGATGTCTCACTTTTTAGGATTAGCCGAAATATCAAACAGTGGTTTTGGAGAAGTTTGTTTTTTTGCGTTCAGGCACCATGACCCTATATTAATTTATGCGAGAAAAAGCACTATGAAAAAAGGGAAATATGGGTATTATTGGACCCCATCTTAAATTTGTGTTATTTTCGTTGTTGTACCGTCATTATTTGAAGATTAACATTACTCAGCAACCACTCGTAGGTGCCATATAGTACACCAAATATATTATCTCACATTTGGATGCTGTGGATGCAATAGCACACAGTAAACATCTTTGCTTTTGGGGTATCTTACTTTTTCAGTAAATAATCCGAAGGTTTTCACCTCACATGTGCCGGCATTGATTTCTCTTACCTTTGTCAAGTTCAAAACTTTCTGAATTCTGACAAATCGTCATGGCAGGCTTACTATATATTGGATGAGATTTTGATTGCTGGTGAGCTTCAAGAGTCTAGCAAGAAGACAGTTGCACGTTTAATTGCTGCACAGGTATTGCCTCTTCACTGTTTTATTATGGGGCTATCTAAAGCTTGGAATGTATTTTTTTAAAATTTTGGATGAGCTTGCGATTGTTCTGCAGGATTCTTTGGTTGAGGCTGCTAAAGAACAGGCCAACTCTGTGAGCTATATGATCTCACAGGCGACCAAATAGGCTAAGAAGGTGTTTTTGAGTGATTCTCTAATTTGCCATTTGGGGATGATGTACGTAATGATGGCTGTTTCTACTATATGTATCTTGTATTGGATGGTTTATCATCCGTTCATTTTTAAGGGTTATTTTCTACTAATTTTAATTTGAATTCTTTATAATTTCTTGGCAGCAAGGTTACCCGTACTGCATTTTCTTGAACTTTATAGTTGAGTACAACATTTTGAATAGACGTTTAAAGCTATAACTGAACTACTTTTATCTCAGCGGTTCAGCCGTTGATTTCTGTTCTTGACATTGGTTTTAAGATCCTTGGAATTTCTCTTATAATCCTCGTAGAATCACCGCCACGAACGGTAGAACTAGTTGACAAATGTTTATATAAAAGGGGAGCTCTTCAGATGAAAATTTTACTTAATTGTCAATTAAATATTCAGCCTATAACTTTTGAAAAAGAGAGGAGAATATTAAAACTGACTAATGCTGAATAAAATTATATGATTTTTTTTATCTAAATTTAAATCTGCTATGTAGATCGAAACAATGATGTAAAAATAAACAAAATTGTGGATAGTAAGAGGAAATTACCATTCCACCAAATAAAAACAGAAATGACTGCCCCTGTTTGTTTGTATACGAACCCCTCTATTAAGAGGGAGGTTCTTTTTCGAGAGGGAAGGAATGTTTGTTGACAAAAAACTTTCCCTCTCAATGTCTCTAATTCATTTAGCTAGACAAAGGAATCTCAATAAGTCAGAGGAAACTCTGAAACACTCTACAAAAACACCTTACTCTTTTATCCCTTTTAGAATCTTGGCTTAATTTTCTTGCTGGAGAATTTACATGCCGTGCCGATCAAACTTCTATGTACAATTTAGATTTCTTAATCTAATGGTTGGCAGTAAAAGAGAATGCCCCATCCGTCATAATCCTTTAGACTCGATCATTTAAATTTTGCACATCTTATTATTGCATAATTTTATAGTTATAGTGCTCTACATATATATATTATAAACAAGACAATATTATAAATAAGACAATATTTTGAGCATTAAATTGTTTTGTCGGGCGATTATATTCTCTATTCTCAATAGTACATTTCAGTAATGTAAAAATAGAATACGGTGCATATATGTGGGTGTATATATTAATTATTTTATTTAATAAAACATATGTTGGTCAAACACAAAGGTGAAAATTGATACGGAGTATTGTAAAAAAAGTTTAAAACTACTTTATATATAAATATTTAATATTTACTAAATTTAACTAAAATTTACTTCTCAGAGCCAGAGGTGTATTTTATTGTCTATAGTATTTATGAACCAATTAGACGAAGCTTTGAAAAGCTAAAACAAATTTTAGGAATGACCCTAATTAGAAGGATTAGAAGAAACATAACATTAGAAAGGGCTTTAGAAGAAGAAACTTTGAAATTGCCCATAATTAGATTGGGCGTTCTTTTCCTCCTGCTGCATATATATTTTACCTCGTGGTGTTGAGGATAATACGGTAATTAACGATTACTCTGAAGAAGCAGAGGAGTAATTTACCAACTTCGAGACGCCCCGGACAAAATTCAGAAGTTTCACACGGCCGCAGCACCGCCACAAAGTAGTATTCCGGTACACGCCGAAATCAGACTGTGAGAAGACAACGAAGAAGACCTCTTCCACCACCTCCATTCATTCTGTTCACCGGATGAATTTCACCTGTTACTTGTAATAATCTGTCCAAGTAATCAAAGCTCGCTTTTCTAGGGTTTCACCAATTTGAAATTGCATGGTACTCTCTTTGCTTTGCGTATATGTGCGCGCGCGCGTTATATATAGGTTATATTTATATGTATATGTTTTATATATATGTTATTATGCATGTATATCTGTGTATATGGATGGATGCATGTTCATTCCACTTTTGTCATCTGTTATTGTAGGAAGAAGAGGAAGACTCAATTCTAACAGAGTTGCAACAATCTGTGGACTCCCATCCAGATGATCCCTCCCTTCATTTCAATCTCGTAATTCACTTTTACATAGGAGTAAATGTTTATGTTTTTTTCGATATATGATTATACCTTTTGGGATACGATGTGAGTGATGCATTTGCTGTACAGGCTGCTTATCTATGGGAAAAAGGGACAGAACTGAAACAAATAAAGGAGAAAGCCGCTGAGCATTTTGTGATTTCGGCTAAGCTCAATCCTCAGAATGCAGCTGCATTTAGATATTTGGGGGATTATTATAGCCAAGTTACTCTTGATGCCCAGAGAGCTCTCAAGTGTTACCAGAGAGCCCTCGTTCTCTCTCCTGAGGATTTCCATTCCGGGGTCAGTTAGTTTTACAATAGCATCACTTTAGTGTTCGATAAATTTTCTTGTTCTGCAAGAGATTAGTTAGTTTTCTACTAGATACAAATAATTCGAACTTCAGATTCTTTTGATTTTTCATGTGAACTGATTGTTCTGCTAGAGACACATTTGGTTCTGCTGCTTGTTCTGAACTGTTTGTGCATTTGATTTCTTCTAGGAGTCCATATGTGATATGCTGGACAAAGACGGAAAGGAGAGCTTGGAGATCGCAGTGTGCCGTGAGGCTATGGAGAAGTCACCAAGAGCCTTTTGGGCTTTTCGTCGAATTGGTTATCTTCAGGTGTCCTCGTTTCTTCCAATTCATGGCAATTAAATATGATTTTACGGGTAGAGGAACTCATTGTTTACTAGTTTGTTATTAACATCTTCAGCTCCATCAGTCGAAGTTTTCTGAAGCTGTTCAAAGTCTGCAGCATGCTATTCGGGGCTATCCTGCCTCTGCTGATCTGTGGGAAGTCTGTACTAGCAAAATCCTTCATCTCTTGTTATGTTTATTTTATAAGTGATTGATCTGTCCTTTACTCTTGAACTTTATCTTGTACATAATAGGCATTGGGGCTTGCCTACCAGCAGCTAGGGATGTTAACTGCTGCTATTAAGGTGTTTCTGTACTCACCTTATGTTTCTTTATGGATAGTATTTATTTGCTCTTTAGGATAGAGATTTATTTCTGCTTGATGCATAGTTGCTGTAGAGGGATGTGAAAACTAAATCATGATGATACTTGCCTTGTACAACAATAGAAAATACAAAGTGGCAAACATAATCATGATAATGGGGTGAGGATGGGCTTGGATAAATTAACCACATACAGCAGGTTTTGCTATATTGTCCCAATTCCATTTCTAATAATCCCGAATACCCAACTGTAACATATCTCATCACTAGTAACTAAGATTCAAAAATTTATGCATCTTCACTGGTGGATAGTAAGCTTGCTTGATTCCATGAAACCAGATTGACAAGTTGAATCTGTTTTTCCTGGTGCACTTAATTTTTTACTGCTGCCTTTGTCGTTAGTTTTGTTAACTTTATTGTCATAATGCTCGTCATTGGGTCATATGAACTTTTTTTTCTTTATAACTAAGCATATATAATTATGTGTAAAAGGCAAGAAATTGATTAACTGAAGTGAAACAAGTTTACCTTGAAAAATGTGCTTTTTTGAGTTCAATCGGAGTAATATTAGTTAAGATAATTTGCTGAATTTAGTTGTAAATGATAACCAAATGGCTGAATCATTTGGTATTATAACAGTCCTACGGGCGAGCAGTGGAGTTGGAGGACTCAAGAATCTTTTCATTAATTGAAAGTGGAAACATCTTCTTAATGCTTGGTTCCTATAGAAAGGTAATTATTTTACAAACTACTAATTTTAGTAGTTTAGTTGTACCACTTATGTTTTTTTCAAGTGCATAAAGCCATGATAAAATCTTCATAGATTATAAATCTATATTTAACTTCATGTTCTGAAGTTTGGTCTGAACATAGGACTATATCTCATGTAGATTTTTGGACCTTATATATCTGTATGTCCACTCATTCTTTGTCACATCTCCTTGTGTAATAAAGATGGTAAAATAAGATAGCTTGTTATATACTTATATACAACCTGTCCTCAAAAGGATATACATGAAAAAGGGATATGCACAATAAAATTCACTGTCTATTCATGAAAAGCGGATATGCATAATAGGATTTTCTCCTTTTCAGTGCTGATCTACTATGTATGATTATCTACCTGTCTTTCTTATTAATTGCTTGCAACTGCTTTATTGACTGTAACAAATTATTTTATTGCATCAAGGGAGTTGAGCAATTTCAAGAGGCTTTACGTATCTCACCCAAAAATGTCTCTGCACACTATGGTCTTGCTTCTGGACTGTTTAGTTTGTCCAAGGAATGTATAAATTCAGGCGCATTCAAATGGGGAGCTTCTTTGTTAGAGGTGATAAAACATCATAGCATGTTGCTGCCTCTCAGCTTTGTAACTTCCAGATGTTGTATTTCCTGAAGTACAATTGTATATAAATTGTAGGAGGCCTCTGAGGTTGCAAGAGCTAGTATGTGCTTAGCTGGAAATATATCAAGTCTTTGGAAGTTGCATGGGGATATTCAGGTAAACTTTTAAATTCTTATTTTAATGGTACTTGTCGATCTTCGACACTGTATCTGTCTATATTGTTCGATCCTTAAGTCATATACTTTTGCTGATCTGATTTATTTTTGAGCCTTTCATAATTGATGCTTCTTCTACCATACATCTTTTATATGTTTAACTTTGGATGTTCTTCCAGACCTGTCTTGAATTTTTTTGCGTCTTTCCTCTCCTTGTTAGCTTACATATGCAAAATGTTATCCATGGATGGATGAAGATCGAGGGATAGAAATTGATGAAATAGCTTTTAGTTCTTCCATCCTTTCATGGAAAAAAACCTGCATATCAGCTGCAGCGTGTGCCAATCGCTCCTATCAGCGGGCTTTGCACCTGGCTCCATGGCAGGCTAACATCTATACCGACATTGCTATTGCTTTAGATGTCATCTTCTCGTTGAAGGAGACTGAAAATCAGGACTCAAATGCACGGTAATATTTCAGTTACTTCATTAAACTGAATGACATTTTATAAGCCTCTGGCCTTCTGCCATCCTGATTTACCGTCACTCTCCAGGCAGCTACCTGAGAAGATGACCTTGGGGGGGTTATTCCTGGAGGGTTACAATAGTGAGTTTTGGGTCACATTAGGATGTTTATCTCCTCATGCAGCCTTGAAACAACATGCTTTTGTGCGTTCATTACAGTTAGATGTATCTCTTGCTGTTGCATGGGCATATCTGGGGAAGGTAATGTTCCACATCACCAAAGACTCTTTTTCTTTAATTGATAAGAAAAAGCTATAAATGTTCAAGAAAGAAAGAAGGTATATGCACTTGCTTAGTTGCGTTCTTCCTTAATTAGTTCTTCAAATGCTTAGTATCAGTTGTATTGGGCTGTCAATATGCTCATTTGGAACATTCTTGGCAATAAGAAAAAGAAAAGAAAAAAGTTGTTGGATTTGGAGCCTAAAATTTGGCTTTTGTGTTTGGATATTTGCATGAGTATTTCATGTGTAGGATGGTGTTCATGATTAAGTTTCAGGCCTTTTAGGAATTCAGTTGGTGTATTACGTCAAGGAAATGTAAGAAGAAAAAAATAATAGTCATTTGTTTCAAAGCCAAGTTGATCTTTATTGCCAATGTTTCATCTCTTTCCTTAATATATCTGAAAATAAATCTCAGATTGGTTTGACTTGAACGACTGCATGTACATCATAATATCAACATTCCTAGATTGTAGTACATTATGAGATATTCAGATGCTGGCTTATTTTCGAAGTGACCATGAGTTGACCTTGTCTAAAGTTGTATGATCAGCCTACCATTTGAAGTGGTTCATAGATTTGTTCTGTGCATATGTACCTACTTAATCAGTATTCAGTGATTTATGTAAGATGTGCCATTTCTTGTTTAGGTGAAAATCATAAGCTTCAAATTGTACTTGAGATATAATAGCTATAATCTCTTGAAAGGTTTCTCTTAAACTTTTGCAGCTTTACAGAAAAGAGGGTGAAAAACAACTGGCCCAACAAGCCTTTGATCGAGCTAGAAGTATAGATCCTTCACTAGCATTACCTTGGGCTGGCATGTCAGCTGATTATTCCACCAGGTAAGTTTTGATCTTGAATGCTTATTATTGTTAAGTCTATAGATGTTTCTATGAAGCTACACAGCATGTTAATCATATGGATGCTTCTTTTCTCAGGGATATCAAACCTGATGAAGCATATGAGTGCTGTTTACGGGCTGCACAGATATTGCCTGTAAAATCTCTCTCTCTCTCTCTCTCTCACTCACACACACACACACACACTCACACACTGCACACGCACCCTCTTATGCAGTGCAACTCAAAATTACTTGTGCGCCTGCTGCTAGTTTTCTTTCCCAAAGACCACCATTGTTAGCTTTCCTTACTGGTCTTAGATCATCTGAAAATTAGCTTTATTTCACAAAACATTGTCATTAGTTTTACTTACAGTCCAATATCTCCATAGCTTGCAGATTATCAAATAGGCCTTGCAAAGCTCGCTTTGCTGTCTGGAAATCTTTCATCGTCACAGGTATAAGTAATGAATAAGAGCTATGTGCACATTCTTGAATTTTGAGGTTATCTTTCACTTGGTTGCATGAGATCCCAAGGAGTGCAAAATATATCTAGCTAATTATGCTGCTTGCAACACAGGTGTTTGGACCCATCCGCCAGGCCTTGCAGCGGGCACCTCAATATCCTGAATCCTACAACTTGAATGGACTGGTATCCGAGGCACGTTCTGATTATCAGACTGCTGCTCTCTTTTATAGGCTAGCACGATGTGCAATATATGCTTTAGGCAAAGGATCAAAATCGAATCATAGAGATATAACAATAAATTTGGCCAGATCGCTTTGTAAGGTAATAATATTTTACATTTTTTTCTCTCTCCACTTGATGCATAAGAGTAGTTTAACTTCTGTTAGTGTTTTTCCTGCCTTCAAAGGGTTTTATTTGGTTTAGGCAGGGAATGCTGTTGATGCAATTCTAGAATGTGAAGCTTTAAAGGAAGAAGGTTGGTACTTTTTTAATTATTCTTTTTTTTTAGTTATTCTCAATTGCCTTCAAATATAATAATGGTACTGGCTGTTGGGAGGAGGTAAAAATGGTGTAATATGGTAGAACATAAGTTCTCTACCTCTCATTCTCTTGTTTCTAATAATAGTATAACCCTGTTGTGAATAAAGGATTGGTGCTGACACCATAATTGGCAGTCTCAGTATAGTCATAAAGATGAAAAAAATGAGGGGGGGGGGGGGGGGGGGGGGGGAGAGGAACTACTACAAGATTATGTTTGTTTGCATAGCGGTGATATATGATCATATCATCTATTACTATAAATTAATTGACAAGTCATGTTTTAGGGACATAGTCAATTCTGTTGAGTTTGTTCGTTGATTTGATCAACATGATTTTTTTTCCTATTGTTGCCAAAAATAATTTTAGTTAGTTTAAATCCAAATACTATTCGGTTTCGTCTTTAAATGGTTCCTACTTCGACTTAAAATTGAATACGGGAAGGATCAATAGAACCAAAACATGTTAAGTTTCCAAAAAACAGCTAAAACATTAAATAAATGTTGTATATGTACAAGACGTCATAAATATATTTACATATTCTAAATCAGTTACAACTAAAAGAGATTAAAATAATATGGTTTATCTTACATAAATCAAAGAATATATAGTTTGTGCATATAAAATGCATATATTAAAAAATACCAATATAAGAAATTGTTATTATTACCCAAAAGAAAAAAAATTTAAAAAATGACCCGTGCTATGCACGGGCATGGAATCTAGTTTTATTAATTACACATGGTAGTATAAGATTTTAATAGACAACATATGCCTTCCCTTATCCAGTGCAATAATTCAAGAGTTATTTACGACTTCATTGTTGGATAAATGGAAAACGCTACTAGCATGAAACTGGATTCAAATTGTTAGCAAAACAAATTTATTTTTCATGAAATCAGTACCCCGATATCTTGGATATAGTGAGGTAATTTAACAAAACCAGTAAAGAAAATGAAAGGGCACAAACATATTGTTCAGCTTTAGACCCTATTGTCTCTTCCATTGACATTCTCTGCTGAACTTGTTATTCTTTGAGTTAAAAAAATTTCGTGTTAATCTCCATACTGATTCAGGAATCCACTATATTTCAATACATGGAGCTTGAATATATGATTAATATGTTAAACACTCCAAGTTCTGTTTCTTATCCTGTGTGATCTAAATTGTCTAGGTCTACTTGATGCGAAAGGTTTGCAGATATATGCTCTGTCATCATGGCAACTTGGAAAGAATGAATTGGCTCTATCTATTGTAAGCAATCTGGCTTCAAGTGTTCTATCTCGTGAACGGTCATCTGTGGTTGCCTCTATAAGCTTCTTCTGTAGATTACTCTACTATGTTTCTGGACCAGAATCAGCGACTAAAAGCATTTTGAGAATGCCCAAAGATTTGTTCTGGAGTTCAAAAGTTAGCTTTGTAGTATCTGCTATCGATGCTCTAGACCAACGTAATCAGCTTGAGTCAATTGTTTCAAGTAGCCATGGTTCTCTTGCATCTACTGAAGAGATCACTGGAATGCACTTCTTAATAGCACTTGGTAAATTAGTAAGTTTTGTTCCCATTTGTTGCCATTCACATATCTTACTCCAATCCGGGGCTTTTCGAAGAATGTCAGGAACGATGTTAGCATGTGCTTTACTTCTATATTTTTTAGGTTAAACATGGATCAGAAGATTCCCTTGGGATTCAAAGTGGAGTGAATCATCTTAAAAAAACTCTTCACATGTACCCCAACAGTGGATTGATAAGGTAGGTTTATTTGTAATGACATCAATTATATCTGATGTCACATTTGTCACATGGGGACAGTTCTGCAGCCATAGGGCACTTATATAAGTTGGGTTTATCGTTGGAAAGATGTGAGATTAAAGAATATATTGGAACATTATTGAACTATTCATCTTAAAAACTGAAAAATGACAGATAATATGAAGCAAACGTTCTAAAAAGACTATTGTTTTGAATCAAAGAGATATATTGCTTTAGTCATTTGATGATGTGAATGTCTCCAAATTAAAATGCTCCCAGGTACCCAGCAAATTATATTTCCTATGTAAACCATTCCTTTTGTGAAAAGTCTCCTGCCTTTCTGGTCCTTTCCATTGGGACCAGCTTTTGATTAGTCCAAATGTTCATTATCTTACATCTCAATATCATTTTATTTGTTTTTCCCTTGTACTTGGAATACCCACAGTTTTGGATTTCAACCGGTCAAATTCAATACCTTCTTTTGACAAAATTGTACATGCATCTTAACTGTATTCTGGGTTCATCTGGTATGATGATTACCACCATATACTTATTCCGTTCCTGTTGCCATGTTTCTGCAAACACCTCGTCGACATTCTTATATTTATTATATAATTTTCTTATTTCTTAGAGGTTTTCTAACGTCAATTTGATGTAGCAGGAATCTTCTTAGTTATTTGTTATTGTCCAGTAAGGAGTGGAATGATACTCATGCGGCAACTAGGTGCTTTGTTGTATGCCATTCTGACTGTCATAAGGAAGAAGGTTTAAAATCTCCATGTGAGATCCTTGGTGCTAGTGTGGTTGCCTGTTATAGCACAGGGAATTGCCGTGAGAGATTTTCTTTCCCAACTTGCAGAAACCAATGGCTGCATGAACGGGGATCAATCCAACAACTGCAAAAGTATCATTCTTTATTCCCATTCTGCTTCCACTTTCTTGGCCTATGCTTTCTGTTTTCAATTTTTGATATGTGGTGGTTACTGGTTACCGCCTTAATGCAATTTGCATTGTGATGATATATTCACTCAGCAATTTATGGAGTAATCTTTTGTACTTTCATTTTAGCTATCTACATGTCTCCTTTTCTGGAAACTTCCACATCTTGGCAAATTGAAAGGGTCTGACAAGTAAGATCACTTTCTCGATGATTTACAGGTGGTTACATCAAGAGCCCTGGAACAGAAATGCAAGGTACTTGTTGATACTGAATTATCTACAGAAGGCACGTGAGGAAAGATTTCCGCAGCACCTCTGTATTTTGCTTCAGCGTCTCATTAGCGTGGCTCTTTCTGATCAATTTTACTTGGAGAAAGATCAGTATCAAAGGTTCCAGCTTCTGCTCTGTGCATCTGAGATTTGTTTACAAGGTGGGGACCACTCTGGCTGTATTAGCCATGCCAGAAATGCTTCAGAGATTTCGCTTGTTCATGGTTATCTCTTCTTCGCACATCTGTTATTATGCCGTGCCTATGCTGCAGAAGAAAATTTCGTTAGCCTCAGTGAAGAGTTCATGAGATGCTTGGAGCTAAAAACTGATTATCATATTGGTTGGATATGTCTGAAATATATTGAATCTAGATATAAGCTACAGGCTGATATGTATAGTTGTGAATTGAGCTTTGAGGAGTGTTCTAAAGAGATTAAATATTCGTGGCACATGTGGATGGCAGTATTTAATTTGGTGCAGGGTCTGGTTGCTATTTGTTCGCAAGATTTTCTTTGTGCAGAAGAGTTTCTCTCACAGGCCTGTTCCTTGGCCAGTGATGAAAGCTGCTTCCTACTTTGTCACGGTATTTTTCTGCTAAATGTTTTTGCCTATATTGTATTCTGTGCATTTGTGCTCTGTGACATTATACCTGATATCAGCAATCTCCTTTATCAAAGAACCTAAAGAAACGTAAATTGTGAAATGTCTGAGGAAAAAGTGTTGACCCTTTCTGAGTGATGACAGATTTTATTTTCGCTTATGTCTATTACTTTTAATATTTTTTTGAGAAATATCATGATTAAGATGGAAAATGAGACGTCTTTTATTTTCTCTGTTTGGTTGGGTCTTCATATTGATTTGGTTTGACTTTATTATACGAGGTGTGAAGGAGGTTTGATTAATTATCTCTTTGTAGAGATTTTATATTTCTTCTAAAACCATTAACATTTTATAAAAACCGTCTGATGTCGTTCTCTAAAACTTGTATGCTATCTTGAACTACCTGGTGAAAGTAATGAAGTTATTTATTTCAATTGCTTGAGGTTCTTGTCAAGCAAGATTATTAAGAATTTAATATTGAAGTAGATATCTGCTTTTGGTTGTCAAATACTTTTTTCTGTTTTTAACAGAAAAAAGGGGAGACTCCTTCTCTGATTGTCCTATACATAGCTTAATGTCCATTGCCAATGTGTTGGACACTTGGACTGCTTATGTGTTGAACTCTGGGATATGTCTATAGTTAACCTCTAGGATCCAGATAGTGGAAGACAGAAAGTTAACTTTGTATCGCTACCACAGTAAAATTAACGTTTTCTTGGAATGCCTTTGTGGGTCTGCTTGTACATGAGCTTGCATTAAAAAATGTAGGACACGTGAGTACAGACCAACCTTAAGTCTGGCCTGAGTTAATAGAATCTTTATGATTTCAGGTGCTGTCTGTATGGAGCTTGCCAGGCAACAATGTGATCCCCAGTTTTTATCGCTTGCTCTTAGAAGTCTCAGGAAAGCTATAGGTGTTTCTCTGAATCCCTTGCCTATTGCCTCAGTTTTGCTGGCACAAGCCGAAGGAAGCTTTGGGTCTCAAGCAAAGTGGGAGAAAAGCCTTCATCTTGAATGGTTATCTTGGCCGCCAGGTAATCCCTTGTTTAGTACAGCTACATTATTTTTAATTACATGAACGTTTATACTTGAAATATATACATCAAGCCTCTGTGGATGAAAGACATAAGAGTTCATCATTTTGTGGTGTTGGACTTGTCTGTTAGAGTGGGAAAGGATATGAGATAGCTACCTTGCTTATTTAAGCCATTTGTTTGTGTGGAGTGTCCCGTCCATATAGGTTAATCAGGTTTATTTGTGGCATTTTATCATATTCATGAATCAATCTGCAGTTTTTGGGCACGAGGGACCATAAGGTCTTGATATTTTGTGAAGCAGGTTTCTGTACTTTGGGTTCAATTGAACTTCAACTCCCGCCATAGTAAATGTCTTGCATAGAAGTAGAATAGTGGCAGTACGAGAATCTAGAACTATATCAACTGAATATATAACGTGCAGTATGTTTCTCTTGCAGAGATGAGGCATGCTGAACTCTTTCTTCAAATGCATTTAGTTTCAAGACAGTCGGAGATTTCTGACTCTTCATCTAGTGTGGAGTTGTCTCAGACTTCTCTTAGATGGATTCTTCGGGCAATACACTTTAATCCTTCTTGTTTGAGATACTGGAAAGTTTTGCAGAGGATTATGGAGGGAGTGAGATGACACTGGGAGTTCAAACTGATGGAAAGCCAATTTATGTTCAGCTTCTCTGGTCAACTGTTGAACAGGCGTGCTTCATCTACTTTTTTTCAAACCTACTCAATGTTGTAACAGTATCAACTTATTTTCGGAGGAGTACAGCTGCTGTTGGGATTTACTCTCCGCATGACATTGTAATATATATGTACAATGTTTAGGCTGTAGACATTTTTTTAGTTTTACTTTTTAGCAATCAATGCCCTGGAAATTCTTTTTACTACTATTCTTGTAATTTGTTTCATGCAAGAAGGAGGCATGTCCAGAACTTTTGTTTGTCCGAGACTCCAAGTGTAGATCCTTGTAGTTTCATGGTTTAGCTTATCTCGAGTAATAGAAGTCGTCATTTCAATTCTTAATATTATTTGGACTGCTCTTATCCGGTCTTGACTCTTGCTCCACTCACTTAAACCCTTGGTTCAATCGTTTGCGCTAAAATATGGATTTCAATACTGCTATGCTAGAGAAAGAAACTTGCTGCAAGTTTTTTAACTTATTTCCATCAATATCTTCCTACTTTATCCCATGTTCCCTTAGTTATGGATAATTATATTACCTAAAACACTTCATATTAATTCTCTTTGTGGGTGTTGGCAAACAAGAAAATTTTGCGCTGTTGTTTTTGTTTCTAAAAATTCACTTATATCCGAGCTAAAATTTTCCCTAGATATGGTTAACGAACTCTTTTATTGATTACAAAAATCATAAAAATTTGTTGGAAGGAGGTTTGTAAAGACCGAATCTCCATCTCATTTCATCATATTTTTGTCCTAGAGAAATTGAGGAAGATCTTGTGTAGTACATTTAAAGATTTATAAGTTGTTAAATACATTACCAATTGAGCCTCAGCAACCACACACTAATTACATGGCCCAAAGTAAACTAAACAGGCCCGTCTATATTGTCTATCATTTTTCTTGGCTTCTGCAGTCTTCTTCACTCCTCACTCAGCAAAACACCGTCTCGAAGCCTCATGCAGATGCAAACACTATCAGCAACTGCTTCATTCGCCGGGATTTCGAAACCTCAACCGGGTCGGATCCGGTTAAGTTCCCTCTACACTCCGACTACTTTCACCGATCCCTCGTCGGAATCGATGGCAGCTGGTGCCGGAACTGGTCCCAAATGGGCTCAAAAGACAATAACCCTTCCTCCTCTGAGGCGAGGCTGTCATCTTGTCACCCCTAAGGTATGATGAACCTCTTCTCTGTAATCATCTTTTTTATTCTAATCTTCCATTTGCGATTATATCTTTGAGTCGCTCCTATTAGATAGTTGAATTTCAATTTTTACGTATCAATTTCATGTTTTCACCCATCTTTCTCTGGTTAATTCGATATTTTCAGCTTCTTGTTGTTATTGATTATATCTCTAACAAATTGAGGATGGTTTCTGGCAATCCACGAAGTAGTGTCAGTTAATTGTTGGATAATTGATGGTGAAGTAACACTCCCTGCTGTCAAAATAGGAGATATATTTGAAATTTTTTTCCTCGTGACCTTAAAAAAAATTTCTAATGCAATATGTTTGTGATCAATATATCTACTAAAATTAGATAAATCAACATTAACTTAAGTTTAACATGCCGTGTTTGGCCTAAAAAAGTCAAATATATCTCTTATTGTAGAAGAATGGAGGGAGTCAAAAATCATAAATGCAATAAATAAGAATGATGATGATGCTGACACGGAGAAAAGAAAGGAAAATGATGATGGGTGATGGCGATGAGACAGAATTAAGAAAAGGAGAAGAAAAAAATATTTTCCATATTAAACTTTGTTTAACCATCTGATAGGTATCGGCCAAATTCTTTTGGTGAATGTTTCTAGGATTGAAAGTAAAATGTTTTGCCACAGACAATGCTTGTGGGCCCTTAAAGTTACATTCTTGTCGCTGGATGCTGAGTAATAAACCTACTCAGGGTTAGAATGGAATATTTTGCAATTTTGCAGGGTGTAAGATGTTGAATCATAATTTGATGCTCTTGATTAGGTCGTAGGATCAAAGTTTATTGAAAAAATTTGGTGATGAGGCCACATGCCCAATACATCCAACTTCTCTATACGATAACTATTCATTTTTCATCAGATAGTGAAGGAAATTGGACGAGACTTATCGGGATTCAAGTGCGGCCTCGCACATCTCTTTTGTAAGCAACCTTCGATAGTTTGATGTATTTACTTACATTGGTATCGATTTACTTTACGTTTGTTCCACTTGAATTTTAACCTTTAATTTACATTTTCTACTTCAATATGTGCAACAGTGCATCACACAAGTGCTTCCCTGACTATAAATGAGAACTACGACTCAGATGTTCGAGATGATACTGAGACTTTTCTTAACAGCATTGTCCCAGAGGTTAGTTTGTATGCTTCACGATCTCTATATGGCTTTGACCAATCCTGATATATAGTCTTATTTTGTTCTATGGATTTTCAGGGGAGATCTGCACCATGGAAACATACTCTGGAAGGTTAGTGCGGGATTATATTTGATTAAAGAATGGATACATCTCATTTTCTCCAGAGCTCTCAAAGTAGCCTTAATTTCATTCTATTTGAGAAGTTTGGGTAAACAAGCTGCTAATAACAATCGTTTTGCTATTGTATATTGTGTGATCTACATTCACCTGGTTGAGGTCTCAATTATGAATGGCAGCTTTTCTAGGCAATCCAAAGAAACAAGTCACACCACAACCTCACCAATCATGAATGCCTCTCCATAAACTTTTAATGCTGGAGTCTTTCAGATTCATAAAAAGGGGACAGAGCAGTTGCTCTTTAATAATGATTAGTCTCTAATAATAATCATCTTCCTTGTTATTGATTTAATTCCTGGTTGTAAATCTAATACGTTACAAGGTCTTTCTCTATTGGAGGTGATATGCACTGGGAATTCTTCTAGTTTTATTTTAACTTATTAGCTGTCCTCCGATGCAGTTAATGTGGAACTGAATAGTATATATTATGTTGCACATAACCAAGCAACTGCTCTTGTCATCAAATTTGGTGCCTTGGTTTTGTAAATAACAAATTTTATAGACTTTTTCCCTAATGAACATGAAGTTACAGGAAAGAGTTCAATCTATTTAGTATCAAATGAAGTTAAGTGAAATATCATGAATCCAAACTATAAAATTTTTAAAAACTCAGAAGCATGACGCTTGCATGGTCACACTCATGCACACACACTATTGGCTATAATATTTGAAAGATAGGTAAGCCATAGTCCAGTTATGAGTTCATAGTATTTCCATATACCTTCTGCTGCTGCTGCTTTTTCTTTTTCTATTCTTTTTATCTGTAAGAAGTAGGCATTATCAAAATTTTAAATTATTGCAGGTCCAGATGACATGCCTGCACATGTTAAGTCATCAATGTTTGGCTGCACGCTAACGTACGTTTATCTCATATAAGAAGTTTGGGTAATCTGTGCATTAAAATTTTCAACTGATTGAGACATTGTACTTGTGCAGAATTCCAATTACAAATGGGAAGTTGAACATGGGAACTTGGCAGGTGAGTAGAAACTGCATTGGTTCTTCTTGCATTCTGCTAGTGTTATCTGCTCATATAGGGAAAAATGTATGTTTAGTCACTGCATTATATCCAAGTTTTCAATTTAGTTACTGAACTCTCTCTTTTTCTAATTGAGTTATCAAACTAAAATTTCGTTTGTAATTGAGTTTATTCTGTTAGCTTGATCAAAATTCATAATGGAAAACTAAGTTAACTATATATCAGGGAATAAGAAAATAGTTTAGTGACCAAATTGAAAAGGATGTGTTAGTATAGCGACTGAAAAATTCAGCTTTCCGTTATCGATATAGATGGAAGAAAAGGAAAGGACTTGATTGAGAACAAGGTAATAGTTTGATAATTTAATTGAAAAAAAAATGAGTTCAGTAACTAATTTGAAAACACGACTATAGTACAGTAAGTAAATAATCATTTTTCCCGCTCATATATAATCATTTGGTAGCGCTCTTGCTCTAATTTCAGTTTATATCTATAAACAGTTAGGATCATACCAAGTATATCACGCTGTGATGTACTCTATCCCTTATCCTCTGTTTATAGAAGTTTCAGTGTATAAAATAAAATAAAATTGCAATGAATCAAGGGGACACTCCAGAATGTAGTTAGAACTTGCTCTGGCAAAAACTGAAAGTTTAGTAGTTGACAATGATGTGGCTCAAAATTTGAACAAAATGCTTTTAAGTTGAGTTCACAAATCACAAAATCAGTGGTGGTCATGCTTGGAAGACATGATGCGTTCTTGTGGATGAGGTCTTAAATTTGTGGCCTTATCTACAGCATAGGTTGAGCTACCTATTCAGTGCTTAGATTTGAGATTTATTTAACGTCTTGAAGATCTGCCTTGTGTTACCATATCTTTTATACATCATTTATATCTGCATAATCGTTTTTTCCCCGTTTATAATGGATTCGAAAGTAAAGAAGTGGCTCAAACTTCTCTTTTTGGTTGTCCAGGGTATATGGCTTTGTGAGCACCGTGACTTGCCTACTGCACGCAAAGTTGTGATCACCCTTAATGGAATCTAAGACACAATCGATAAGTTATGTGAAGCTATATGTACACTCTCATGATTTGTAAGTGAAATATTATCATGTTACAGTACTCCATGTTACTTCCCATCCTTTTCGCCAAATAGTGATAATATTGCAATTGAGACAAATTAGCTAGCTTCAACTACTTGTACATTTAAATATTTACAGCAGATGAACAGGGAGATTTTCTGGTTTATACAATTGTAATAAAGATATGAGTAATTATATGATGCCTGAATGTGCCAGTGTCCAATTACGATTTCTAATACAGTTTTATTGCACTTTGTGTATTTATTACATGGATATACATATTGACTCTCTCTAACTGACTGTATAAAAAAGTGTAGATAGGTATACCTTTGGCAGTGAGCTTTTGTATGCATATATGCATATAGCAGGCGAAAGAGACTAAATTTATTTGTTTATTTATTTATAATACTTCGCCCTAAATATCTAGGCGGTTTTATGGCGTCTATTTAACCCGTTGTCCGTTGGGACACGTGACAGCAGCCAGTTGTTTTATGGAGGCGGAGTTATAATCCTGCATACGGAAAATTTTCTTGGGCCTTGCAACTTGGAGATATAGGTGGATAATTCTAGAACAAACCCTGCTACATTATTTTTTGGGCTTTAGTCCGTCAACGTTCCTTATCCTATGTATCGGAGTATCTGATACTCTATTTCTATTTATTTTTTATTCTTTCAGTGCAGGTTTTAATTGTGTTACTCTCTCAATGTTATAATAATTGTCGCTTCCACTTTTTACACGTAAATTTATATGATATTTTTTATATTATTAAATTTTTTATTCATATTAATTTTTATATCAAATATTTTTTATTATTATTTTTTTTAAAAATTAAATAAAATATTTAGCATATACTATCTCAATCCTATGAAGGATGACTTAAGTGTATAAAAAAGTTATATAATTATTACTTCATCATTTAAGTCACTTTCTTCTTTAAAAGAATAATAAGTACAATTTTTACATTTAAAAAATGTTATATAAATCCATCTCAAAAATTTAATAAAAATTTTACTTTTAAAAAGTGATCTCCTTGAAACGTATACAAATTGTGTTTCAATTATTTTTTTTGAAACGGAAGTAGTATGTGACATCACTTAAATTTATATGTTCAATCATCCTTTTTGAGACGGAAAAAGTGATTGACATTTAAAAATCAAAACAACAGTTTATTGTAAACTTCAGGGAATATTTAATATTTTTATTTTCTTAATATAATCATTGCGCATAATATTGAAAAAAAATTGAATATGTATATCCAAATTATTATCATATTTAATATATTTTTATAATATTGAATATATTATTTACTATATTAAAAATTCAATTAAATAATTTTATATTAATATTAATCGTGCAATAGTGTATAATAACATTTTTGAATATGTGCAGTAACAATTTTTAATGTATGAAAGATAAGGTAAGTAGTAAATTGCGATTGCGAAGCTTAAATTAGGCCTACGAGCCCGGTGGAAGGAATCAAAAATTGATAGGGATTATAGAAATATCAATAATTGAATCATAAATTTTTCAAACCTGCCAATTACTGTATAATTTATTTACCAGTGTAGTTACGATTTGTTTATACAAATTATACACAAACAAGAAGAAATCTATGGAAGAGGCAAAGGTGAGACGTCGAACATGAACATTCAGTGCATCATGTTCATGAACTCTTCAAAACTAAGAAAGCCATCTCCATTAAGATCAAACTTCCGAATCATCGCCTCACAGTTCCTAACTGTGGTGGACTCGCCGAGTCGACTCAGCATCCTCTTTAAACTCTTGGGCGTTATACAACCAGTCCCCTCCGCCGCGTACATCCCAAACGCCTCTTTCAGCTCAACTTTCCTCTCCTCCTCTGATAATTCAGTCCCCCTCATAAGCTTCGTGAAGTCCTTCAAGCTCAGCAGCCCGTCATCATCGGAGTCGGACGACTGCACCGCCATCTCCACCTCCTCGCGCGACAGCTCTCCGCCCACCTTCTTCATACAATTCTGTAACTCAGCCGGCGATATCTTACCATCGTTATTCTCATCAAAGTAATTAAACACATGCTCCATAACTTCAGTATCGCCGGAATTACTAGAACTCGACAATCTTTCTGGTGAGTGCGACATCTTCCGACATAATCTTCTGAAGGCAGAATTGAGAGATGAATCAGGCGGCGGTGTAATCACCGACTCAAGACCCTTGTTCTTTAGTTTTGGAGATGATATTTCCTGACTAGGTTTTTTCATGGCGGACAATGTAATGATAAAACAAGCACTTGGAAATTACTGTATCAGGTTTAGAATGGGGTTTAGAAGTAAAAAGGGAGATGATATTTATAGGTTTGCGAGGTGGTAGGGTGGAATAGACCGCCAGTTGTTTTTTGGGAATGCGGGCGCTGTAACCGCCGTCCGGAAGCTTCGTAGCATCGGGGTGGCGACAAAATCAACACACATCCCTCTCGCCACGATAAAGGGATAACAATCAAACAGGTTGGATCTGTGGGACCCGATTACCTCACACTTACTTCATCTCTTTATCATAAAATAAAAGGAGTACTACGCGCACTAAATCTTTAAAATAAGTTTCTACTCTCAGTAAATTTTTAAATGAAGGAATTCACCTACTCTTTCACATAAAAATATAATCAGCATAATAGAGATAATAATGCGGTTAATAAAAAATTAGAAATCGTGAAAGATATGTAAACATATAATTTAATATGTATATGATATAGAACCCGTTAAAAAAATTTAGTATGAGTGCTCTTAGAGGGTGTTTGGGAACTTCATATTTACTTAATTATAAGTTAAAATAAATAATTATAAATATGTACTTATAACTAAAAGTGTTTGACAATAATTTTATTTTATAAATAGAAATATAAGTTAAAATAGGATAAATTGTGTTTGGATAATGATGACATATAAATTAAAATATATTGTAAATTTGCTAAAAAATGCTTGTAAATTACAAAGAAGTTAAAAGAGAAGTAACAAATGTGTAATTGCATTTGATCAATTATACTTATTTCATTTTTACTTATAAGTAAAAAAATAATAAGAAAGGTTTATTTGTTTATTTTTTAAAACTTATTTTTTTTTATAAGTAAAGAAATAAGCAATAATCAAACAACATTATTTTAAAAAGACCTTATAAATAAGTTTGACCTACTTAATTATAAATATTTGTTAACCACCCTCTTAATTTTTAGTGCCATTACGAAAAATAAAAACAAAAAAAGTGGTTTTCGTAGGCTAAAACGGAGGGGCAAAACGAAGGAAAACACTATGCACCCCGACATAGTTTCAAGTTAATAGGGTGAAAATTATCAAAAGAAAACTCGAAGTGTATTCATGGAAAGGAGGAGGATAAAAATGAAAGAATACACAAAAAAAATTCCTTTCGTGGATTATTCCGACTTTCAATAACTGAGCACAGCAATGGCGGATCCACCGTAGAACGTGGGTGGAATATGTCCCCCTGAACTTTAAAAAAACAAAAATTTATTTTTATTATTTTCAAATTAAAAATACATTTACTTAATTTTAAAAAAAGTTTAATTTGAAATTGAGGTATATTATGCAAAATAGATTACATTTGTGTAATATTTTTATTATATAATGATATTACTTTTAAAAGTTATAGTTACAATACTTTTATTTTATCATCAGTTGAATATTACAAACAAATTTCTTTTGAAAAATTAATCTTTTGTATAATAAATTTCAATCAAATATGCAATCTTAATATTAGCAAAAAAAACTTGACTCATTTGTACAATATAAGTAATATGTCACTTTATTAAATAGATATCTAAAATATTTTATTTTAAAATTAAGTTTAGCATTTTTAACATTTAATAGTTTTGAAGTAAATATTATGAAGTGTATAAAGATTACTGTTATGTATAAATTTTTCGATTTTCTGAGTATAATTTATTTTCTGATTTTAGAATAATACTATATGTTGGAACGAAAATATTATAATTTGATAAACTTTGGACCAAAAACTGAAGAATAGTAGAATAATATTGTGAATCTTTTAAATTCAATAATTTTATTATTATAATACATTATTATATTAACAAATTCGTTTTTATTATATATTAAAATTTTTTGACCCCTTAACGAAAATCTTGTGTCCACCACATGAGCACCGGTAAAAAGAGACTCCCATTCTTAAATAGGCATATGCTTTAATTTTATTCTTACAACACATCTTTGAAAATGTAAGATTGTAAAGCTTGTTATTGGGAGTACTTTGTAAATATTTTGCAAGATTTAATAATTATATTAATTGAAATAAGTTTATTTTTTAAAAAATCTATTTCAGAATTGATCAATTAAATATTATAAATTAAAGGTGATCATATATTTTTCAATTAACAAAATCTTTAATGGGACGTTTGCCAAGCTAATCATCAATGACTACTTAATTAACATGAAAATGTCTATATTTTAGATTTTCACAAGTAATTATTGACGACGCGTGAATTTTTAGGCGGTAATTTTTTTATATAACAAAGAAAAAATAAAAATTAAAGTCTTGTGTGAAACATTTAAATCTGATCGACAAGAGAAACTAATATTACTATAAAGTATTATTATGTCCCATATGTTCTAATATAAAAGTTCAAGTTGTGTTTGAAAGATCAAATTGGCTACTTCCATGGATTTTGTTAAATTTCACCTTTTTTCAGTATTCTGTCTAGAGGTTTAGATTTCCGGAAATTTTATTTTGAAAATACTGATCAGCTCGACACGTATATTAAAATAGCGGAGACCATAAAACACGTGTGAGATTAATTAAAAACCACTGCATATTAAATTAGTAGAAGGACGTATAAGAAAAAAATGGTTGAATAACGAACTATAAAATTTGGACCAATTCATTTTCTCGTAATGATTTTAAAGACGGAATAATTAATTTATCATTATAATATTATCTAAATTATTCTATATATATATAGTAGAATATGTGAAATAGATAACGAATACCCATTCAATTTTAAAATTAAATCAACTTATTTAATTATAGTAAATAAAACGAATTATCACTTTATCTATTTTTAGTTTCACTTTACTTTTATTAAATTATGATTTTAGAATATTGATTATTTAAAAATACATACATACCAACATGTATTGACTCAAGTAAAAAATATTTAAATTTACTTAAATCTTAATTTTACAGAATATAAAATAAACTGTTCAGAATATTGTTCCTGAAAAAGTCTGTGTGGTGCGAATTAATTCCGCGCACACGTTGATTTTCATAAATATTTTTTGACCTTTGAATGTAAAGTTCCTGTTGAGTGCTTGTATCGTATAGATTTTGGAATTAAAAAAATATATATTTTAGGTTAAATGTGCGATAAGAAATTTGGAGTCTTGAATGCTTTAGCATTTTCTAATGGTGGATTTTATATGGATATTTCTAAAATTATGAGTTAACGTGTATTGGATCGTATAGAGTGGCAACGAGCTGCAATATCTAGGCAAGAATGTGTACGTCTATAATGGGTAACCTAACTACCTAAATTTGCTTAATATTATTTGAGATTTTACTTTAATTTAGATAATAGTATATTCCACTTTGAGTATATCTTTAATTATTATTTTAAATTAATTTCCAACATAAAATTGATATGTAAAATTCGAATTTTCTATTGAAAAAATTAATACCTACAGCAAGTAGTATTGTTTTTTAAGTAATTATAACTTTGACAATTTGCTGGACTACATTACTAATTAATTGAACTTATCTAAATTAAATAAAGGATTTAAAAGATTTTCTTTTTTTTACTTTTAAACATCATCTTGAGAAATTTTTTTTTTAGTATTTTTAAAATATTTTTTTTGAAGACGGTTCGGTTTAGTTATTAGGCTTATTAGTCATAGTTACAGTTTTTTTTTTAATTCCTACCCCCTTATTTAGTATTATAAATTTTATTTTAAAAATGTTTGTTAGACTGATATACCTCTTTTCTAATTTCATTGGCATTTGCAAGTAATATCAACACAACACAACATATTTCAACGGGCTTCTTTCTCATTTTCATAAATAATCAATATGTTATATGTTAAACTCATATATATTTCAATTAAAGAATGTTTAAAAATTTTTAAAAATACTATTCACTTGTAAGTAAAGAATGTATATCGTATAAAATATAAATTTATAAATAATATTATATTTTTTATTTATGTAAGTAAATAATAATGGTTCGATTCAATAATTTTATATTTTTTCTATTTAGTTCTTTGGATTTATTGTTTGCTCACCAGGCAATTGTTCAAATGATAAAAACCACTTGAAACAAAACGAAGTGAATATCGTGTAAAAAAACACAACACAAAACCATTAACACGGAAGTTAACGAGCCCCATCTCTTTTCTCTTCTCTTCTTTCCCTTTCTTGTTCTTTACCTCAATAACTCCCATTGCTCTCTCTGCTCGCATTGTACTGTACAGCCCCAGAAGAGTGACCCCTCATACAAACAACAAATAAAGAGAACAATTTCCAGACTCTTGGAGGTAATCTTCTGAGCTGCACAATGCATTAAACCAATTTGTGAGTTAATAATGGAGATGAAGATTATAATCCCACTGTTAATCACAATCTCCCTCTTATTTATACCTTGTTACTTGTTATTCTTCTTATAGTAACTACTTTATGCAGCCATTTTTCAGAAATTTTAGATCATATAGAAGAACCCCATAAGCCATAGCATCTGCTAATTTTTATGTTTCTAGCTCGGTGTAAGACCCTGAAACTGGAGACTCTCTATGTGAACGACTGCGTTATTTGGGTCATCGTGGAACTCAAAAGTGTTCATTAAGAGGCCTCAAGTAGATTAAATATAAAATTTCTTATGGATTCGTGTGGTATTTTACCCAAATTATTGTCTTTGTATGTGTGTTTTGATTGTTGTGTCTAGCAGGTGATTCGATATTGTTCCTTGAATTGAGTTTCCTTTGAACGAATTTATGTTTTAATCTTGAGCTAAGAGGTCTAGACGTGGTCTTTAGGGCTTTTGTAAGGTATTATTTGGATCACCAAAAGCGATGGATAGAGTTATTTTTTGTTTCATAAAATTAGCTATATGAGCATTTTAACTTTCTTTTCACCTACCCTTTTGCACAAGTCTGAAGGAACCATTTGTGACTAGATCTTATTTAATGTTTGCCTTTTCATTATAGTTAATCTTCTTGCCGCTTAGATCTTATTTTAAGGGTGGAATTTTTATGGGCTACCTTTGTAAAAACTTGCACACACGTAATCATCAGTTGTATTCATGTAACTCTCTCATCTTACTTTTGCTTCTGCACTTCATAAGATTTGATAACCAAATTTACTTGCCTTCGCTGATATGTTCCTTTTACCCCATAAAGCTATGTATCTTTTAGTTATCTAACCTGCCAATAGTTCTTCGATTCTGATTCCTGTAGTTTTTGACTTTGTAAACTACTTAGGTTGGGTGATGGAAACTGGAGGCAATTCTCTACCATCTGGGCCAGATGGGGTGAAGAGAAAAGTGTTCTATTTCTATGACCCAGAAGTTGGTAATTACTATTATGGACAAGGTCATCCTATGAAGCCCCACAGAATTCGTATGACACATGCTCTTCTGGCCCACTATGGTTTGCTGCAAAATATGCATGTTCTGAAGCCCATTCCTGCTAGAGACAAGGATCTTTGCAGGTTTCATGCTGATGATTATGTTTCTTTCTTGAGGGGCATTACCCCTGAAACACAGCAAGATCAGCTGAGGCAGCTTAAGAGGTTTAATGTTGGTGAAGACTGCCCAGTTTTTGATGGTCTTTATTCCTTCTGTCAGACTTATGCTGGGGGCTCAGTTGGTGGTGCAGTGAAATTAAACCATGGATCTTGTGATATTGCTATAAACTGGGCTGGTGGACTTCATCATGCCAAAAAATGTGAGGCGTCTGGTTTCTGCTATGTAAATGACATAGTGTTGGCTATTCTGGAACTCCTTAAAGTGCACGAGGTTGGTCAAAATTTATATGTAGTTAATCATCTGCCAGCTACTTGTCTGCATAAGTATTTATCATATGTTTGCTTTCTTTTTCATATTTCTCATGTTTTTTTTTTCATCTTTTTCTTTGAAGCTTCAACGTACTTTTAATATCTTGACCTATACAAATTCCAGATTTTTCACATCTAGCATTTACATACTTTCTCATTACTTAGGTATCCCATACAATAGAAATAAGGACTGGGTTGCGCACAGTTCTCTAGGTGAGGTGGTGCGCAATTGTAGGGATTTGAAGATGATATTTTTAGTTAAGATAAAGAAGCCTACTGAATTTAGCCAAACAATGGCTCGATCTGTGCTTACAGAGATACAGCGGTTGCAGTGTTTTTTTAACCAAAAAAAAAAAACAGAAGAAGCCTACTGAATGAAATACAAAATTGGAAACTCGTTGCTTTGTTGCTTCAAACACTAGAAGAAGTTGTGTATTTAAGAAATCTTTATTTGCAATGATATTTGTTTTGTTTTTTGTGTGTGTGTGTGTGTGTCTGTGTCGGGGTGTGTGTGGTAAGTTGTATCAAAGTTGTTTTCTGGTGATAAAGTAGCCTAATTAATAAAAAAAATTATGTTAAGAGTTTATTAGTGTTAAAACTAAAAGGAAGCCCATAATAAAATGATGCTTATACATACTCATTATTCGCGTCAAGGACTTGTTTAAAAAAAAAGGTAAAATAATCTGAATTCTCCACGAAATACATATTTGAATTAGCAGTTAGTACAAACCATAAAATCACCAGAAGTGACTTCAAGTTAGAAGATATAAAATTTATTATGCTATACATTTGAAATATGCTTGTCCCTATTGTACTACTTTCTGTACTTTGTAGTAGCATAAAGTGGATTCTCCCATTTTTAGATGTTGGGTGTCACATGCCACGAATGTGTTGTGGCATTTGGCACATCCCTAGGGATTCTTCATTGGATGCGTTGGGGATGTTTCTATAGGAACAATTGTAATCTTGTACGCCAAAAAGAAATTTGATGCTTCTTGGGGGTCCTTTCTATGTTGGTATTGTGTGATGATATGTGTGAACTTTGGAAGAATGACAAATTTATGTACTATACACTATTTGTGCTATTAGAACTAATAATGTGTGTTCGTAGTATCTAATTTTTTATAAGGTGTTGAACATAGATAATCATAAATATGTGATGTACCCCCGTTATATCCAAACCCCAGATATTAGAATATCACGAACTCGAGTATACCCATACCATGCACCACTTATCTGTGTTCCATTTCCCATTTGGCAAGATGAAATGATGTGCTGTTCTAGGTAAGCTAGATGCCTAGATCAGTCCACAAGGAATAGAGCTTTTTGATGGTATATTGGCTTTAGTTATGGACCTTATGGTATCTTCTAAATACATCGCAAAATTTCTTGAGATTATGATTGTTATCCGTGGACTGATTTAGTTGACTACATAAATGTTATACCCTGCCGATTTTAAGATTAAACCTCCCAATTTTTGCTTGACTTTTGAGTTTAAATGTTGACTCGTTACATACACTTACATGGCAGCGTGTTTTGTATGTTGATATTGACATTCATCATGGGGATGGTGTGGAGGAGGCTTTTTACGCTACTGACAGGGTCATGACTGTTTCGTTCCATAAATTTGGAGACTATTTTCCTGGTACAGGAGATGTGCGGGATATTGGATATGGTAATGGAAAATACTACTCTCTTAATGTCCCGTTGGATGATGGAATTGATGATGAAAGCTATCAGTCTTTGTTTAAACCTATCATGGGCAAAGTGATGGAAGTCTTTAGGCCTGGTGCTGTGGTTCTTCAGTGTGGTGCAGACTCTTTATCTGGAGACAGGTTAGGCTGCTTTAATCTATCAATTAAAGGTCATGCGGAGTGCGTGAGGTATATGAGATCATTTAATGTACCACTCCTTTTGCTGGGTGGAGGTGGCTACACAATTAGGAATGTTGCTCGCTGTTGGTGCTATGAGGTAATCTTCACGTTCTTTCATCTGTTACCATGTCTAGCATCTTCAAAATGTTTGAAAGTCTCTCGAGCTTTAAATTATATTACTTGCTTTTCTTTCTGATTCTGATGGGCACTGTTGTTTTAGATTGATCGGTAATACGTCTTCTCTCTAGATTTTACAAATAAATTTGCAGAAACAGATAGGTAGACATGTGCACACATAAGCCTTCATTGTGCGATTATGCAAATGAGTTTGCTTCTCTGCATCTTTTGTTAAAGTTTCCATCAGCTAAACTTGGGACCAGTTTTGGTATATTTTATTGCTAATCACTTTAAACAGATACTAATGCCAATCCTTCATCACCTGGATTCCAATTCAATGTCATACACCATCTGATCAAACTCTAGGACGCACCATTTCTAGAAGTGTAGCACTAGTTCCCCTTGTGGCCCTCCAAGTATGAATCAAGAAAATATAAAAGAATCTAAATAAAATTAATAGAAAAATAGAAATAAATAGAAATTGTCTGAGCCAAGGACGCTCCGATCGATGGAAGAAAGCTGCGAAGTCGTAACAAGGTAGCCGTAGGGGAACCTGTGGCTGGACAAAGTTCCTTCACTGAAGTCTTTGTCTAGAACTCACTAGACAAGTTAGCCCGGTCTTACAAAATTGTCTTCTTGAATGTAATTAATTTTGTGGCTCTTATTGTTTTTATGTTAATACAATTATAATTCTTGTGTCAATATTTCTTAATATAGAAAACAAACATCATCTTTGAGCTTTAAATACCGTTAATTGACTTTGAAAATTCAAAATGTATATCTTCTTTTGGAAATAAAGTAGTACTGTCATGCACCCATGCTTGTAGCCATTTTACATTCATAGTCATGTCCACCTCTCTGTGGAAATCTCTATTATTGATTTGTGCTAAATGTCTAATGGCGAGCATTTCTATACACAAAATGTCATACATGCAAAAATATGTAGATAAAGACTTGGATAAAGACAATCCCAATATGGCTGCCAATCAAGGAAATTTTCCGTCTAGAAGAATGGGTGCATGTCGTAACTAATATATTTTGGATTAAGTCGTTTTAAATAAATTTGATATAAACCTTTTTTGTATCAATATCAGTTTTTACATATTATAACTCAGTCCATCCTGCGAAGAATGTCATGAACTCATGAGTCATGATTGGAGTTACATTTCTGTCTGAAACGATTTGGCTATTTGAAAGTAAGAAGGCTGCTGTAAGCAAAATCACATTCATACATTGTACTGAGTGATATAACATATAGATGCATACATGTTTACATACATACATCAAATAGATATTCATAAATATAATCTTACAAGGAAATGATGAAATGTAGCACATTGCAGATTTCTGTCTATTCACCCCATCTTGAGTTGTACTTTAACCAACACAATAATGTAATCTGGTGAATATTTACCCCCAATAGTTATTTGCATCTGGGCTCAAACCCCAAGGGTGGACACTATAATTTCTCAGTTAAATTAGGACCACTTGAAGTTCTCTAATCTAAATATTTTGAGCAGACTGGTGTTGCACTTGGGACAGAACTAGAGGATAAGATGCCACAACATGAGTATTATGAGTACTTTGGTCCAGACTACACTCTTCATGTAGCTCCAAGTAACATGGAGAATAAGAACTCGCGTCAGATATTGGAAGAAATCAGAGCAAAGCTTCTTGATAATCTTTCAAAACTTCAGCATGCACCAAGTGTCCAGTTTCAGGAGCGACCACCTGATACTCATCTTCCAGAGGTTTATTTTTATAATTTTTTCTTTGGATATTACCGTTCTTTCTCCTTAGGATATGGAAGGATGTTATATCTGCACGTTAACCAATCTTGAAAACCAGATTGTAGTAATTCTATCTATATGCTTATTTTTCTTCATGGAAATTTAGGCTGACGAAGACCAAGATGATGAAGATGGAAGGTGTGATCCAGAGTCGGATATGGATGTCGATGAACGGTACACTTTATTCAAGTCAACTTTTTTCTAACCATGTTTTTGTTGGTAAATTGGTTTAGCATGAACCCTTCATTCTTTTCTTTCCTCTTTCATTTTCTTGTTACAGTAAACCTTTGCCAGGAAGAGTCAAAAGGGAGTTCATTGAGACCGAGCAAAGAGATATGGTAAATTACAAAATGTTACAGAATTTTTTATAGTGCCATGAGACCATTACGCTTGGATTGTTAAATGGCTAGGTGTATCAAATATTGTGAAGAGATGCTTTATTGACTTATCTTCTACCATTTTGTTCTAGGTGGATGATAGAGAGGGGGAACAGTCAAGGGAAATGGATGCAACATTCACGGAGACTCCACCTTTGAAGGTCAGGATTTGACAACAATTCTGCACATCACAAATGCATTATGTATTTCCTAATTTCAGTTTTTTATGTTTTTTTGTCAGGTTTCAAATCAAAATTCAACGGCCATGGATGAACATCCAGCGGAGCAAGTAAACATAAACAAACCATCTGATGAGCATACAGATATGATCTCGTAGAGTAGATAGGTTACATTCCCACTATAACAGAAGTCGAAGCTTCTTGCGAGTCGGTGGCCTTTTGTTGTTGTGATTAGAATGATTAAGCCATGAAAACTTTTTCTGGTGCTAATGCTCCTGATTCTGCAGACATAAATCCCAACCAAATAGAGCTTTCAGATAATGCTGATGGTGCATTGTTGCACTTGCATTTGTATCTATACTTCTTGAGGGGAACAGACGTTTTAATTAAAACCGATGCAATTTTTGTGCTTATGAAAAGTAACTTTATTGGTTAATTCTTGGACTGCCAAACTCGCATGTTGTTTACTTTCCTATTTGAGTATTTTCCCTCAAGGAATCATTGGCCCAGTAACTAGTTTTATTCCAAAGATGTATTTCTTATTTTCAATTACGAGTTTGGCATTGCTTATGAACAGACATTGTTGTAGGCTCTTTGTGCATTTTAAAAGTAAATGTTCTATTTTTGGCAACTCCAAGACTACTCTTCAATGTCTCACACGCCACAGAGCGACACCTTTGTTAGGTGTTTGCGAAGATAATGTTCGCATATTTCAACTCTTTTCATCAAGTTATGTCATCATAAAGTATTCTAATGTTATCATACACAATGTTGCTCATTGTCTATTCTAATATATTCTTTTCTTTTTTTTTGGTTACAATGTTTTTAGTTCTCTACCGACCGATAAACAAACAGCATAAAGAGAGGACATTATACTACCAACCACCTAATTATTATTACAAAAATAAAAAACAAAATGTATTTAACTAGCAAATCCAATCACGAAGATTATATAGCCTACATGGCAAACCTACCGGCTACAATCATACTACATGGCAAAGCTGAAATGGTTCCCTCCATTTCAGCATTTGCTTTTAGATTCTAAAGGTTTCGATTTCTGGTTGGATACTTTATATTATTAAAATCTTGATTATCAAAAAGTTAATCCGAAACAAATGATGCCTACATTAAGTTAGTAATCCACATCTTCTAGAATTAAATTAATTAACAAAATTATCAAAACTCTCTTACTTAAATAAATTAAATAATTTTTTTATAGTCGTGCCCCACAAAGGATTCTTCAATTGTACGTAAATATACGAGAAAAACGGAACACCAGTCAAACAGCACACTGCCTCACGATACTACTGCATTAGTAGTCGTGGTCGTATTGTAAAGAAAGAAGATTTAATTGCACATTTGCACACCACCTCGACAAACTACCTATCTACAGGGCAGGATAGAAAAATTTAGCATGCATTACTGAAACATGCTATTTACATATAACAGATTTATAATAAATTAGACTATTCACATACTCTACATCCTCCTTCACTAATCACACTTGCATATATATATATATATATATATATATATATATATATTAGACTCGGTTTACAACTTGAAGAGGCAGAAGAAGGTAAAATAGTAACACCTTCCCCGTTCAGATAAAACCAAAAGATAAGACACATCGGACAGAATGTAGTCAGTTTACCTATCAAACAGAAACCCCCTAAAAGATGCACATAGAATGCGCAGTTGCAAAATAATACATACAGAAGTAGTTCGGTTTTTGCCAACGCTAGTCATGCCAAGCAAAGTCTCTTCTGCCTTCTCTCAAACTTCTCCCTCTTCTATAATCAACTTCTGCATCCGAGGTTGACAAACCCCCACGATACTTCCTGCTACTTCTGGATTTTCCCATCTTTGCAAAAATGTCTTCAGCATCTCTTAGCCTCTGTGATCCGTGATCTGAAACATACAACCAATGAAAATTTGTGTATACAAAAAACTGATGCTAGTAGAGGAAAGAAAAAAATATTTCAGGATTGAATACTACAGCAAGTCTGTCAACTTAGAATTAAGTTCGCATCCCCCATACTTGGAACCCCTTATCTCAACTGTTCAATTGACAAGTATATGAGCAACCCAAACTAGAGACACATTGCCAATACAAGGAAGTTGTAGCAGTAATATATTAGAAAGGACACATGGATTATGAACATAAGAAAAGGCTAAGGAGGTCTTATGATTTCATGCCATGAAACTCCCAAGTCTTTTTTAATGCTTTATGCAACAAAAAGACAGCGCATAAATAATAAGTAATAAAGGTTCACCATGAAAATGCTGAGATGTGGTGACTACAGTTTCCTCCCCATGCTGATTATTAGAAGTAGAAGGCATGATGGAAAAGGAGTCCTCCGTAACATCTGAGATCTCCACATATTGAGAAGTAGTGACAATTTCATCGGCACTGAACCCAAAGGATGCTCAGTACGCTTCAATTTCTTCAACATCTTGCTTGCTGGCTTTGCTATGCCTGCTTGGATAACCATTTCCACCATTGGAGTAAACATCAGATTCCCTAGAAACGCTTAGCCTTCCTCCAGACTGAGAAAGCGAAGATGGATCCAGATAAAACTGGGCAAATGTAGCAGGGCAGAAAAAATTTGAATCTTGTGACATCTTGGGGGCACTGGCTGTATCACGCCCATATATCCTGCCTGATTCAGCTGTTGGGAATTTTAAATCTTGAGGAATCGAAGAATCCCACTGCGAAAACTCCCGATTAGGAAAAGATGATGACAAGCAGTTGCCTGAAATCCTTGAAGTAGGTGATCTGAGGCTACTGGCTGGACTACCAGGATGAAGCAAATATGTTGCCTGAAGATCATTTGCAGAAATATAGTTTCCCTTGTCACGTCTTTTAAGCTCCATGGAAGATGAAAGAAACTGAGCAAAAGGCACATCGGGAGAAGAGGGAGTAGTTACATGTGCCAGTTCTGGTGGAGGCGTGAAAGGAGCAGTAGATGGCTCAGTTGGGAAGTCCGAAAAAACAGGAGGAGATACAAGTTGTGTCTCATGCGCATATGGCCCAGTAGCAAACATAGTGGAGGAAGGACCTCCTGGTGAGTTCGCAGACAATGACAGGAAGCAGTTGGGAGACTGAGTTGTTGACTGCAGAGCAGAATTCGAAAATGATGCTGGAGAAGAAGGTGGAGCTAAAAGCGATGGATGTAGTGTTGTAGTCTGATTATTTAAACCCACAGCTTGAGTTCCATTTTGCTGATTTCCTAATGCATTAGCCTCAGGAATACGTGATGCAGGGGCAACACGCTTACCTCCCTTTTGCGTGCCGAAACAAGACAAACCACCCCAACATCCTCCCCATCTCTTGCTCTGTTAAAACAATCAAAGCACAAAATTAATTGTTAAGACTGCTGAAAATGTGATGAACAAATTTGATAATTACTGACAGCTAGAAGTCAAAGAATGCACACTTAAAATCACTACTACCTCTTAAACAAACCGTTCAAAATTTTAAAAGACCAAATATGATAGGCGTCGATAACGTTCCGTGACATCCCAAACCAAATAATCAATATCAAATTTTGAAGGCTCTATCTGATATGGGTTATCGATCAATAAACCCATCCATGTAAAATTTTATCAAATCAATTGAGACAAAACCTACTCTTAGAAAACCATCACCAGCATGCATGAGAAAAGTAATAAAGGACAACTATACAAACTGATGCATATATATATATATCAATAAGATAAAAAATATATATTTTATATAGCTCAAGCTTTATAACATATTCCATATGCTGTATGAGTGTCTGCACTTAATGTTGCAATCATTCACCGTTTATGAAGTGCTCAGCTCTATTGTAATATTGCCACCTCATATTTTGCCTTCGATACTTTGCAATTGTATTCATGTGCAAAGTAATTTCATTGGCATGCAAGTTTGGATATTCTCTATAATTGCTAGAAAATATGACCATTTGGTTTCATAGAAAATTCTGAGGCATTGGGTCGGATACAATACAAAATTTAATAACTATTTTTCTTAATATTACCCTGCATAGACTCAAAGACAACTAACTTCAAGAAATCTTTTGCAAATTAATTTATAGCAAGTTGCCCAATTTGAGAAGAATGGAAGGTTGCAGTACTAAAATGGAAAAAGATGAACTTAAATATTTAAGAAATTGATCTGTCACATCTAGTTGTACATGTACAGATATTATTATCAAGTTATAAATGCCTGTATAAATATATATTTATTTCTTTATGTATGCACTCTAATTGATAAACAATACAAGTTGGATGGAGACAATGACAGGTGACCCATCCCCAGAAACTAAAGCAGTTAAACGATTATACAAGTTTGGGTAAGATCACAGCTTCTAACATCTTAAAACCACGGATTAAAAGTACTGTAACAAGATCTGAGCTGCTCAAAATGAAGGAAAGCAACAATTTATAGTGAGAAAACTCTGAAAGCAACAGAAGGGAACACCTAAACTTAGATCTAGCCTACAACATAATACATTCCTTACCTAGAAATTATACTCAACCCAGGTGTCTAGGGAAAATAAAACATGTGAGGGAGGCATTGTCTCTTCACATATATTATATTTCTCTTTTTCATCTTATCTACAACAGATCTGGCCCCAAAAATATTAAAACATGGAAATAAATGTAAATGTTAATCTCATGTATCTAAGATAACAAACCATACAAGCAAAATTGCACAATTATATAATTGACCAAGTAGTATTGGTCCCAGAATGTGATTATATAGTGCAGAAAGAGATTTTAGATAAAGTCAGAGTTAGTAAGTAAGGGTCCATAAGAAAACTGGGAAAGCAAGAGGAGGAAGAGAGTGATGGTAGATCTGAAGCTGGAAAAACGTACCCGAGCAGGAGGCTCCGACCCCATTGTTATCAGAACTCCGGTCAGGTGAACTGGAGAGGACCTTCTTATGTCTTATCACTTACTTGTGCAAGTAAATACTAGTAATTTCAGCAGAATATGAAATAATTGCAGAGAGAAGAGAATGTGGGTTTGCTTCTGTTTGCAATTTGCTTCTTATATGCAGAGAGTAGTATATAAGAAAGTATAGGAAGGGGGGTTGCCTTGGGTAGAAGAAGCTGACAGGATATAGATTCAGTAGAGACAGAGAGAGATCTGAATGAATAAAATAAAGGGGGATGATCCAAAAATCCTAATCAATCAGAGCCAAAAGTAAGACAAAAAGAGAGTTTAAAAAAATGAAAAAGAAGAAAAGAAGAAGGATGGGGAAGTGTGTTATTATTCTTCTGCTTGGGTAGAGAGAAGAACAGAAGAAGAAGAATAGTACTCCATAATTATATGGTGATCATCATAATCTGGTAATTCTAGGGTTTTGGAGTAGTAAGAAAGATGAAGGGGTTGAGTATTCTTGTTTCCTTGGAAATTCTGCTGCTGCTGTTGCTGCGCCTGCTCAGCTACTCTGCTCTATGCAGCTCTGTCGTCTGCAGTGGGGGGTGTGTGTGTGTATGTGAGGAGTGTGTGGGGATTTCATTTGCTACGGGTCCAAAGTCCAGTCCCATCCCCTTCCCCCACATTAACAAAAAGTGCATTCGCGCGTGACTCTCATGTCCCTTTTTCTTTTTCTTTTTCTTCCACATTTTTTTATTGCCCCCACCCTTACACCCCCTCCCCCCCAAACCCACCCCCACCAAACGCACCCCTACCAAGAAGAAATATGATGCGTGAGTTAAATTATTTAATAAATTTGTAATACGAAATTATTTAATAAACACAAACAAATAAAATTGTAAATTAATACCCTCTCTTTTCTATTAGAAATATCTTTCATGGTACTTATCTAGAATTCTGGCTTTTTTTTTGGTCTACAGAATTCTAGGCCTATTACTCCCTCTGTTTTAATATAAGTGTAATTTAATTTTTTTGCAAGTAGATTTTAAGTGAATTTATTTATATGTTATATACTTTATGTTATTTTAAAAAATTAATAATCAAAAGTATTTTAAATAAAAATTAATTTGAATAAATTTTTAACTAAAACAAAATGCTTAACATATTCACCTAAATTTAGAACTTCCAAGGAACATAATCAATAGGATGAATGAAATAAATATAAACAAAGACAATGAAATCACTTGCACTAAAAAACTAAAAAAACAAAAACAATAGCTTGCGTTAATTGCAGTAATAAATTTGGAACTACAATGGTATCCATTCATGCACAGTTGGGACGAGCAAGAAGCATATATCATGTGAGCCAAATTAACATGTTTTTGTGTGTCGTGTCTATTTCATCCTCGGCGTTTATCCAGGCAGTTGCATCATCGCCTATGCTGATCTCACTTGTTCTCAAACCTGATAAGTGGACCCATGATCACAAAAGACTCCAATATCACACAACGTAAATATAAAAATTATGCATATAAGAACAAAAAGAAGAGGGAAAGATAATATATATATGGGGACCGATCGATGTCTAACGTTAACTCTCGAGTTTTTCGCAGTTAACACTTTTACAGTCGTCCAACGAATGATCCTAACGCTTGAGATCAAATTTAAAAAAAAAAATACCCCTTCCGCCAGTGTTAGTAGCGGAAGGCATATTTTTATTTTAAAAAAATTTTCAAAATTCTTTTCTTTTTTTTTTCCCTTCCGCCAGTGGGAGTGGCGGAAGGGAAAAAAAATAAAAAAAAAATTTTGTCTTTCCGCCACTAAGACGTTTTTCCGCTTGACCTTATTATTTTTTTTTAAAACCTTCTGTCAGACATTTTCAGTGTAAAAATAACTTTTAAGATTTAATTTGAGGATTTTTTTTCAGAGTAAAGACATTTTGAGTGCTTGATATTTATTCTTGAAAGAGATTATTTTTTTTTAAAGTCTTCCTCTAATTTAAAAAAAGAATTGCTTGATAAAATGTTATTTTAAACCTTTATGTCATATGTTTTTATTGTTATACATTATATTACACTGAAAAATCAAATTGTATAACACACAATCAATAAATACAAATATATAATACACCATTGAGAAAAAACATATATATTACATTGACAAACATAAATTGTATTACATATGAATCAAATATAGTTAAAACAAATACAATTTCACTCCATTGATCGTACATATTTAGCATTAGTCTTCATCAGAATCCAACGTCTGTGATCCTGCCATCTTGTACCCTCTAGGAGGACCCCTGGCCATTCCTTTGTGCAGTTCCCAAGCAAGACGCAAGCGAAGAATGGATGTATCTTGAACTGTCCATTTAGCTGCAGTGGGATTTAGTCCACGTGAGATTGCGTCCATATATTTACAAATGTAAACCCCACAGTCTGAACCATTATGTTGTTTCGCCACTACAACTTTCTTCCCGAGTCTTGAATCTCTTGGGGGCCAATTGGTCTCAGGGGCAGCAAATCTTAGCAATATAGGTACAAGAGTCTTCTGCTAATTCAAAAAAAAAACATTAGTAAATGACAATAAAAAATTTAAACCAAATGTAAAGCAACATAAAATCTTGCGTACTTACCGTAACTGCAACATCGGCCTGGTATCGCGCATCCAACTGTGCCGGAGTCATCTCTGGATACATAGGATCAATGATTTTTATTGTCCATGCCTTAACATTGAACATCACCAGGACAAAATGTTCGTGTATGCGAGAATGGAATGACATGAAAATGACATCACATTCCGAAACACGTAAACCATTTTGTTCTACAAAGTGTTGTACAAAATCAACTGCATTTGCAATATCAGTCTCGACTCCGGCATTTATCATGGTTTGACCCACGGCAATGAAGAAAGTCGGCAGATAGTACGAATTTCTTTTTAACCTCTTTCTCGTCTGTGTTATGACGACGTCTCTTTCTGCCAACAATTTTTGGTAGGCGTCCACAATTGTGTTGCCTAACTATGCCCCAGGCGATAATTCTGTGGCCTCCTGTTGAGTAATATTGTAACCTTTAATTTTTCGAGGCCAATAATGTGAATCATCGACTGGTTCACCATTAAATCAGTGTCGAGTCAACCAATCCACCTTCCAAGGGTTTAAAGGCTTCACCATGCCCCCTTTGACCGGAACCATCAATAGATCGTGTCTTGACACTCTAGCTGAATTCTGGACGGGTGGTGCCTCTTGGGATAAATGGGTTGCAGTTGGATGCTCTGCGAAAGGATTGAATTCAGTTGTGAAGGATACTAGAGGATCTGATATAAACGTCATGGAAGTTGGAGGTTCTGAAAGATCAATGAAGGACGGAGTGTAGAAGGGTTGCTCCGAATAAACCCCGAGATTGGACAATTGCATTTGTTGAAACAGAGCACTATTATCAATTAATAGTGCTTGATATTGTTGTTCAATCTGGGGAGGCTTATTCGACCACTGCTGCAACATCCTCAGTGTCTGTTTCAACTGCACAATAAAAAGATACAAGTATATGTTAATAGTGTTACAAAATAGATATAATGCAATGAAATGATTATAATTAACAGTACGTACCACGTTTATTACATGAGGTTGATCAACAATGACACGATTACTGTATCGGATATCAGTGACAGCCTGTTTTGCAATTCGTCTTCGTGTCACCTTGTTGTACCACAAGTAGTACACGTCCGTGTCTAGTTTGTTTTGGTTGGTATTTTCAGATACCAACAATCCCACAAGATTCTCCTGGAAGTCGTGCCACATCTCAACGTACGACGCCCCGAATGCTTCGTAATTGGAGACTTGAAATCTATTCTCCTTCTCTGCCCGATTCAACCTTAAATGAGTGTGATCAACAGGAGGGTCAGGTATCCTTTGATAATGACACAGTTGCCTAAGGACTCTGTCTGGCATCTGATACTCAATCTCGTCAAAATGTATCAATGGGATTCGACTGTTTGCGAACAGTCGTGCCATCCAAGCGTCCTCGTCATCATCATCAACCATCTGAATAGGCTTATACGGCTTCCAGGTGAATTTGTCTTGTGGTTGATTTTCAAACTCAGACCGGTATGTTAGGACGTTGTGGTGTGGATCTGCTCGCCTGTCCTTATAGTAAGCATGCTTAGCGTATGCATATGCTAACACACGCGGCGACCACAACTCAGATCCAGGCCGAGGCATTGGACGTCCTATCCATAGTCAGTCATATGCCCAAGTTTGCACGACTGTCATGCATCCTGTTATCCTTCCAGGTAAGACAATTTTACCCTTAACTTCTCGGTAGTGGGATGCATCGTGGAGTGCTCGGTAAATGGCTGCTAGGACTGCTGAACCCCAAGCGTAGTTCACTATATCTTCAATATCTCTAACAAAAACCATGTACCTAACATGAAAATTAAAACAACACGTTAACCAAATTGATCTCAAATTATGACAACAAATTATAATAACAAAGACAATAATTTATTCATACCTAGCTGGGCATATGTCTTTGCTTTTTGTGGGAAACAATATAGCACCACACAATCACAGTATGTAGGCTCTTGTGTAGATAGTTATATAGTCAACCGGTGGATCCTCTGGCAGTTCACGAAAACAGTCCAAAAGCCACATCAAACGGATACCACCACCGTGCTTTGCTTCCTTGTAGAATTGGTTATAGAACCGTTCGCCAAAGCAGTCTTGAAACAATTCCTTTTGTTCCTTCTCGGACAAAACACCACAAGTAAGGGGTTTCCCGTTAATGGGTAAACCGATTATATAGTGGATGTCCTCCAAAGTGATTGTCGCTTCACCACTATTAAAATGAAACGTATTTGTAGATGATCTCCATCTTTCCACTAATGCAGTAATGAATGATGCATCGTGTCTTGGGAATATACATCCGTGTGTAAATGCATGCATTCTAACTGCATTAAGTATATCCTTCTGTGCGTCATTCAACATCCAAAGATCATACCTCTGATTACTGTGTTGAGCAACGTCGAGTACTCTGAATTCATTTGTGTTGTATATGTGCGTCGATATATGAGTAGGTTGATCTTCCAACAAACTGTTATCTTCGGGACCCGGATTTAATTGATAATTGTCCATTGCAACCTACAAAATATTGAAAAGCCTTTATCAAACACTGCACACACAAAAAACACACAAACACACAAACACACACTGCACACTTAAAAACACACACACACACACTGCACACACACACAAACACACACTGCACACAAAAAAAAAACACACACACACACACACACTGCACAAAAAAAAAA
>CM025783.1:3025092-3142184 GCA_014636745.2 Centella asiatica
TAGTATTTTACTATACTCATACTATTAATCATAGTGTATAATCATAGTATTCTACTTATATCCACCCATCAAATACATCAGAAAATCATACAATTACAATTAATATAATTTAAAGGTCAAACTCGATTACGCCTCTTCTTCATCATCGTCTAAATCTAATGTGCTATGTTGAGACATTTGCGAGCGTATCTCCATTACTTTATCATGATTTCTCTTATCATGATCAGTGTATTCTTGACATATAGCACATTTTCGCAGCCTTTTTGCAAATTGAATTTGTTCAATTCCACTCTTAAATCTTGTGACCTTCTTACGACCCTTAGTTTGTGACTGAAGAGGTGGAAAATACTCATCTTCTTCGTCAATACTACCACCTTCCATGTGCAGCTCCTTCGATCTGCTCCCACCTTCAACCGTGTCATTTTCTTCAATCAATCTTGACTTAGTTATCCATGCTTTCTCCTTCATAGCAGTTTCAAGACCATGCACGTAAGACGATTGCGATGTCGAACCAATTGCTGTAATTTCTTGATAAACCCTGTTCAAATGATTGTACCGTATTGTACTAATATCACCGACATCAGAGTTTGATTCAGCATTTACTTCATTTATGTAAACAGGATCACCATGAATTTTGTTTGCATTTCTCGTCCACCTGCCACAAATCAAAGACATTGGAATCTCATTTATGCTCTTGAAGGTGATATACCTCAAAATATGTCTACAAATCATGCCGCTGTGCTCAAAGCGTTGGCATATGCATGTCACATTGTAGGAATCCCCGTGTTTAACGACAACGTAATAATATCGTCGGTTTTGTGGTACCTCCTCATTGAAAACTGTATATCCCTTTGTACCACCGACCCTAAAATTCTGAATCTTACGACACGTTAACTTTTGACCCTCATAGAACTCATTCGAAAAGTCTTTAAAAATATTCTTCGTATATACAACTGCCGCATGCTTCTCCAATAAAGTTCCGTTACGCAAATTTCTTGTCTTGTACTCAGTTTTAAGATCTTGCTTTCTCTCATTCAAGTATTGTTTCTCAATGGCTATTTGTGAGTTAATCACAAAATCTTTCAAACCGATACAATTATTTACGTATTGATCAAAAAAACTGTTCATGGATTCATTTCTCCTAGTTGTAGTCATCCTTGCAGCAAAATATGACTTTGAATATGCTCCGATCCACTTCTCCTTTACATTATACATAGATTGAAGCCACTCGTGATGTTGTAAATCATATTGTTCCACCAATTTTGCCTACCTTTCCTCGAATTCGGCAGTTGTCACTGAATACAAACACCTACAATAACAACTTATTATAAATGACAACACAAAAATATTGACAATTTAACTTCGACTATTTGTAAAAATAGATGCGTACCTGTCGAAGTCTTCCTTAAACGTTTTGTAACTATTATATAAATGATGCAGTTTCTCCGGGAATTTGTTACTGATATGCCAAGTACATATCAAATGTTTGGTGGAAGGCAATACGGTAGCAATGGCATTGTTCATGGCTCTATCCTGATCAGTTATGATCGTCAACGGAATTTTATTCTCAACCGCTTCTAACCAATTTTCTAACACCCAAACAAATGTATCTTCTGTTTCATCCTTGATAAGGGCAAACCCAAACAAAATAGACTGATAATGATCATTAACTCCCGTAATTGGAACAAATGGCATCCCATATTTATTTGTTCTATAAGTGGTGTCAAAGGTGACTACGTCTCCAAAATTTCTATAACAAATAATTGATCGAGAATCCACCCACATGATACGTGCAATGCGATTCTCTTCGTCAACTTTTATATTATAAAAGAAATTTCCAACACTTTCTGACTTTAGTCTCTTTAAAACTGTCAAAGCTTCTTGTGCATCATTTGCATCAAATGCGTCATGTCGCAAGTTGCGTATAACATTTCGAATATCTTCGACGGTGAATTTAACATTTGTCTTTCCACCGCTCATTGTACTCAACACATTCATGATCAAACTTGGTTTGATTTTTGATCGGTGGAGTAAATTGATTAACTCTCTATCAGCAACTGTTATATTTTTATGTGTTGCCATGAAATCTATTTTACTAGGCGTAACTATTGAATGATTGTGATTTAATTCCACTTTTGTTACATGCCAACTATTATTTTGCACGTTATGAACAACAAACATTCTCGCTTTGCACATTGTGCGTTCAATAATATATCTCTTCCTCCGGATTATGCTTTCATCATCATTTTCATTTTCAAACAAATTTTTTTTCTTAATAGGTCTAACTGCTTTTCTACATGCATATAGTCTATGAGCTAATTGATTTGACTCTGAATATTTTCTGCTCGTTAAAATTTTTACTTCAAATCCACTATTATGAGCATATGCATTATAGTATTTTTCAACTTCAAATATACTTGTAAATATTTGACCCACATACGGAGGACAAACACCATCACTGTCTATATTTATTTTTTCTTTGTCATTCAAATTATTTTGTTCTTCTATATTATTTTCTTCCTCAATATCATGTTCTTCGTTCTCAATATTCATACTTATATCCGAATCCGAATCATCAAAAAATGTATCGACATCATATATTCTATCGTTATCACTCATTTTAAAATGAAGAAGGTAAAGAGCTGAAAACATGATTTAAATGTCAACCTGAGATATGCTTATTTGATCTGTCATAAAGAAAAATTTTGTAATAAATGAGTTAGATTCAAAATAAATAATTTTCATAAAACTAGAGAACGAAGAAAAAAACTGAAAAGATAGAACGAAGAAGGAAATTTACATGCGGCGGAATACGATAGTTTTTTGACCTAGATCTTTGTTATCATATATATATATATCATATCACGAAGGAAGGAAGAAAAAATATATTGTACTTGTTACTATCAAGCACAAGACTGGCGGAAGGCAGACGAAGGGGAGTGGCGGAAGGAAAAAAAAAACAATTTCTCCTTTCCACCACTTCCACTGGCGGAAAGGGGAAATTTTTTTTTTCCCTTCCGCCACTCCCACTGGCGGAAGGCAAAAAAAAAAAAATTTTACCCTTTCCGCCAGTGACAGTGGCAAAAAGGAGAATTTTTTATTTTTTTTTTTGCCTTCCGCCACTGAGACTGGCGGAAAGAAAAAAAATGAAAAAAATTTTGAAAAACTTTTTCCCTTCCGCTGGTAACACTGGCGGAAGGGGAAAATTTTTTTAAAATAAAAATATGCCTTCCGCTACTAACTCTGGCGGAAGGGGTATTTTTTTTTTTAGTTTGATCTCAAGCGTTGGATCATTCGTTGGACGGCTGTAAAAGTGTTAGCTACGAAAGACCCCAGACCTAACGTTAGATATGGATCGGTCCTCTATATATATATATATATATATATTAGATTGGAGGAAATTAAAATTTTATTATAATCTCTGTTGAAAGTTAATTCAACTGACAAGACTAAACAAATTATAAAAGTTCAAGTCACTACCATTCTAAGCCTTCAAATTAAGTTAAAAGGCCGGTGTCAATGCATCGCCTCTGAATTGCGGAGCACCTAAACTTTTGTTTCCCAAAAACATGAAAAATTAAAAAAAATCTATTATAGTCCACTAATTTTCAAGCCCAAACTCCTCTATACTCTTTTTACCAACAGATAGCAAAGTTTGTTGTTATATGGAATTGCCAAAGAGAATTTGATAAGAGTGGACTGGAATTTAATTATTTTTTGTTTAATCTACAGTATAAGGAACTGGCTTAGCAATCCAAAAGATTTGGTCCTAACGACAAACTCCTAATATAATTATGCATGACCTTCTAGTCACCTACTGGACAGTTACGGTAGCAAATTATGAGAATAGATAGATGTATTTGTGTTAGGGTCGGCACAAAAGTCGAGATGACGTTCTTTATTATTAAACGTTGCTGACCGCTCAAATATATATAGATAAAACTTCTAGATTTTAATACATGATATGTAGTTTAAATTAAGAGACAAAAACTGAGATGTTAAAGAACTGGCCATATCTTGTTCTGAATTAAAATTTTGCAGCGTAAATTTCTTTTCCTTCTCTGTGTGATTCATAAATAACGTCAGGTTATACCATTGTTAGGACTACCGTATATCATATTTATCATCCAAATTATATCGCGAGACTCGAATAAAGGCCTAATTGTAGCACACGTAGACTCTAAAATTCTAAAATAACCGCAGGTACACAAATCGTACTGACCATTATTTAGCAACTTTTTTATGGACCATATTTTCTGTGTGCGGGTGTAATATAAATTATTAGTCGGGCCTAATTAAGACATGCTTGAGCAGGTGCAATTAGGTTCTTCGAGTTATATACAAACAATAATATTAAACTGTGTTAAGATTGGGAGGAGGAGATGAGAGAGAAAATGTGTAATTGTTAAAAGAAATCACATAATTTTATGATTCTTGTGAAAAATAGCGATGGAATTGACAATTTTTTATGTAATTTTATTTCATGAGTGAGGAGAAAAAATAATTCATCATTCCTCCGCATTCCTTTCACTGGTAATTTTCACTAAACTCCTAATTTTTTATCTGTTCCCCTCCTATTTCATTAGCACAATCCAAACATCTCTCCGGCCTGCCGGATTTGAACCGACAGCCAAAGGATCAAGCAATTAAGGATAAGAAACCACCCCTACTTGTTTGATCCTTCTGCTCTTCCTTTTGAGCTAAGGCCGGCTGAGTACATGTTCAAGCTCACACTCATTCATAGTATTCACTAGTTTTTGAGTAATCTTGATAGGACTTTAGCTTTGGACCCATCTTTGGAAGTCTTGAGAAAAACACCGACGCCATCTGCGCAAAGTCTTCCAAACAATTGTTGTCTCGTCCACTTTAGACCCAACGAATTCAAGAAATATATAGCCACCCATATATGATTGCCACAAACTTGCGTACGTGCAACAAATTGGTTCTTCATACAGCAGTTAAAAGTTCCTCTACAAATAGAATTGCTTTGTTGAACAGTATTATACGTGTTCCTTTGTCCAATAAAGATTGTTCAGAGAGAGATATTTGGACTTCTTAAATAAAATGACCGCACAATAAACTTAAAAATTAACATAAAGTTCCAAATGTAAATTATGTTATCAGAAATTTTTTGTCAGGAATTATAATATTATAATATGTATATCAACTAAAATTAATTAAATTAATATTAATTTAAAACTTAATATATTATTTGACTTAAAAAGGGAAACATATCTCAACTTTTGAAATGGAAGATAATCTTAGCTTTGGGAATTTTACATTTACTTCACATTCACATGTACTTTAAGTTTATGAGATCCCAAATAGGCAAATAGTACCCAGAAAAAATGAACATTGTTAACTACTCCCTACGTTCCAAAATAAAATTAGAGATACATTTTTTTTTTGTTATTTCAAAATTAGAAATATTTTTTTTAAACTATAAAAAGTCATGCATTTCCTTAAATATTATTCCACTATTATATTACTCTATCTAGTTCAATTAGCTCCGCTACGTAATGATATCTACCATAACTACCAGGACTATTACTTCAAATAATATGAAAATAAGGCTATATTTAAAACATAAAAAATGTCTTTTAAAAAAAGTCATTTTAGAAATGTTTCACTAATTTTGGAACAGATAGAATATTTGAGAGTATTAGTAAATACAAATTTTATTTTTATAAAAATAAGACTACCTTGGAAGCACAATTAGAGTTTTACTTTTTCACATATACGTATTGCCATAAATGGAAATCCTCTGCGAAACAGAGAGAACAACACTTGAATGCATGGAGTAAGCCCCCCAAAAAAATGAAGCATGGACCTCACATGAAGTTTCTTGTAGTGCAAATGTTATTTCTGGTCAAAAGAATTCATTAAAAGTGCATTACATTTTGTAATATAGTACAGATATTAGTTGATCAAATCTCGTATCGTTTCGAATTTTGTTGTTGCAAGGCAAAAATATGTATAGGAGAAAAAATTTGAAACACGAGAATAAGTTGGCTTTGCATTTAAATGGAAATTTCAGTTATAATCTCGATTTGAATTCGCACTCGTACTTTCAAATGGCTAATGATTACCCATTTCATCATTTTTAATGTCACAAACTTAATACGCTCCAATGCTACATTTATGTTTAATTTGTGGTGTTCTTTATAGTTTGGTTATCTGCAATTGGATTATATTCTATGCCACTCGCCAACTTTCATTTCACAATATATTAAGTACGAGTTGGAGACTTCAAACAAAAAAATTAACGCCAAAATGAAATTAATAGTGGTGGATAGGTAATGAAACACGTACCAGAGGTCTCCAACCAAACCTCCAATCAGAGTCAGAATAGAGAGACTACTTTATCTTACTCCTGCACCACAGGAAGTGGAAAAAGAAGAGAAAAGAGAGTAACTAAAGAAAGTATTGAACTTCGTACCATGTCAATCTAATCTAATCTAAATATAAAACTATTTGCACAGAAAATTTATGTAAGATATCAACATGATTCCATAAAGCTGAAAAGCTCACAATCTAAATTTCTCAAAATTAATATACTAGAGATATTTTGAGGAAATTATGACAGATTGATTAACTTGACCCGAGAGATTCTTGAACAACATTTGATAGACAATTGTTCAGTCCACCATTTGTCAGTAAACGTGTTTATTATTTCAACCGGAAAACTCTCATGCACAAGTATCATTTTTATGATAAATGTCATCTTTAATCTAATTTTGCAACAATAAAAATTTTCGGGTCAAGACTTAAAGAGATGCCTCTCAAAGATTGCAGCTGTTCAATCATCATTAACATGGACTCCAATGGAGTGTCGGATACGAGTATTTTGAAAAATCTGACATAAATACATTTCAATTTTGACACATTTTAAAACTAAAATGGAGTGTCCTCATCACCATCACCCACCCACAACCGCTATTGTACAAATGTCGAATGTTGGACACGGGTTCTCAAAGAGTCCATGTAACATAGAGATGGACAAGTACCACAGGAGCACTGTAAACGAGCACCAAGAGGGTTAAGCTTCATAGACCACATTTTTGGAATAACTATGCATTTGAACACCTAGCACTTGCTATCTAGCATCTTTTATCAGTCACCTCCACCAAATTTAAAATTTTGAAAAGAGGCAAAAAGGCTAAAACAGAAATGTGCGGCCAACCCAGATATGGTGAATACGTGCTACATCAACCAATCCTGGATGCATACTAATTTTGGTCAGCTTGGTTGTTGCAGAAAAAATTTATGATTTTGATCAATATTGAAAATTTGGAATTGTAAAAAATCAAATAATATCCATCCACATCTTAAATGGCACTGATAAAACCAGACAAAATGGCATGACATTAAATTTTTTATTAATAATTGATTGAGATAACAATGACAAGAATATGTGGTACCATGTATTTATTTTGTATTAGATAGTAAAGAATGGAGCTATCAGGCATGTCTGTACATAGAGTTAGTACCAAAAATTGCTACAAGTAAAACAAAAAAGAAGACCAATTTACAGTTTTCAAGAGGAGAAACTCATCTGCAACTCAGATTATCTACAAGTATAAGCAATTGAGTCAGTCACCGATCATCTTTGACAAGAAGGTAAAAATCTCAATTCAGTAATATCATCCTGCCTGGAAAGGCAGCAATACGACCTGAGATAAGATAAAATGGAAATCATCAATACCAAACTTATGGGGATAATTATGCCAATACTAATGATTAAATTACTTTAATTTTTCAAAACAGAAGAAGAAAACTTTGGGGGTTTTGTCACTTGGTCATGGTTAAGGTTCAAAAGTCGTACTGAGAGCTCACAGATGGTAATTTGATATCCCTTTCGCTTGCGTGGTGATGGGAGGGGGAGGGGGTGTTGGTGGGGGGGGGGGGGGGGGGGGGGGGAGTGTTCTTGGAACCCGTTAAAGAAAAGGAAAACGCTTGGGCATCTCAGAAGAATTCAATCCCAGGATGAACATGTGAATACTTTGCCTTTATGCTTAAAATTTCTTATTGGAAAAATAGATTGATGTATTGAACTATTCATTAGAACATTTTTATCTCACCCTAAATAAAACCTTTTCATGTCAATCCATCCCAAAGAGGAATAGTTATGCACGTACAAAAGGTCTTGAAAAAGCACTTTATAAGGAATTACATAGTTTCAGAAATCAAATGTTCGTTATCCTTCCCAGCATTCCCACAAGATGGATGGAATAACTCGAGATTAACAATAACCACTATTTATATCTTCATATAATTAGAACAGGACACCAATTTATATGTCCTTGCCTTCTGAAATATATTAAACAATTGAGACAACTTTGCAAGTTATTGTAAACATGATTTATTTTAGAAGGAACAGAAAAACAGCCATCCCCACATTTGCATCTACACATTCTTGTCTGACTGAGTTTGTCACTGATACTATCGAGCAAATAGAAGTAGATCTGCTATATATCTGGACAATCAACATTAATAGTATAATGCGACCTAAAGCAGTAACTGTGGGAGTAATTTAATCTGGTGAGGAGCTTCATACAATTCTAAGGAAGCTATGCAAATATCCCATTCACTTTAAACTGGCTATGCTAACCCGGATATATCAAACAGATGGTTACAAGCTACAAACCTATGATCTCAGATTTTGCAATTTAGCAGCTGAAGTCCTAAAGAATCATCTCTGAAATAGAGAGAGCATACAGTATGTTAGAAACAATAAGAAGTCATACATAAATTGCATGACAGCAGACCAGCCATATTATAGGAGAACTGCTTACCAGATTGGTATCTCTAAGCTTCTTAATTAAGTGATCGACGACACCTAGATAGAAAGTAAATATAGTTACTCCACCGGGATATGCACAAAGTATATACCAAAATTTAGATCTTAAAACATAGAAAACATTGTTCTTGTAGTTAAGCAACTGAAAATTCTAAGATACAACCCAAAGCAGAAAATGAAGAAAATATCACAACTAAACCTCCACCAAGAGGCCACGACAGTCAATTCATAATTTCAACAACAGAATCAGAAATCAGGTAAAGAATCCATACAAAGCCTTCAACATATTCTTTTAGCAGCAGATTGCCTCAAATTAAAGTATAGAAAAGGAAAATATTATAAAACAAATGTAAGACGATAAATCTACTCTTCTTTTTGTCAGAATCTTGTATGAGAGTCCAGTCCCAGCAGCTAACCATCAAGGAGGGAGAACCCAACACAAGTGGATCACACCAAGTTGCTCATTCAACATATGAATAGTACAAAAGTCCAGCAACAAAATCATAGGGGATCAATTGAACGCCAAATAAGTTGAATCGAAAAGACTAATTAACCATTATAAAGAACACCAAAAATTAAATATAGTAATGGTTATGAACACAACAGAGAGACATGAACATTCCACATATCCATCTCAAATTACCTCTTGGAGCCACAGTTGCAGGGTATCTTTTTCTCCTCAACTGGAAATTTGTAATCATACGTGATTTCGTCACCAGCAGCAATGTGCCGTTTTGCGTATATGAATATCTTTTTCTGCCCCTCAACACTGATAACTTTCGTATAACAATTAGGCTGCGAGTAGTTTACTCCAGATTAGGAAGACCCAACAATTTTAACTGGAACAAAGAAATTACAGATAACTTAATGCAGCTACCTCACAGGAATGGTTTATGAATCTAGCAATTCCCCCACGCTTTGTAGCATCAACCTGCACATATTGGAATACATATTATTTAACATCCCTCTTAATGTAGTCCAAGTACTCCAAATTTTATCATTACCAAAATAAGGTAAAAAGAAAAAAAAAAGATAAAAGGCATTTGATAGAACGCCTTGATATGACTTGATTTTGAAGTCCAAACTGATGAAGCATATAGAATAGTACTGATCCAGTCTAAATGCCACAGACTCAAGCACCTTTCAAAGGATCATAAAGTGGCAGCTCTTATAAAACAATAACGGAAGATGGATGTCAAGTTAATAAAAGGTAACCTACTGTAGGAAGATGACCCATAGACACTCGCCTCCAACCACAAAAAGAAATTCAGATGGAAGGAACAAGCATCAACTTTCAATTATTCTATTTGTTCAGTTACACACGTGACCTGATGCAATTGAAATACAGATATTATCTATTTATATCAAGACTTACTGATAAATCTGTTAAATAACAAAATATTATAATTTTGTTCTAAGTTGCTCTGCTTTTGCATATTGTCATAAGGCCGACTTCAAAAGATGTGATTTCATTTCACACTTGGACACCAGAATAGCAACTCAAAAGTAACATTTTACATCCTCAATAAATTGTTGCTATCAGAGTCAATCTTTTACATATATTAAGGTCTCACAAATTTCCCCAGCTCCCCGTTCCACCGTTCAACTACAGGTCTTGTACTGTTAAAATTGCCGACTTAAAATTAAAAGGGTTAACCAGATAAGGAAATTTCTCCTACTTATCTAGTATCTTTAATCAGTTATTATCAGGCAGTAGACATTTTAATGGACACATCATAGATAGCTGCAACATTAAAAAGTAATTCCTGTCTGCCCAAGCTAAGAATACACCTAACCTAGAATTGGACAAGTCAAAATACAAATATATCTTATGAAACGTCATGTAGCTTACCACATAGCCATCATCCAATCTGAAAAGATAACTGCTCCCGATTCCCATCTTCTCATATTGGCGTTCCCGTATATCTGATATCTGAGATGTTAAAGGAAGAATGACTAATGGAATCAAATGAGTGAAATGGTGAGAACCTTAACAGAAAGGTCTAAAGAACCATACATAGAAACAAAGGAAGCGAATAGGAATAATAAAATTAAGAATTTTACTAGAAGCACTATAATATAACATCAAAATGAGGCTGGAAGTAAGAAGTATAACTTCAACCAAACTATATATAAACAAAATGAAGAATTAAAGGCGTCCAACTGCTTGAGTTACCCAAAAAGGGCAGGAACTGAAGACTCAAGGGGGTCCACAGGCCTGAAATACCCAACTTATGATAGAAAGGAATGAAAGATCATAAGAAAGAGATCTTGAACAATTTCTATGCCACCAACTCGGCTCCCGGACGTGCCCCCAAGATACTTCATTATGGGTAGGAAAATGATAGGAAGGGTTCTAAGTTAAAGGTGCAACCCATACCCTAACCAATTTCTTGGACACATGAGGTATAACATGGCACTGACAGTGGCCTGATACCCTGCACTCCCAAACCACCATGAGCTTCCCCATTTCATTGATGATGCTAAGAATTAAACAATATATCTAATGAAGAAAAAGATGATGATAATCTTACACGAGGTCGAATTAATTCTCCAACGTATTCAATCACAAAATCTTCAGCATCAATTGACTCCAGAGCCACCAGACCCCAATCATGAATCTTGCTCCGTTGAAAACGTAAATATTTTTTGCGTGCCTAATAAGAAAGATATAACATTAAGCAACTAAAGACAAGACATGGAGAAGATAGAAACGGAAGATGTCACCCTTACTCTCACCTTCAGCTGAGTGGCTTTCAAGAGATCAGCACCTTCAGCAGCAACAAGAAGGTTGCGCAACTTAACCCTGTTTGTTCTTGCAGATGGGCCCTTAGCATTTGAGAACTGGGAACCACTATTCTCTGAACTCCTGTATTTATCATTAACAATATTATATCCCCTAACACGGGCTCTCTCAGCAGGAGTTGCACTAGTTGACCACTTATGCCATTCCCAACCATTGATTGAAGCTCGCGCACATCCATAAGATCTGGGGCAGGATTTAGATGATCCCGGTTTACTGTTCTTAAGCTTTTGTACAGCTTGGCTTGAAGATACTTGCTTTGAAGCACCAATTGTCACTTTTGAAACTTTTGTGGCAGGTGCAATATTATCGGAAACATGCTTTCTTTTAAGATTTGAAACCTTAGATGCTGTGAATAAAAACAGAAAATCGATGGAAACAGCAAAAGCTTATGAGCAAGATTGAATTGGCCACAGCTACTTCGCAGGGAGCAAAAGTATAAACTGAAAAGCAGGGGGGAGACATAAGATAAAGGCCAATGTTTGAAGTATGAACGTATGAAACTTACATTTAATCAATTTTTTGGAACCATCATCAGCAGGCACCTTGTCCATTACAACTTCTCTCCTCTTCTTATTAGCAACCTTCTTAGCCTTACTAGAGCCTTCCATCAACATGGACACATATTTGTGACATCTTTCATTCACTGCATTATCTTGACAAATAATACATAATTGTTGGGAAGTTAGATGATATCTCTGTTGATGCATGCTATAATTACTGAGAAAAAAAATACCTTGGACAACAATATCAGACTTCACTGCTTTGTGGCTGGTTGTACGACAGGATGGCAAGTGTTCGACATGCATATTATGCTTATTAGTATCCATACATGATTTAGCCGTGGCATCCAGGGCAGCTCTCTCAGGAGCATTAGGACCTATAACTTCCGCAGTCTTAGTTGCATCTAGGGGTAAATCCTTTTTCCTCAACAATTCAACAGATTGTTTCTCGGAACCATCTCCTGCAGTTGTTAACCCAGAAAAAGATCTCAACTTTTTTCTTGTCACACTTTTTTTGCGGTAATATGTATATTTCCCAGACACTAAGGCTACATCTGATGTTTCTGTGCTCTGAACACCCAATTTTTCAGTATGCTTGTCACAGACAGTCAGATCACCATGTTTCTCTTCATTTGCCCTTCTTGCTCCCTTCTGGAAAAAGATTTAAGAATTGTGTAAGAACCAGAAAAGAAAGTCGACCCCACTCAAAAACTTGTTTCCGACATTGTCAAAATATTGAGAATACAAAAAAAAAAAAAACAACCTTATGGATCTGAGGAAAGCAAGTTACCTCTACAGAGTCCAATTTAAAGCGCTTTTTTGGATAACTCCCTGACTTCAAAAACTTATTAAGAGCATCATCTAAAAACAAGGAGTTACACTCTCTGAGTATATCATCATGTAACTTCTGCCGGCACATGGCCAAGGCGACGTATACAGAAATCTTCGGAAAACACTCATGAGACCTGGAGGAATGGATTTTGCTACCCTGTGACTGAACCAGAGTCCAGGACTTTTTCTCAAATCCAGGGGGTTCCAGGTCATTAGCATCCTTATCCAAAATTGCATCAGTAAAAAGAGACTGCATTTTAACAAGCGTTCTTGGCAAAATGCCGGACAAAGAATTGTCAGGTATAGAAACAATATCCTGATCAGCTGATTGTGATGAAGAAGCCTGACGATTGTCAGATGAGATTATCTTCAAATCAAGATGCTTCTGAGAAGAACCATCACCATCTACTATTATGCGGTTTTGTTTGACAGAAGGAACAATTACCACCTGAAAAGATAAAATAAATTCCTTTATTTATATGTATATGTATATGTCTTATATCCAAGTATCCTATCATAATGGTTATTCAAAAGGAAAAACAATGAAGTGCCAGAAAGGAAAAAAAAAAATATATATATATATATATATATATCACTGCAAATGATCTTCTGATTACCTCATCTTTTAGAGAACCAATTATTTGCTCCACCTCTTCATTGACAATGGCTCCAAAATACTGAGTCAAAGTCGCCATTGCAGATGAATGGAGAATTTGTTCTACACCTCCCAAAATATATTCCATGTCAATGTATGTTCCACCTTTGCTTAAAAGGTTTCTTTTAGATGAAGTTTCTCCCTCGTAAAAGCATGAAGGAACCAAAGGTGATGGTGTGAGCATGTCAGATGCCATCCTCGGCAACTCAAAACCAGGAGGGCAATCAACCTCGTCGTCAGAAGATTCTAGTTCTGACTGCAAAAGTGAAGCTTTGAGACAAACTTTGAATAAGAAACATACAAAGGAAAGCAGCAAATAGGGTAACAATCAAGTACTTACGGTGTCAACAGGAAGTTTTTCCACTTTCCCAACATATTGCTTGAACAGATATCTCTGGTCAACAACAGCATTGTGGCCAGACCATAGTTTTGCCTTCCTCCAGGCAGACAAATACTCCACTATAGGATCATGAAACACAGCATTCCACACGACTTGCATAGAAGAATCAAACAGGAACTGACAAATGACTAGACATCCATAACAGAAGTTTTCTACACTTCCAACAGATCTGGTACTAGTCAAAGATGTAGTAGAACTTCTATTCGATAAGTGTTTCTGTTTAAAAACACCATTAGATTCTGTATTTTCATCCGGTAGAGTAACATGTTCTTTTACGTGACAAGATTCGCTCTGTTGGCATAAATTCAATACAAACAAATTGGTTTAGCTTTTCGTTTCCCAAGGACAGTTAAGAAGTAATTAGAGTTCAATTGAACACCATGAAATTGGTGAGAAATAATATAAACACAGAGAAAAGAGGAAAAAATGCAGGATTAAAGCACATTTATAGTTATTGTACCCAACAGCTGTTTGCAGTTAAACGAAATAATAACGACACGAGCAAGTGACACTCTAATTAAACAATTAGTCCATTTTCTTCTATTTAAAAAAGAAAAAGAAAACAAATAAAGTGCATATAAAAGCAATAAATTTTTCTTTTGGAATTGTGAAATGCATTACCATGTTGGCAATTGAAGACCTTTTGACAGCCTGATCAACTACTTCTACCTTCTGATGCTTGTTCGCTTTCTTCAGGGCAACAGACTCTGCAATTACAAGGCTGATAATCTCATCTAGCACAACTCTACGTGCTGACTTCATGATTCCTGAGTGCAGTTGGGAGCAAACTTCTTCAGAAATTTCAGATATGAAACTCGGCAAGGAAACAGTCTCGTGGTCCTTGTCATTAGGTAAAGAGACAGTTTCGTGGCCAGCTGCTCTCCAAGTGTCTATCATGGATTTTAAAATGAAGGGCTTAAATTTATTGTCAGCATGAAAAATCTGCATATTGAAGTCACAGCTCAGAGTAAGAGGCAGCATTACTGAGAAAGATACATACATAACTATAAAAATTTTATACTATGCTACTTAAAGTGTAAAATTGGACTATATAGCATAAAATTACTTGATTGTTGTATGATGGCCAGCTAAAATACCAGAACTACCACTTTGATATTTTGATATTTTGAAATTACATGGGAAAAAACAAGGCTTTTAAAACTACCAGTTCCACTAAGATGTAAAAAGCAAGGTTTGTTGCTCACATTGCTTCTTAAACATATCTTACTAATTTTACGTCCATTCTAAGATGTATACTATTTTGCAGTAAACTATAAAGTTCATTGTATGTTTTCCGCATTATGCCATTGTGTCCCCAACCATTACGACTCTTGAAGCTTACCCCTATAAGACTCTCATCAGAAGTTGTTCAGCATCAATATGTAGTTATGTACATGTATACACATCTAACAATTGACATTAACAACAGTTTGAGATAAGTAACTTCTTAAAATTTATACAGTAGTTCAGGAACTAGGCTGTAACTGTAGAGAGTCAATGTGACTGAATTGTTAGACTACCCAATTCAATATGCGGAATAAAAAAATTTATATTACTAGTTATGTGTCTAAACACAAAATCAACACTATGTACCCACTTATCAACTCTTCTAGCTCACCATCCATGAATCACGAAGATACCCAAAGTGATGCCAAGAGTAGAGTTCGACAAGAGAGTGAGGCCCATGTTTCCTCCCTTCATCATCCTCAAATAGCCAGCAAGAATCTTCACCTGACTGTGGTTTTATAGAAATAACGAGTTAGTCACAAAGTATTGAAAATTCATCTTTTCAGAATGTAATCTGAACAATGTTTAATTGTTTTTAAGGTTCAAAATACTATATAAAGATTTAATATCCAGGAGTCGACACAACATTGTACAACAAATAAACTTAGATTACCATATATGGAGTAGTTGAGATCTGCTGGCTGGATTTAGTATTACCATAGTTGACATATGACTGTGATGCAGCCTGCGAGTTATAAGATGCACTTGTACTACATGTGTTAGACGCCAAGTCACTTCCAGGATATGTATTAGAAACCATGGGTGCCTTAACACCAGAGACAGACTCAGATAAATACACAAAGCCTGTGGCAACATGGTCAGGGAACTGCTTAAAGTATTTCAGTGGCACAGCGTTCATCAAACTACCATTCAAAACTGGATATACAGGAAGCTCATCTGGCAAGAAGCCAGTAGACAGACCCTCATACAATTGTTCCTGGATGTAAGGACCACACATTTGACCTTGTTCATTAACATACATCCATGAATTCACAAACACGGGAGATGCATAGCCGGTATATGAATTCATTGGCTGAGAATAACCTCCGCTGTTAGACTGTGCTACATTTTCATCACCGGCATTTGATTGGCAGCTCAGTTCCACCCCGGAATTCAAGCCAACATCATCACAATTACAGCAAGAAGAAAAATTATTAGTACTACCGCAGCAGGTAAGGCTCAGCTCCCTTGAAGATAATCTAGCACCACCATGACTGTCCTCTTCGCATGCACGTGAGGGTAAGTCATGATGAAACAATTTTGATACCTTAAGCCTCTTTCTAGATAAAGGAATCTGTCCGCCATATTCATGGAGCCGTCTTTCTGAATCAAAATTATCACTTTTGATTTCGGTGCTGGAGACCATGATTCTAAGAGAAATTCCTAGCTTAATCCCATCAGATACATACAATCGGATAGACCGAACAATATACCAATTACTTAAAAAGCAAATACACAGAAACAACTAATAGCAATTATTGATAATTCTCTCTAGAATAAGAAGTACGATCTCAGAATAGCCTGATATATCTGCAATCCGAATCGATGAATATGAATTGACAATAACATAAAATAAGGAACCAAAAAAAATCTAATCTTGAGTTAAAACAATAGACTCGTGAGCTATATCAATATATGGAGAAATATTTCACAACAATTAGAAGATTTGTATCCGTTACCAGCCAATCAACAAATCTTCACGTGAAAATTTATTACAATTGAAAAGAAGGAGACAGAAACCCTAGGAGTAAGAAGCACGGCGATCCGCAGGTACAGATGGTGATTCGCGAACGATGCCAGGAACCCTAAAAGTATGTGAATAACAAATCGGGCGATTTTTTTTTTACGTTATTGTTATTAATCGGTAATTAGGATCAAAGGAGCTAATTAAATTTTTACAGGATTTAGGAATTCCGATTACTAGTAGGATTCTCTAGTTAATTTTCAGCTACATCTTTCGGGTTTTGTTTTGGAGTTTTACGGGTTGGGGTTTGGATTACCTTTGCACTCGGATAATAATAAATAAATATCCTTAATTTTGAAGGTTTTTTATAAGAAAATTAGACACGTTCATAAGCAATTATCTTTGTTAACCGACAATTTCACATTCTGAAATTTTACTTATAAATTTAAATTTTCATTTTTCAATGTGTATAATAGTCAAATTCAGATCTTATTTGTATAATTTCTCTAAATTTTATGTAACTCAGTCTAATATCACTTACCAAAATTTAATTGAAATTTCATTTACTATTAAAATCTAATTACAGTAACTTTAAACCCTTATGTCAAAATAATTATAATTCAATAATTAAAAAAAATGAAACAAAAGAAACCCCGTGTAATTAAAAAATAAAAAGTAAATAGATTCACGTAATTACAACTAGAACAGAATATTATGATTAATTTTAATTAATTATAGATTAAATTTTCATGTACAACATATCATCTCACACAACACAATATATATATATATATATATATGAGATTACAATAAATATGTTGCAGCATATTTTTTTAATTTTGTATTGTAGTAATTTTTGTTATATTTTCTCAAGTTTTTTTGAAAAATCTAATCGTATGGATTAAAACAACCTTAAAAAATAACAGAGTATACAAATTTTTATAAGTTTACATGACGTGCGTTATAGTTTTTATAATGACGTAAGTTCAACAAAAATTCGTGAGTACAATTTTATATAGTTATAAAAATTACTCAACACATTATTGAAAAACATGAAAATTTTAGAATTTTTCATATTTTTGAATGTTCTATCAATCTATACGGTTAGATTTTGTAAAAACATTGCAAATACAAAAAGAAACTACTACAACTTATTTCGCATTTTTCATATACATATATACACACACACACAAAATTTAATATTTTAATATAAGAAATTAAAAAAAAACGATAGTTTTATTTTTAATCTATCAAAAACTTATAAAAGATAGTTTTATTTTATTTCCTGTCAAAAACTCATAAAAATAATGTTTGGTTAGACATAATAAAATAACATGAGAATTAAATGAATGAATAAAATGAAAAAAAAAACATAAAAGTGAAACACAAGCATTATAAAATTACGAGGGGGGTTTATGTGAATGACGAAATTTTGAATTATGTATAAAATTTTAATTGACATGAAACATAAAACTTTTATATATGAAGGTCAATTTAAAAAGACATAATCTTGTGTGAACGAATGAAGCAAATAAAGGACTTTTACATAAATGATCTATTAAATAATGTAAAATTCATTTAATTTATATGTCATTCTATGTACTTACTTGATTCATTTTTATATGTATATTTTTTATCACATTTTTCTTGATGGAAATTGTATATTCAATCACAACTAAATTTATACGCAATTTATAATTTTTTTTATTTCTTAGCACCTTATAATTTTGTGATGATCGTCTTTCACGTTTATTTTTATTTGTATCCACCAAGATACAATCTAAATGGTTGTTGGCTATCCATATATTCATCAATTTACGGATCCATCCATGTGATATATATTACATATACTCAAAATGAGCTTTTAGTTTCACAGATTCAGCAGAAACTCAAATAGCCCATCATAAATACGAGAGAGACCAAACACATGCAGAAAACAGAGGCCAACTGATTGCCATATTTACCTAAAGCCCATATGAATTGTGAAAATATACACAATCATACAATAAAAATGAACTGAAAGTGGATTAACAATAATTAAATGAAACAGAAGTCAAAACTTAAAACAAAAAGAAGAAATAGCACACTTCTGAAAGGGACCATGGTGAGGGACATATGCCACCAATCGTTTATTATTATTATTACTAATATATAATACTTTATATATCATTTTTATATTGTTCACGTGAGACCAAACTAATAAAACGTTGAATTGGAATATTGGGTCTTTGGATGCCTCCGGGCTCGTGGCTGGCAATGCGACCGACACTATCACCATCTTTCTCTTTGCATATTATTTCTTTTTTCTTCTTTTTAGTTTACCGACATTTTTATGTGATTGAAGTGGAGTTTTGTTGGAATTTAATCGCTGCTCTAAAAGTTTTCATTTTGATTGGTGGTGTCTTGCGTTTAAATTCGCCTAAATTCACCTAATTCTTACTTAATTTCAATTAATTTTATAAAATATTTGCCTAGACACTAAATATTCTTTTTATTACCTAGATTCGTCTAAATAATACTAAATTTAATTAACTTTAGATATGAATTACACCCTAAATTGTTCTCTTTCTCAATTGCTGTATTATTATACGAACATTAGCGAAGAAAATGGTATACGTACAATGGTATCACAAAGGGAAGAAATTTTAACGGAATTCAAAATATTCACAATTTAACTGAAATATCTGTACTAGTGGGTTTCTTTTTCTCGAGACTTATTAGTGGATCTTAGTTGTACATGAATATATGACATTTTTTTCCTTTAATTTTATCTTGTGGGCTCTCATTTCCTAGTTAATTTGTGCATTAAAAATTTAAAATGTACATAAAAAAATTTATTTTACTTTTTTGGAGGAAAATTATTATTGGTTATCGTTTTTGGTAATTAAGTCTGGCGATGAGGTGACCTCAGTGACCGCTTAAAGGCACATATCTAGAACTGTTTCTGTCCCATTCTCCATTCAATAATTGTGATAAGTAAAAAGAAAAAGTAAAATTCGTTTCCTTTTCATAATAATATGCTGTTACTTCCATTCTGACATTATTGACACATTTTTATTTTAATGTAATATTATTTGTTAATGTTATAATTTTAATTATGAACTGAATTTATAAAATTATCAAAGTATAAAATTATATATTTAATAATATTTTTTTTATATATTTTATGATATTTAATTTTAAATTTATTTAAAATAAAAAAATTTATTTTAATTTTAAATTATAAAATTTCATAAATTTATTTTGTGTGAATGGACACATGTCTGTAATTTTGGAAGGAATGAGTATATTTCAAGCCATCTCGGGTCACATTGGTATATATATTGATATATATATCAAAATCCTTATTAAAATTGGACTTGATTTAATAATAATTTAGTTTTTTTGTGTGTAACCATATAGGTCTATTTAAAATAATCGTGAGTTTAAACTATTTAAAACTCATCGGTTATAATTAGTTTATAACAAAATATTATAACTATTTCATTTAAATAAATATAAATTATTTCGACATAACTTTTATACAACTAATTAATTAATTTATTTATATAATTATTCGTATGTATAATTTCAAGACGGACACATTGTCTGCAATTTTGGAAGGAATGACTATATTTCAAGCCGACTCGAGTCGCATTGGGTATTGTTTATTACTGGTGGGGGTAGTAGTGCTTCTGAATTACTATGTGATTGTCACCATATTTTTTTGTTCCTGTTAGACACGTGGGGCATAAAATGCAAAAGTTCAAGGTAAAAAACAAGTTATTGTCCTCCAGAATTTAAAGACGTTGATAATTAGGATTGTAGTAATTCGAAGGAGGAGTGATTTTGGTTGTTTGCTTCTTGTCTGTGTTAGACCGCTCGAATCTTCCCTCTCCTCGTAAAACGGTGTTTTTCCAAGTTTGATTATATTATTATTATAATTAAAAAAAGATGTCAACAGTGATAAATTTACTTGAACGAAATAAATAAAAGTATTTAAGAATTACTGATGGCAAGGTTTCTGGACAAGATTATAGCTGTGTCGGCGGAGATATTTATTTATATGGAAAAGACATAATTATTACAATAATAATAAAGAAATAAAAGAAATACGTGGAGGTGGGTGGTGAGAAAACAGTTGAGCATTATCTTTCAATGAAATTGACATGATCGAACCATGTCTCTGTTCTACTACGGGATTAAACCAAATCCCCCAAGCCAGCTTCTGCTGCAGAAATGAAACCTAACAAATTTTAAAGGAAGAAGAAGAAGAAGTTAAGAGAATTTACTCCTTACCCCACCCATATGATTTGGTAAAGAGTAATTAAAGAAGAAGAAGATGTAGTAGAGGAAGATATTTATTTTGATCTTCTTCCTTTTTTTACTGAAAGGGAAGATGCGGGTGGACCGTGGGGTGGGGCATTCCATTTTAAGCTTTGTTTTTTTTAAATAATTCCTGTTGATTTGATTCATCTGCGGAACAACAACCAAATGGAATTATAGAGGGGAGAGAGAGAGAGAGAGAGAAAATTAACACACTTTTGACTTACTACACTACCATATATACTTTACTACAGCCTTCAAATTTCTTGTAACTCACAGCTGGCTGCGGCTTCAATTATACTACCAATTATAGGAGGAGGAGCAGTGTTTTTACATTTATATTGCTGCTGCTCTGCTTTCTGAAACTCTGATCTCTAAAGGAGAGATCTGATTGGAGGACTCAATCTTCCGCTTGTCAGTGATCCGGAATTCTCAGTGCGTGTGTTTATGTGTGAGAAACAGAGTAGATAGAGCATTAATGGAAGCGGGCGCCGGTTTAGTCGCCGGTTCTCACAATCGGAATGAGCTCGTCGTCATCCCGCGCGATGGTGAAACTGCCGTAAGTTTTCAACCCTGTGAATTTTGAATTTAGAACCATCTCAATGCAAATTAGTATTAATAGTAGGATTTTGGTGATGATGGTGAGGTTTATACATGTGTAATTCAGAATTTCTTTTTGGTGGGTTACAGAGAAAGGCGTTGCAGCAGCAAGGGAGTGCGCGTATGACATGCCAGATTTGTGGGGATGATGTTGGCGTGAATGCAGACGGCGAGGTATTCATAGCGTGCAATGAATGTGCCTTCCCTGTTTGCCGGACATGCTATGAGTACGAGCGCCGTGAAGGCAATCAAATCTGTCCACAATGCAAAACACGCTACAAACGCCTCAAAGGTAGATTCAGCAACATTATGGTTAATAGGACTGGCAATAATATACAGTATTTGACAATTGAAATTTATGGTGTACAATTGGAGTGGATTGGTGATCTTTTCTGGAAATTTGAATTTGTGCAGGATGCGCTAGGGTGAATGGTGATGACGAAGAAGATGATATTGATGATGTAGACAATGAGTTCAATTTTTATGAAGGGGGGAGAGGTTCTGGGCACGATTCCAGTTATGCTCACTCGGAGAATGGATTTCAACAGGGTCATGCCCGCCACATGAGCTATGGTAGCTCTTATGAACCCAGTTTTATGTCTCCCAATGGCGTTCACACTCCTCTGCCCCAAGTTCATCTTCTAACAGATGGTCAAATGGTAAGTTGAATAAATCATATCTCTGTCTGTCCATTTCGTACACTGTCTAATATCGGTACATCACATATTCTTCTTCTGTTGGAAGACAAGCCAGCTTAGTTATCAGTTCATTTTGTCAATTAATTCTCTGTTTAGTACTCAACATATGGACCTTTTCACTGCCAAACATTCTTACAGTAAATGAGAGGCTGATCCTCCTTTTATCTTAAAATAAAGGTTGATGATATTCCTCCCGAACAACATGCATTGGTGCCAGCATACATGGGTAGTGGTGGTGGGGGCAAAAGGATTCATCCCCTTCCTTTCTCAGATCATGGTACTCAAGGTAATGCATTTTTATCTGCCTGCCTTTGTCTGCTCACACTCCTTAAGATATGACTCATTTGCATGAACATTCTGTCTCATCATATTTGCAGTGCAACCTAGATCCATGGATCCTTCCAAAGACTTGGCTGCTTACGGCTACGGAAGCATTGCCTGGAAGGAGAGGATGGAGAGTTGGAAGCAGAAGCAGGACAAATTACAGATGATGAAGAGTGACAATGGGGGGAAAGGGTGGGACATTGACGAAGATGGACATGATTTACCATCGTAAGCTATTTCCAGAATTATTGAACTCTTTGAACTTGTAAATATTAAGCTACAAATCTCTACAGGATCCTTACTTGATTACAAATATATTGTATCAAATGGCATGTCCATTGCCACTTGTATTATGCACCTTTAAAAAAAATAATTCTCAAGTCTTATTGTGCATCAAAATGTTTATGGATTCTTATTTGTCCACCTTTCAACTGTTGTAACTGTCTTCCATTTCTTAAGGAGTACTCATATCTCTCTTATAGAGACCCTGAACTTCATGCTAATAAAATTACGAGATTTGTGTATAATGACTAAGTTTATGTACACCTTAGATCAAACACCATTCCACACTCAATGATTACTTATGAGCCCACACAATGTTTGACACTTTTACTTGTGTAGCTGTTTTACCAGCCCTCGTACCCTTGACCTAGCTCTTCAAAGAAGATGTAATAATTTTAGCTACCATTACCACCAGAAAAGGGCTTATGTAGGTCGTACAATGTTTTACTTGAACGTTATATGTCCTGTGCTTTAAAGCCTCAGCTTTAACTGATAGTGAAATTACATTCTTGTTCTTTGATCAGGATGGATGAGGCAAGACAACCTTTGTCCAGAAAGTTGCCTATTTCATCAAGCCAAATTAACCCTTACCGAATGATTATCTTAGTTCGGCTTGTCGTTGTTGGTTTTTTCTTCCACTACCGTGTAATGCATCCTGTTAAGGATGCTTATGCGTTATGGCTCATATCCGTAATCTGTGAAATTTGGTTTGCTGTTTCATGGATACTAGATCAATTCCCGAAATGGCTCCCTATAGACAGGGAAACTTATCTGGACAGATTGTCGTTGAGGTTTGTAATCTTGACCTTATGTATTTTGTTTGCAATGAATGGTTTAATCACTTCACTAGCTTTACCTCTTTACCTATTTTTTAGGTATGAGAAAGAAGGCCAGCCCTCTCAATTATCTCCAGTTGACTTATTTGTGAGTACAGTTGATCCACTAAAAGAACCTCCCCTGGTGACTGCAAACACAGTTCTCTCCATTCTTGCTGTGGATTACCCTGTCGAGAAGGTCTCATGTTATGTGTCAGATGATGGTGCTGCCATGTTAACATTTGAGGCATTGTCAGAAACATCAGAATTTGCTAAGAAGTGGGTGCCTTTCTGCAAGAAGTTCAACATTGAACCACGGGCACCTGAATTTTATTTTGCTCAGAAGATTGATTATCTGAAAGATAAGGTGTTGGCAACATTTGTGAGGGAGAGAAGAGCAATGAAGGTAATAAGGCCATTTGTTCAGTTATTTGTCTTTTCTTGTTTACCTGCCTTTTTGCAGATAGGAACCGCTTTTATATTTCTCAAGTGGTTCTTGCACAGATTACTGAAAAAGTGAAAATCTGTTTATTTCAGAGAGAGTACGAAGAGTTCAAAGTTCGAATAAATGCTTTAGTTGCAAAGGCACAAAAAGTTCCAGAGGAAGGGTGGACAATGCAGGATGGAACTCCATGGCCGGGGAACAATGTCCGAGATCATCCTGGGATGATTCAAGTAAAATCCCAGAATTCCATAATTAGCATTCTCATCCTCAATTAATTCAGGATTCAAGTTCGTAATTTTATTGACTTCCAACAGGTCTTTCTTGGTGAGAATGGGGGACTTGATACAGATGGAAATGAATTACCTCGCTTGGTATATGTCTCCAGAGAAAAAAGGCCTGGATTCAATCACCACAAGAAAGCGGGTGCAATGAATGCTTTGGTAAGTGAGATACCAAAGGATACTTCAGAATTCCATTGAATTGAAGCATTTGACATAAACTCATCACTTTTACCCATCCATCTGACCTTTGTTTGTCAGGTCCGAGTCTCTGCTGTGATCACAAATGCACCTTATCTATTGAATCTGGATTGTGATCACTACATCAATAACAGCAAGGCTATCAGAGAGTCAATGTGTTTCATGATGGATCCCTTGATTGGAAAGAGAATATGCTATGTTCAGTTCCCGCAGAGGTTTGATGGAATTGACAAGAATGACAGATATGCCAACAGGAACACTGTATTCTTTGATGTAAGCACTTGCAGCGATGTACATATAAGTGGCTTTGATTTCTCTTTGGGTATGACTGCCTAAAATTTATGATTTCTTCTTCTCCAGATTAATATGAAGGGTTTGGATGGTATTCAAGGACCAATCTATGTTGGAACTGGATGTGTGTTCAGAAGGCAGGCTCTCTATGGTTTTGATGCTCCCAAAAAGAAGAAAGCACCAACAAGGACATGTAACTGCTTGCCAAAGTGGACCTACTGTGGATGCTGTTGTTCTGGGAGGACGAAGAAGAAGATTAACAAGCCAAAGACTGAGAAGAAGCAGAAACTCTCCAATAGGGAAGATGCAATACAGGTGTACGCGCTGGAGGGTGTAGAAGAGGGAAATGAAGGTAAATTATATTCAACATGGATCAAATAAAATTAGTCACTTGAGGACCACGTTTTCTTTTGTCATCATAATTGTTTGTGACAAATTACTGATCTTTTTTTTTTTGTTATCCAAGTTACTGATGCTAAGTTCACACATACCTGACTTGATTTATTTTCAGGGGCTAAAGAAGAAAACTTGGCCCTGAAGCCTGAAACTAAATTGGAAAAAAAGTTTGGGCAATCTCCTTCATTTGTTGCATCTACGTTGATAGAGAGTGGGGGGACACTAAAGAGTGCTAGCCCAGCTTCTCTACTTAAAGAAGCTATCCATGTAATTAGCTGTGGGTATGAAGATAAAACAGAATGGGGAAAAGAGGTATAAGGATGTTTGAACACTCCTATTAAGCCAAATGAGAAATAGACGTTACATTTAATTTAGCTATTCTCTCATCTTCTTCCAGGTTGGCTGGATTTATGGTTCAGTTACGGAGGATATTCTAACAGGATTTAAAATGCATTGTCATGGATGGCGCTCTATATATTGTATACCAGCTAGGCCTGCATTTAAGGGGTCAGCACCCATTAATCTTTCTGATCGTCTTCATCAAGTCCTTCGATGGGCACTTGGTTCAATTGAGATCTTTTTGAGTAGGCACTGTCCTATATGGTATGGTTATGGTGGTGGTCTGAAATGGCTGGAGCGTCTGTCATACATTAATGCTACAGTGTATCCGTGGACATCAATTCCACTTCTAGCATATTGTACTTTACCTGCGGTGTGCTTGCTTACGGGGAAATTTATCACTCCGGAGGTATGTGGTGTACAACCAATCTAGTAATGCCAGAAATGAAGGCATCACTCACAATCACAAACTCAGACACACACACACACACACACATCACATTTTCACTTTTGTACTTTAAGCTGAGCACTGCTTTTTCCTCGTACAAATGCAGCTAAGTAATTCTGCAAGCTTGTGGTTTTTGTCGCTTTTCATATGCATTTTTGCAACAAGTATCCTAGAAATGAGATGGAGTGGAATTGGTCTGGATGAGTGGTGGAGAAATGAGCAGTTTTGGGTAATTGGAGGTGTTTCGGCTCATCTATTCGCTGTATTCCAAGGATTATTGAAAGTATTAGCTGGAGTTGATACAAACTTTACTGTGACATCAAAAGGTGGGGACGATGAGGAATTTTCAGAGCTCTATGCATTCAAATGGACTACCTTGCTCATTCCACCAACCACCCTCTTGATAATAAACCTGATAGGAGTAGTTGCTGGTGTCTCTAATGCAATCAATAATGGATATGAGTCATGGGGTCCTCTATTTGGTAAGCTGTTCTTTGCATTCTGGGTGATAGTTCACCTGTACCCCTTCTTGAAAGGTCTACTAGGTCGGCAGAATAGGACTCCCACTATCATTATTGTCTGGTCTATCTTGCTTGCTTCCATATTCTCCCTTCTGTGGGTTCGGGTTGATCCATTTTTGGCCAAGTCAGATGGTCCACTTCTAGAGGAATGCGGCTTGGACTGCAACTAGTTGGTAAATCAAGACTCTTGTGACAGGCAATATCAATATTATGTTTTGCGATGCAAACAAATGTTTGGTTTTGAGGGGGCCCGAAAATCTGTAGATTATTGTGTATTGCAAGGAGGGTATGGCTCCACACTCCTATGATTGGTAAATTTCCCAAGTCAACAATCTGCAGGTTCTGCTGGCGTTGTAATTTTACTGTTAATGGGGAAATTTTCAGCAGATCCCAAAACAAACTTTCCATTCTTTATTGATTTGATATATATATGAAGAAGAGGTAGGTTCCTGTAAAATTATCTCCATAGTGTTGTCTCAGCCTGTTTTTGCTTCACAATAATTGTGGGACTTCATCCTGCTACTTGCTTTGTAATTAGAAAGCCATAATAGAAGCATCATTTGATGTTGAAGGTTGACTGTTTGCTCCATTTTCTTTGATCAATATTAAGCCTTCTCTTTTACTTTGTTGACATATATATTTTTAGGGGTAGAGACGCATCTTCAGCTATTACAATTTTCTTAATTCTCTTTGGGTTTGAGGTAGACGCCAGACTAGATTAATGACTACATTGCTGCTTCCATGGACATGGAGGAATAAGGATACTTCTGCAAGTTTACAGGTTACCGAGTACTCACTCTGTTTCACAAAAAAAGTATTAAATGTATTAGTAAACTTTTGACAACTATTAATTTTGTATTTTTAATCAAGAATTAAATGTACAAATCATAAGTTTTTTTTCATGAAATTTGTTATCTATAAGTTTATAATTAAAAGTTTTTTAATTTATTGCAAAATAAAAAAAAATTTTAAAAATGTAACTTTTTTTTTTAAAGGAACGGAAAGAGTATACGACAAAACAGAGCACTGTGGAGAAATTGATTGTGAGTATGGGTATAACAGTATAACTAAAAACAAGTGACCGACACCAGAGTGCATAACAACTTGGGCATCATCAACAAGTAGCGCACCAAATACCAAGCATACCCCATCTCACCCCATTCGGTGAATAATCAATATATACTCCTCAGATTTGAATATATATGTATATAATACACACACACACTCGACATACATGTAGGAGATTTTAAAAAAAATTTGGTACGTCAATCCTAACTTAGAGCCAATGGGAAAATTTCAACTTTAGTTTAGGACAGTAAGGAAAAAGTTCGAGACATTTATCAGTGTTAAATTATATAATATATAGTTGTTTTTGAATCATCTCCTTTATATATTTGTGCATGTGTGAGGAAAATTTGGTTAACGACTTCCACTCAATTGTCCTCTTACCCGAATTGTGCGTGGATAAATGATAACCTAATAGCTGATTTTTAAGTACATTGCATTAGACTACAACACATATATGAGAGAGAGAGAGAGAGGGAGAGAGAGAGAGAGAGATTTTGTAACTGACCGTGCATTATTAGTTCTTAGCTTTCCTAGTATTGGGCCAACTTGAATATTAACATATGCACCGAATGATCCTCATACTGATATATATACTAGATAATTATATGAGCAACTTGTCATAACGGATTCTATCTACATATGTGGAATGGAAGATTATGTTTCTTTAGTCTGAAGCTATCACGCACAATTTTATATGATAATTAACAATTACTTTATACTGAAAAAGAAAACTTCAGTTTCAATCTTCATAATCCAATAACCTAAAACTATATAATTATACATACGGAATGCGCGTTTTTCTCTGTTTCTTCTCCTCCTCTTTTTTTTTTTTTTTGAGTGTGTGATATTTAAATTGAAATGACCATCCGAAACAAAACTGACAAAATTACAGGTAATGTAATTGCTTATACGACAGAAGTCATTATATCGATGCACTCAAAACTTACTTACCACTTTACAATACCGATATAGGACCAATCGGGCTTTTACAGGTAGTAGTATAGTATTTTAATACCGTATTACATCACTAAGCTAGTACTCCGTATATAGTATTTGACTATTTGTACAATTGTGCATTTTGATTTAATTATTCATACGGTACAAATTACTAATTATAAATGTACGACTCATTATATAACCAACATGCTATGCATTTATTATGGTAATAATTGATATGTTATGTACTTGCCCGTATAACACGCGGTTTTTCTAGCTGGCTTCACTCGCTTACCAAGCTAACTAGCTTCCTCCTCTTTTCAAACATTTCTCATCAACACACACCGAGTTCACACACTATAAAATTTATTCAAACGTACGCTTCCACCTCTTTTTCATTTTTTTTAATATATACTTCTCCGTATATAAAATCAGTTTTAGTTTACTTCCAGCTATTTTTAAAATTCTTTTGACATCCTATATATTCCTCTTTTCTTTCTCATAAACGAGTACGGAGTAGTATATATATGGATTATTCGCTGGCTAGCTGACTCTCTTACAAATAATTTATTAAGTTTCCATCCCTCTCAATGTTCGCACTATAGTCTATATATATATATATATATATATATATATATATATCCCCATCAATCATTCTCTTCTCTCCATTACTTGTCCTTCAACTTACCAAAAACACAAAGCAAACAAAATCAACATCGATTGAGCTCTCTCTCTCTCTCTCTCTCTCTCTCTCTCTCTCTCTCTGTATATATATATAGCTACGTACATTAATCAAGACAACAAATATGGGACAGGGACGTCGCAGTCGCAATGGAGGTGGGCTTGTGAGGAAGCTAGTGTGGTGTGGCGGGCGGAGCTTAAGCAAAATTTCATCGGAATCCGAATCGGAATTGCCGGTGCGTGAAGGTCACGTACGGGTGGTGGTGGGGAAAGTAGAGAGCGAGGAGGAGGCGTTAACGACGTTCGAAATGGAAGCGAATTACTTGAAGCATCCATTGTTAGAGAAGTTGCTAATGTTGACAGGAGAAGAGTATGGATATTCATATAAAGGAGCTCTGAGAATAGCTTGTGACATTCATCTCTTTCGTTATCTTCTTCAGCTTCTCACCACCGGCAATCCCTCTGTCCATTACATGGATCTTCCTGATCTTATTGCTAAGTTCCATCTCCATCTCCAACAGCAGCAACATTGATAATTGATTCATTCATTAGGATTACATTTTTTTGGATATTTAAATTGCATTAATTTAGTATGCAGGGTTGAGAAATATTAACACTACAACCCCTGATATGTCCATCGATTCGTTAATTACAACTTGAAGAGAGAAATTCAACACTACAATATCTCTCTGATTTATTAATTACTTTTGGTTCTGTTCAATTGTTGTAATGATTTCTTAATTTGATATGTTAATCATATACTACGTACTACACAAATGATAGATATAATTGTGATATTTCTTCAAAATTTTGTTTGCGCGCAATATTTTTCGGTGCGTTGTCACGAATTGATGTCACCGACATATCTCTCTAGTCGGCTAGCTTTAAAGGAATGGGAAAGAATATACAGTATATCTTATATATATATTTATATACATATAGCTTGTAATTGAAATAATTATGGAATGAAAATCTCAAATTAATTATGGAAAAACTGCTAATAAAATCATTTGATTCCCTGTCCTGGAGGGAATGCGGGAACGTGTGATGTAAATAATTGCATGTGGTTCCTCCTTTACACGCGCTTCTTCCATCTGGCTTTGCTTCTCTTTCTTAATAGTCTAAAGCTTAATTACTCCATTGATTTGATTCTCATGACTCCACGAGATTATGATGCGATTTGATACGGTTTAGAGCACAAATCAGCACCGCAAACGATGAAATGCAATTTTATAAACCTAAAATCGTTATTACCACTGCAACCAATTATTGCCACGGCAACCAATAGATGTGGTGTAGTTTTAAAATTTTCAATTTTAATTTTAAAACTGCTAATAATTATAACTATACAAATAAACTCAATTTTAAAAAATTCGCTAACAAATTATAATGCAATTGACTTGTAACAATATAAAATTAAATTATTAAATTTTTATTTGAACGATTGTTCGTTACCATGATAATTAAAACTATTAACATTACTTTCAATTAAATTAATATTCATATAATAATTATAGATAAATAATTATCACAAGCTTATATTCATAGCAACAAACAATATAAATATATACATACATATATAAAATGCATTAATGTATATATAGAAATTCATACATATATGTATATTTGTAAATTAATAACATATTAATATATTAAAAATATAAACTTAAATATTGGTGCGATTTCGGTGTTAGAAAAGTGTAAAATCGAAACCGAAACTAATAAACTTGCGGTTTCAAAAATTAAAACCGACACCGCAACTATTGATGCTTTAATTGGTGTAGCTTCATTGTTTTTTGTGCGGTTTCGATTGCGAAATTGATTTTTTTACTCTTCCCTATTCATGACAAATCAACTTGGATTACTTTTAATTCACGCTAGACTAGAGACCACCTGACAAATAATAGCTAAATAGTCATAAAAAAGTACTCCCTCCATTTCAATTTATAGGTTGTTTTAGCAATGACACATAAACTAAGGAGTCAATAATTGTTGGTTACTTCAAGAAAATTTATATGTTAAATCCCGTTTATACCTTTAATTAAATGTCCTAGTTTTACTCTTTCTCAATGTCAAAGTTACAGAAGTAATTGTGAGTTGGGTCATTATTAGGGGTAAAGATGGAAGAAAAATAATTAATTTGCCTAAAAATTGTAAAACAACTTACATTATGAAAAATCTCTCCAAACCTAAAACGACTTACAAATTGAAATGGAGGGAGTACCTAATAATAATCCATTGGACGGATAACCTATCTGCCGCGCAAATTTAGTGATCGACATAGGCTTGCCCAAGTGCAATTTTCGTGAAGAGAACAAATGCACAGATTGATTAAATATTGATTTTGCAATGAATGGTGAACCTAATCGTTCTCTTTCCCTCAAGCCATTAGCTAGAAAAGGAAAATATTGCACCTAAACTTCATAAATTTGATATACATTCCGTGTAACAAATTGATTCAACGTCATTAAAAATACAGTTGAATTGGTTGTCTATCACTCAGGAAATTTTAAAAATTATCCGGACATCAGCAATATCGTACCTTACAACCGAATTGAGTTTGTACGACTACATACCATCCTTCTGTTCCAACAACAATCATTTGCTAGCATATTACAAATTTAAAATGTCAATTAACAGTATATGTTTATAAAGCTCCACTAACTCAAAATAAAAATAAGGTGTGAACTTCACCAATTGTTTCTTTGGAGAGCTACCGTGTCGTGCTTCAACCACCACATGGGCTTCTTCTTCCCCTCCTCCCCCCCACCCCCCCCCCCCCCCCCCCCCCCCCCCAACCCCCCACAATCAATGCATCAGAAACATGCAACTATGATAATATATTTACCCCCGAATAAAATAATAATAATAATTCTTGAATATAAACCTCAACTACATGCTTAGTATAGAACTTGCGTATCATCAAACACCTCACCACCACCTCTTGTATATATCTAATCTTTTTTTGTATTCATAACAGGAGAATGGAAAACGACAAATGAATAAATTACAAACAAATTTTGAATAGCGGATATTTATAATTCTAAGTTTTTTGATGAGGTGCACTCTGATGACTGAGGCAAGTCTACGGGTAGAAAATAAATATACGACACAAAATGCATTTTCTTTGCCTGCTGATATTTAGATGTCAAACTTACACTTTGGACTGCTCAGGGTCTATATCCTTTAGAGGAGTGTTTTCCACTCCCTCTTTCAGAAGTCTAAGTTCCTCTTCTGTCAAGCTGTTCTTTATGTGGTGGGAAGTGCCTTTGGCATTCGACTGCTTCTCAAGTTCGACTGCCCAACTGTATATTACCATGCCAACAATCGCGATAACCATTCCCATAATGTTCTTAAAGGTCAGCTCTGAATCGAACAACAGCCACCCTAGAGTGAGGACGCACACTGTTTTCATGTGGCCTAAAACCTGGAAAGAAACTGCCGAGAATCGCCCAATGCAGAGGTACTGGCTTACATTGCAGAAGACGGCAAGGGCGCATGAAAGGAGTAGAAATAACTGCATAGAATTGTAGCACAGAATTGTTTCACTACATAAAGATAGATCACTAGAACAGTAAACGCATGTTAAACAAAGCACAGTTAAGTAAGAAAAGGACGCATACAATAGCACCAGAAGAGAACGCGTAGTTCAATATATAATTTCCGCTGAGAGAGTAGTCAACAAAGGGACCTAACAATAAGAGAGAGACTGCTTGAATTGGAGCTGTTTTGCTCAGCAGCTCGAAAGATCCAATTGAGTATTTCTTCTGCAAGGAACCAATAGACTGCAGTACAGAAAACCATATGGTAAATCAGAAACTTGGCCAACAACATGCTACATCAATAAATACTGTCTTATATATGAAATAAAATAAAAATAAAAATTAAGGATATGATAGCCAAATCAAATTGATGAGCGAAAATAAAAGAGACATTCGTGATTATTTCTGAATTGATGTATATTCAACTTTTTCTCACATTTTCACAACAATAATCACAATAAAATAAAATAAAACATATAAATATTCTCATTTCAGGCAGCAAAAGTACAATAAAATCAGCAACAAAAATCATCAGATTTCAGATGACTACTTTTTGCACAAGATATTAGTACCTGACTCTCCAATCCTCACTGGCACTAAAACTCTGTCAACAATTTGTGTTTATTGAACAAATATACACCAGACAGACATTTTATCCAAGTATATGTTTAATTGTTTTACACAATTAGAGTGGAACAAAAAGATTCCCTAAGAAGTTTAATATTATATGGGAGAAAGCTATTTTACTGAATTTTAGTGCAAGTACATTTGATGTGTACAAGTATACATGATGCACAGCTCTACGCAATTGTAACCAATACTCGTCAGGAATAAATTAATAAAGTATCCATTCTTCAAATATACTCAGTTGTACGCAATATTTCAAATAACACATGTACTACTATACTCACAATTTGTTGTAATGATGTCGATAGAACTGCTACACAAGCACATATAAAGCCTTTGGCATTGACTTTGACATCAGTAACCGTGCAAACACCCACACCTATTACAACCACCACCACGGCCATTTTAACTTCTTTTGAATAATTCTTATTATGGAGAATCCATTCCATAATGCAAACGACTGGAATCATGCTGAGTTTTGAGATCTACACCAAAAAAGTTCTATGGTCAGCTGACAGCAAAATTTCAAATAAAAACAATTAAAATAGGAAAAAAGATATACATATCGAAACAGAATTAGAAACACTAGGTTTCTGTCTAAAAGTCAAGTCATTATCATTGCTCTCAATTTTGTTAATAGGTAAATTATTACTAAAAAAAGGTCATTGAAGCCGCAAAAGGGGCAGCATCAAGTGCACAAAAAGTATACAAAAGGCTAAGGATGAATAAGACCCCCCTAGCTAACATAGCAAAAGAATTTGAAGACAACTGGCCCTACAGAAATTTCTCTCAACCAAAAATGTTGCAGACCTGGAAATAAGATGTAACCAACAATGCCTTTCATTGGCCTTCTCCCATAACTCTCACCAACATATAAACTACTAATGGCATATTCATTGTTGAACACCAAACTCCTCACTTCAATCCTGTTCTGTGCCTGATAACCTTAGTTGCTCTAGATAGTGACGTCATCCCTATCACAAACCAAAGTAAGTTCATCATCTCTCAAGCCTACTACCTTCAGATATCCTCACTAACGTTGTCTTACCTCCCAATCACCCTCAAGAAACATCTGCAACAGAACTGTATGAATAGCTTTCTCACAGAGCAAGCTTACGTGATACATGAAGGACATCTTTGTCACTTTCTCTTAAAAATTCTCCCTAGACCAAAGCCTTTTTTTCCTACAGAACAAGGGGGTTTTCCTTATCCCAAGATATTCAATGCCAGTGTTAGGTTTGCTATATAAATTTACTCTTGAATCTGAATTCACAACTCACAAAGATATTTTCATTATGTTCTCATTTTTTCAAGCTCCCACCCATGTAAACCAATTACTATGACATTCTTGTTTTTGTTTCTGATTGCATGTGACTCACCACACTCATAGATTCCAAGTTTCCATTTAAACTGGAGCAAGGGTATAAGAAACATAGAAAAGAGAGGAATTACAAATGGGATACGGGATCTAAGGAATTGGGGATAAGGGAAAAAAATAGACACCAAATATTGAGGATATAGATAAGTGAAGATTATCCAAACGAAGAACAGGGAAAAGCCATGTTATTCTTAAAGAAGCAATATCAAGCAAAACTAACTGGGGAATCAGCACCATTCTTTATGAAACTAACAATTACATCTAATTAAAAAAAAGGGCCCCCTTTGGTCAAAAATAACAATTGCATTAACTTAACAACAAAAAAATGCAAATATAAAATTGTAACAAAATTCATACTTGGTAAAATCCAACGGAATTTAACATAAGACTGAAGTTCATGCCAGTGATAGACATGTTGGCAACAACAGAAAACCATAGGAGCTCCCAGAGAGGAACATGCTTTGAGGCAGAGAAACCCGTCGCATTTGACACTGCTCCAACCAGTGCAGTTACCAAAAAGTGACACCCAGTTAACGTTGTCGCTGAAAAAGGTGAAACATTAAGTAGAGCAGTTGGGTCAGTAGCTGTTATAGAAAGATACTTCAGAAAACGAAAAGGCAGCACTTAAATTTGGCAAATATAAAGCATGCAACAAAATTAAGCCAATGCAATAAATTCTTTCAACATTCAAGATCCAAATTGAGAGATCTAGCAATTCAAGTTGCCCTAGAATTTACCTTTAACGTAAATTTATGAGAAATCATCTCAAGATATAAACCTCTTAGACTTGGATTGAATTGCATATAGGAATTGCCGAATTAGAAAAGGGACAATCCGCAGGCTATTCCATACTTGAAGGATCTAAACAGCTAAAATATATATGAAAGCCATTATTCATGCCTGAAAGTAATTTTTCTCATACATAATGCTATCCTTGGCTAAAACATTGAGGATCATGTGTTAAGGCCTTCTAAGCAGCATAACAGATGATGAACACATTACAGAAACAAAACCTTCAGGATTGTGTGAAAAGTTCAATTCTTTGGTTCCTTTCACTTTAAAACAAATAAAGAAATGTGAATTTTGTGTCAACAACATATATGCATAAGTTGATATACTTAAAAACAGCAACAATCAATATTTATTTAAGTAACTCAGGTTTACGATTGCTGTTTACATGACAAACAGAAACCACAATTCTATTTTCCTGTATAGCAGGTTCACGTGCAATTAAGTTTAAGTTAAATCTAACGAGATGAAGGAAAGATAAACAGATCCAAGTCACCATTTCAAAACCGTGGTGTTAATTAGATAGAAACGGGCTGTAGACAAGTACTTTAAAATATTACAGTTTTTTAATCATTAGTAAGAATAACGGTCTCTGAAGTAGATAGCAAAATCATAAAGGACTATATTAATGAAGGAGAATAAGTAAGCAATGTGTTAAAAGAGAATGAGTACATTACAATCCAAGAACTACATGTCGCTATAAAAATTCATTTATTCATGAATTGTTTCCTAAATTGGCATCAATTGCATGTTTGTTTATGGTTAAATCTAGCTTTTTTCTCAGCTCTCTGATATAATTTTGGAGCTTTTGCATCACCAAGGGGCACGGTTTATTTACATGTCAAGTGACTGAACCCTTGAGAGTCACATAAGTCTCTATTTCTAAAGCAAAACAATGAAAACATATAGAGATCACAAAGTTTGACACAGAGAATAACCAAGAAGTGATAACAGATCCATTAGTGAAAGAAGAAAAAGGAACAAACCATAGGTGAAACCATAGCCTTTGGACGACATGAGCTGCTTGTTGGCCATGATAATTCCCACAGAACTAATTACATTCATAGCCCATGCACCGACATCAGATACAGCCGCAGATTTCTTCTCGCCCTCCATTTCTATCTTTCTATCTTCTTCTTCTTCGGCCTACACGTTAATCCAGATCTCACCGCACACACAGTAGTGCAAGCGGTGGCGACCCAGATGAGGAAAACCCCAAGATTAACAAAAAGCAGAAGAATTGTATGACACAAGATAGCCCAAGAAGATGTTAGAATGGAGATGCGGGAGAAAAAGCAATAAAAGGTTGGTCTTTCGTCTCTCTTTTGTCCTGTAGAGAAATGGGAAAACGGGTTTCTGTAATTTCTGTTATATATAGCACCAATTGAATGTGGAGGAAGATCTAAAATCGGTGCTTTTACAAATCTGCTAGCTGGGTATTTCAAATTTTAACCTTTTCACTCCGACTTCACCTTCAAATTCTCTCACAAACCCAAGAATTTTCACAAGCTTCTTTCCTTATTTCTCTATGTTTTTACATGGGTATTTTTCGACATTTACCAGCTACCAACCTTCTCACGTTCTTTCCACCTCTATGTTTTTGTCCAAATCAGTCAAAAAGTTCTCGTTGTGATTTTCTAATTTTCATTATTTTTTCTAATGAAATTTCAACTTTATGATACCTCACCAAAACATGTACAATGAAGATCCTTTCCTTGGTCCTTTTTTAGGGCTTAAATGCTTAATCTTCGAGGGGAGTTAAATAAGGATCTCTTAATCCCCTCACTACTCTAATAAACATTAAATTATATTTTTTACTACAAATCTGCCTAAATTAAGTAAATCTATTGGAAATTATTTTGAAAAAGTTTTGATCAAATTTAGCCAGAAAATAATCCCAATCGTTACTATTTATAGAATCATAGGTTAATACTTGATTGAGTACGCGGTGTTGGATGAGACGAGGATTAGACCGATTTTCTTTATATTTTATTGTTAAGTTAAACAAAATAAGAAGTTATATCAATAATCACTTAATTTTTATAATATTCATCAAGTTATTCTCCGAGTTCACCAATTTTCTGTAAAATTTAATTACTTTAATTTTTATAGGTTTATTTATGCAGAAATTGTGCAAAATTAAAAAAGATCTAATTATTATAACTGTTGTAAATTGACTACTGAACTACTTGCTTCCGTACTAACTTACTTCTGTTGCCCTCATTAATTTATGGTGAAGCTTTTTTAATCTATCCGTTTGTCGTCTTTTGTTTTGTTCTTGTTTTCTTTTTTCGCTCGCGTCTGTTGTTTTTCAACTTAAAAAATGGCTCAAAGTTAGTTTTGTAAATTAATGTTTTATTAATTCTTGGTAATTTTATAAGTCAGAGGCCCAGAACAGCTACATTATAATTACAATCATTTAAAACTTTTACGCGTAAACTGAAATTTTAATCTTAAGGTCCCATAAATTCATATCCACCGCTCTACTTATCATTTATTAATTTTCATATTTCCTACTTACGATTACAACAAATATGCAAGAAAATCCTAAGAAATCTATACTTTTTAATCTTGAAAGTTATAATGTATAGTACTTATTACTATTTATATCCCTGTATCATAGAGAAATGAAAATAATGGTTTTCTTGAGGACGAACAATTACATTTTTTTTCTTTTATTTTTTCCCCTATTTCTGCTTTTGTTCTTTTTCTATTTTAATTTAAGGTCAATATTTTCATTCACACAGATACCGGTGCTGGTAAGTTACTAGTTTAACTTGAGAAGAAATACTATTTGACAAGTTTAAAATGTTGTACATTTTATCACTTTCCTAAAAGAGTTCTTGTTCCAAATAATTGAATAAGAATACAAGATGAAAGTTAAAAGGTGTGTAATTTCGGATCTTCGAATAAGTCTAATCTACTGTTTCATATAATTAAATATTTATTTTTAGGACATATTCGAGCACTGTTTTTCCCTTCACCTTTTGTTCTAAACAAGATTATTTTTTTCTCATTTAAAGTTGAAAAGTAACAAAAACTGCTTTCAAAATAATTTGAAGTGAAATTTTAACTTGGAAAGAAATAGAAAATATGGATCACCGTCGCTCATGTGTGGAATCTGCATATTCTCCAAGACATTCATTTCATATCCTCTCCAGTTCAAAATAATAGCTTTTGCAGAGAAATTATACATTTCATATTAACTGTCTTGTTTATTTTTCAAGATATATGGATAAAGTTTCAATATTATCATGAATCACTCTCGTTTTCTCAGAGTTCACCATCAAAATGATTTTACAGTTCGTTCGCGTATATTTGCGCAACTACATTTTCCACGAAAGGATATAATAATATTCGAACTAACTTCTATTGGTTTTCAATGTAGTAGACTAGTAGAAATGACTAATGAAACTAACAATGTGCGATACATTATAAGACAGTGACACTTCAGATTTAAGGAACATTAAGACATTGACACTTCAGATTTGAGGAACACTAACTGCGCAATTATGAGTGCGTATAATTTTCGAGTCTTTGATACTGAGAGTTCAAGCATTTCAGTCTGAATTCAGCGAACAAGCAGATTTCGCGGTTCAGATTAAGACATTTCTTATGCTCCGAAATTGGACTATATACCACCACACATGAGGACCTGAATCTCCCAATTTATACTTCAGAATCAGGATTTTTCTTTCTTAACTAAGCAATCTTAAAGACAACATAAAATCCCATACGAAGATCAAAATAAAGAGTACAGCAATACCCTCTACCTATACAATATACAACTACAACGGGAATTGTGCAGAAAAACACACAAAAGAATGATATTTTTTAGTACAGAGCAGCCAACCACAGCCAACTGGGGCCTACCAACCTTACTGCCTTCAATAATCCTCTCTTTGTTCCATACGCATAAATATCTTTCTATATATATGATCACGATCGCTACCCAACTGGGGGTAGCACGAGCTTTCCAAAGCACTCATGGCTCGTGCAAACACATGGAACATAAATAAACTCAATCTCCCCTACACCCATAACAATGATACAACAGCCATTAACTTAAATCCTTCAAAGTTGTCCGAACAGCTACAAGTTCAAGAGTGTCTGTGTGCACCAGGTGGTGCCGTTGGCATTGGGAAGTTAAAGTTAAGTTGTGCACCTGCAAATTGGGGAGCCTCCACATAGGGACTCTACAATCCCAATTGTATAAATGTTAATGAACCGCAACAAGAAAGTGGACCAAGGAGAAAAAGATGCCCAAGGGATGCGAAAACAAAACTACTTTCTTTTACATAGGCAATGTAGAATATACAACACAAAATCCTAGAGATTTTAGCTTAGCTAATGGCCTAATTTATTACGACTCATTGAAAACCAATGAGTACTTGGCACCAACAATGTTTGTCACCAGTGGTACGGCTTCATTATTAGAACCTTTAAAATTGGAGACCACCAAGATTGAATCTTGGCAACTTGAGTCACCTTAATAACCGATAACCACTGGAGCAATTGGTAACCAAAAAGAACCGAGTACTCAGCTGTCCGCAGCCAAAGCTTTATTGTCTTATTGCCTCCAAAATACAAAAAAGATGTTGAATAACACAACTAGAACAAACCTTCACTAATCTTTTTACCTTCCTTTTTTCTCCTAATCCCAGAATTCTTTGCCTTTTTTACTTCAAAATGTGAAGATATTGCATGCATGTTACCTTTGGTTGAAACCTCGTCCACCTTTCTATGCTCTTATAGAATATTCAACATTTCTGGAAACACCAAAATTATATTAGCATTTCTTTTGTTTTTGTTCCTTTTTCTCATGTCATCCTAATTCATATTGTATTTCTCTCCCGCAAAGCCAATTACTTATGATATTGTTTTTACCTGTAAGTACCTTAGTGGTCTTTCGGTTGCCATAATCATCAATATTATGTTCAACATAAAATAAGATTTGGAATGACCAGGTTGTAAGCTCGGAAATTCATTTCACACTAAGCATCACGCACACCCATCCACCCACACACATACATAAATAGGTAGATAGGTCTTTATATAACATTGCGCTGTACATAATGTTAGGTTGAACCGTCTATACGCTCAACTCCTTAGCTAGAAGACACAGAGGAATATTAAATTTTTGGTGAGCAGTACATTCCTTTCCTTTATGATGGAGTGGGAAGTACTTTTTCCTGCTTTGCAGGCTTCCAGTATTAAAATTTTCAGAGAGATGCTATTTCAAACATTTAATACGAGACTGAAAGGCCGTCTTTCATTAAAGAACATTTTATTTTCACCTTCCAGCTGTAGGTCTCATATCGTCCTCTGTTTCTAACTCTAGCAACATTTCATTGTATACAGTTAGACAACAGATGATAATCACATTGTTGATACAAAGACGATAGAAAGAGTAACTTGATATCCCAAAACAGATTTAGATTGAGAAACTAAAGACATGAAATAACTTTTCTTTAGCAGAGAGACGTGACACAATACAGAGTTGAAAAACCAAAAGGCTTCATCTGCTTAAACCTAAATAACTAGGATCTTAGTTAACCAAAAAATATCTCATTACCCTTTAACAGTTACTACTCATATTGACTAAGTGCCAATGATCATATTGGTATATACAAACCTATAATGACACATGGTGCTCTTTCTAAAGAAGATGAGCTTCTGGAAAAAAACAAAAACAACAAGAATATAAGCCTCTTAAGAAGAAAGCAACTATTGGTACCTGTGAAGTAACTGCAGTTGCCTCCCTGGTAGTTGAAGATTCTGTTGATAGACTCGGAGAACCAGTATTATAACTTGATTCATTTCCATTCAGTTTTTGGGTATTAGTACTTGGTGCACTTTCACTTTCACTGCCATTGGTTGACTTAACCCTCTATTCCATGTAATTATTTTAAAAGTATCAGATTCCCTGTGTGGAAAAGCTACCATATAATTAAAAGTTATAAGAATATTGAGTACCTGGAAGATTTTACCAAGAGTTTTTAATCCCTTTGCTCTTGCACGAAGTTCCTCCTTTTTCACATTGTTGTCTTGAAGAACCTGCCAATGATCATGAGTACAGAACCACAATACAAAATTAAATGCCATGCATAAAAAGAGAGACTTTGGTCCCTAACAGCCAAAAGAAATGAGTTTCATAACAACCATCTGACAAACACGGGTAAGAGTGCCTTCAATATCAGCTACATTAAGCTTCCAAAGGGAATCAATCATCACTTTCTTGTGAGACTGCATGTATGCTTCAAGTTCTTCCTCGGTGTAGTTTCCTTCTGCGTTGAGCTGCTTTTTCATCTCTTCTTGAAGTTGTATTAATGCAATCGCACCTACATTGACCACAAATAGAAGGGGTGAAAAATTCTACAAAAAACAAAACAAATACATTTATATAACATCCAAGAAAGGATAAAATATCCTCCATGTATTGTTCAGTGATACATTTCAGATTGGGAAGTAGCACTTGAGAGAAGGTTCAGACATTTCCGCATTGGCTGTTTTAAGGAAATATTCACTCACTTCAGTTGCTCCGATGGATTTTACTTTAACCAAGCAGGCATGATAAAGATGACATGAATACAACGGCCCCAGCTGAAAATCACATACACCACCAGCACAATAAATGCCTTGTGACCTTGTTTGGGAAGGAGGGGGGAGAGGTGGAGGACCACTAAATCAGTTCAAATTATTGCTATAACTTCCTAGAGACAGTTCATAGAACCAGTTTTTTCTTGGATCCGCATGCCCAAGATACAGAGAGAGCAGTACCAATAAGACAAATATGAATGCATGAATTCTTGAGAAGACGCATGAATTTAACGGGTACGGGTCCAATGCATGTGTTCAACAACATAAAAAATTTAAACAGTGTGTCCAAAATGGATATTGATAGAAGCCAGCACTACACACACTAAAACTAACCTGTTGCTGCTGTTACTTGGGACTTAATAAAGTGTCCTTTGTTTCTAAACCACTCGGCAACAAAAGGCACGCCCAAATATATCGCCTTCTTTCCGAGCTCTTTAGCTGATTGTCTCACATATATATAGCCAATAGTATTCAACATATCAACACCATATGCTGTGGAAGTAGAATAGGACATTGGTTAGAATAAAGCATTTACAAATCTGCATCAGTATAGATGTCCACAATAAGCAAGGGACAAAAACTTTTTCTGGAGGTTTCTTAACTAAAACCCACTAAATACTCCTGTTACCCAAACTCAATGTCAGCCTGATATTGCACACCAAAGCTAAAGAAAAATCTTGGTTCAATAGTAAAAGTGAAATTTCTCCTGAGAACCTCAAAATGACTACTATTAGCCGTAAAACCCTACCAGAAGCCTGTTGGGCCAACTGGGCGAAGGTCTTACCAGAGCAGACTCAGGAAATCTGGTACCAAGATCATAGCTGAGGAGTTTATACCAATACTTTTTTTGAGCGATAGTAAAATACTCAGGTCTTGAAAAGGAGCTTGGGGACTGGAGTATGATTTCTTAGGCGGTATTTTAGAATCAGTATGAATAACCATAATTTTCTGTTTGCACTAACATTATATTCTTGTCACTCATTATGTAACTAAAAAAGAATTAAAAAGTGCTCAAACTATTTTTAAACTTAATAAATTAAAATTTATCTATTGAGATAATCTATTCACCCTCTCTAGATTATATTTGGACCTTATTAACTCCTCTAACAAAAAAAAATATATATATATATATATAATTGTTTTCCAATTAGTTCCCTTCACAAAATTTCAGGGTTCAACATGACCAACTCTAGCTTTCCAGAAAAATACAACACTTCTGTTCCATTTTCTTTTTCTCCCTGTTCTTTGTCTATTATTTTAGGTGATAGCAAAACCCACAACTGTAAGCTTTTTTTTGAATTCCTAGCACCGAAATCTCGTCATCATAACTTGATTTACAGTCATTTAAATCTTCAATCTCACGACACCATAAACTTGTAAACAACAAAACATAGTTGTGAAAGGCAAAGGTGCAAAGATCTCATTGGGGATTAGGCGCAAGGCACGATGTGCACCTCTTTGAAGTTAGGCGCACGCCAAAATCATACGAAAATTTTATAAACAAGCATCATTTATCCAATAATATAAGACATAACTTTTTTATGAAATATAAACACATAAGGCAGTTTCTAGTAGACAAAAGGGAGCTTGAAGAACAAAGGGCAGCATACAAGCAATAATGGTGAAAAAGAGAGCAAATCGAGCACTTGGTTGTCGATCTACTGGTTAGAAGGGCAAAGAGCCGTTATTACTTACTAGTGTTTATTTATTTATTTTTTTCAAGCTTTTTATATTTCAGCGGACCCGAATTACATCTTATAGATTCAAGGAAGATTGATAATTATGGACCTCACTTCACAGAGGCGATCACCTCATGAGCTTTGTGCCTAGCGCCTAAGCCCATGAGGCGCTCGCCTCTTTGAAGTTGCCTTGCCTCAAGCAAGACGAGTCGCAAAAGGTGGGCCTCGGGCCTAAGCCCTCGCCTTTTTGGGCCTTTAACAACTATGCAACAAACTGAAGTGAATCGCATTATATAAGCACAGACAAGTCGATTACAAATGAACACGAAAAAAAAGTCTAGTCTCATAGCCTTCCACCAAGACTACAAACAAATTACATAAGAAAAGGATTGTATACTTGAAAAGAGTATATACAATCTCACCGGCATTAGAGAGCCTTGACACTTCCGCTTCAGCCTCTCTAACAAAATCTACTTTATTGCCTTGTACATAAAGATTGAGTCGGTTCTTTAGTATCTCAGCAAGCTTCTCTTCTCTTTCCTTTTGGACAGCCTGAAGTTAAAAAGGGTTCAGGAAACTAATAATTAAAATTTGCATGAACTGTTCAGAAACACATTCATCCATATATTACAATATTAAGGGAAACGTCAAATGTGTAGGAGCATACTTGATATTGCTTAAACTTTTTGATTATTGATTATGATTACTAATTCCGCTCGTTACTTTGCCTTGGGTGATTAAAAAGTACCCATTGGTTGAAAAAGTATCAAGTATTTTTAAAACATGATTGTTACTTACTTTTAGGAGTAGATCACAATACAAGAATCTTATCCTGAAATTTAGCCTACATATGAGTAAAGTTGAAAAAATAAACATGGATAATATAGTAAATTATTTGGTTGAACCTGATTATTATATTTTTCCTTAATATTAGAAGCACCATATTGGAGCGTTTAATTCTTTTCATGAAACTTATTATAAGCTGGTAAATGAATTAAGTAAACAAACACTTGCTGCTTTCTAAAGGTGATTACAAGCATGTTCAACCGCTCATAAGCAGTTTCAATCATCGACATAGTCTGAAAATTTTCAACTATTACGTCTAAACCAATAAACACCACTTGTAAATATCAAGGTTTTTACCTTGCCGCATAATTTGCATTCTAATTTCATAGTTCTAGTAAAATTCCATACATACCTATACACATGTTTATATGAAAAGGCAAGGTGACATATAGTGTATACAAAAACACATTGTCACATACAGTCGTACAGAAGATCCTCTACGGGGTCGCTTAGAAGAATCCCGTAATTCAGATGTTATTAAAAGTTCCCCAACTGTATGTATGTAAAGAGCATCAAAATATGTTGAGTTTCTAACTTCTCATACGAATTCACTTCATTTGGTACTGAAATCTAAATTACAGCTGGCAATACAATTCATAAGTTACGCAATAATGGAGCTCCACATCCCGCAAATGAGATAAAAACTTACATACTTGCATTCTTTCATTGCATTACATCAATATTATTGAATTTCATAATAGGTCTAGACAAATGATTTTTGCAAGTAGGTTATACAAGTTCTATATCCACTAATGTATTTCAGTACCCTATATATATATATATATATATATATATATGTTTCAACAGACATATAAACTACTAAAAGTAGCATTGCTTCTTAAAGTATAAATAAATTTAATGAACGTTGGATGTGTATTGGCCTATGATTGAAGGCTCTTCACTTTGCTCGAATGTACCCATCCCTGACATTCAACAAGTAACAACTGAAACAGTGATGGTTGTTGAACGCTTAATGTTAGCGTAAAAAATGGGGCATAATTTAGGAGTAGTGGCAAATGAATCTTCGGATTCAATGAGTTCAAAGACAGTTCTTCCAAGTCAACATAACTTAGGTCTTTGCTCACCACCAACAGGGGAAGGAATTCTGTTAAATACTGACCAAGAAATAAAGATGGTCCAAGGAGAAAAAGTCAACGTACAAGTATTACTTTAGCCCATGAGACTGACCACGTGAAAATTTATTCATACAAAATGGAGAAATTTAAAGGGTTCCTAGACTAAGGTGAGGTTTATTCACATGAAAATTTTACAATGTTATGCCATTGATTAAATGCAAACTTTGTAATATAATCGCATTACATATTTAGATCATCAAACTTACCTAGTTTGTTTTTTACTTGGGTGCGTGCATAATATTAAACCCTATCACGTTACATTGTTACGTTAGTTTTGCATTGCACCGTATATTTACGTTCAAACTCATTTTAAACTTCTCAATCGAAAAACAAAATAAAAATAGGAAACAGTTTTTATGATGAACTTAAATGTAGACAAGTAGTTCCCTTTATCAAGGTTGCAATCATGAAAATATGGAATTATTGACAGATTAGGACGGAAAGATGAACTCCAAAAAATGAAAGCAAACAAGGATAGACATAAAGATTGTAATTGCCTGGTCAAAATCTACATGGTCTATATGACTATACACATGAAAGGTTGTTACTCAAAAATTTTGAGAAACCTAAAATTTGTGTATTTAATGGTCCATTCATGCTATCAAAGGCGTTAAATAAATTGTTTTGTAGGAAAAGAGAAGAGTTTATTCATACAGAACAACATAATAAAGAAGAGTTTGTATTTCCTTAGAGAAATAACATACTAAAAAGGGTAGACCAAAAGTTATACCCTCATTTTTTCTTGCAGCTTTTTAGCATCAATTTGTTCACCTCCTTCTGCGAAGATATCCATCGAAGCCATTGATGCCATGGCCAGTTGTCCGATGTAGTCCTCAAATAACTCACTCCCAAAAAGCATTGCAAATATAGCTGCGGGATCAATGATTGCATCGCTGGAATGAAGATAAATCATGCATCAGGATATAAGGTTAGAATCCAGATAATCAAGTAACTTGATGGTTCTAATTCCCCAAAAACTTGAATCTTATGTACAAAAGATGAACTAACGTTGAAATCCCTGATTTCCCATAAGCATCATAGGCCTGTCTTTGAGCAGGATCACTCAGCACTTGATAAGCCTCTCCCAAAACCTGTAATCAAAAAGACAAGTTCTATATACATAGAATAGAAACACACACACACACACACACTGTCAGGAATATAAAATTAGAATGTTATGCAGTTAGTATTTTCAGTAGGGAGCTTCAATAGTCACTATTGTAGGATATCATTATTTTCTTGTCTTATTATAGCTAGTACTATAAATGTGGGCCCAATGTAATGGCTGGACGTGCTTTGGAATGATACATGAAATTAAGGGGTCACCTAGGTGATTCTCTCTCATCCTTTTCTGTCTTTCTCTCTCTATAACAACTTCTTCTTCCTCATCCTATTTCTTTCTCTCTCATCCTACATTTCTTCTGTTTCTCATCCTTATTTTCTGCAGAAACCCATCTATCAAATTAAACCCATAATTTGACAAGAATCTGGACTGACAAATATTGGTATCAGAGCAACGATCTCGACCAGTTATCACCTTAAACCTCAAGCTTTCATGGCTGTTCTTGGCTATAGCTGAAAAACCCAGATAGTACAACTCTAAAATCCAAACTCAATCATCACCCAAAAATCATAAGAACCCCACTAAAACAACTCAGGCGAGTTTAGTGAAAAAGGTTTCGAGGCTCATAATCGACTCAGTAACTCGGTGGAGGTGACTCAGCATGCTCTGTTTTTCATCAGACCTGCAACTGGACATTTCTGAGAATCAATCCATGTTTTGAGGTAGTAAATCGCTTCATCAGCTGGGTTTCATTGTTATCTAGTGGTTTCAATCATCAAACAACATTCAGAACATCATTTCATCTCGAATCAAACCCAATTTTCATAAATTTTTCGGTTCTGTCCAGATTTCATTATTTCTTGTTTTAGACCTGTTCTGCAGTAGATCTAGTGCTGTTTAATGGTTGTTTAGCTGTCACTCACCTATTTTAACACTAATCAATCATTTCCCATCATTAATCTGCAAGTTCTCATACTCTGTCCTTGTTCGTTCCTTAAACAAATAGTAATATGTCATGAACAATGTTTACTTGTGTTCAAAAACCCTTTTGACCGTTAAGTGACACTAATTTACGTTTTGTTTGAGCTTTTGCTTTGTTGTGGTGCTTAGTTATACTCGTGAAGCTCACTAAGCCTTAAGCTAGGCAGTTTATTGGCTGATTATTGGACTGAGGTACCTACTCTATCTGCGTAACCTATTACTTCAATTAAAGATCTATTCCAGCTGAATCTACTCCTTAAGTGAGCTACTGTTGCCAGTGGTTCACCAGAATTTTCAACTCAATGGTTTAAATTGCTTCTTAAATGATTTCTTAAGATGGCTAGTTCATCTTCCACTCCTCTTGAAATGTTGCAGCAGGATTTTCTTAGTTTCAGAGAATATACCAAGGAAAAAATGGCCAGAGTTGATTGAAAGCTGGACTCCATTGTGGGAGTTCTTCAGGAACTCTGTGGGAAGATGAATGAAAGCAGAGGGAAAGAGTTTGACAACCCTTTTGCTACACCCTACAAGAACAGACCTCCACACACTGACTTGGAAAAGAAATGGTTGCGGGGAGCTGACCCTTACACCCCTTACCATGAGAAACCCCACTGGTATTATGAAGATGAATGGACAGGGGAAGAAGTACCATACGAGGCTGACTTTGACAAGGATCTCAAGTTTTTAAGGCTTGTGTTTCCTTTTTTAAGGAGGGTGATGATGTCATGGGCTGGCTTCGTGACTGTGATGAATACCTCAAGATCCTCCAAGTTCATGACCTCAAGAAGGCCCCCATTGCTGCCATGCACCTCACAGGGATACCAAAATCATGGTATAAGTCTTACATGGTGGGCAAAACTAGTGTAAAATGGCAGTAGTTTCGTGAAGATTTTCTTATCAGATTTGGTGATCTTGAAGCGGAGGATATCTATGGAACTTTCAAAGAGTTAATGCAGACCTCTACCCTCACTAAATACTATGATGAGTTTGAGAAATATAGGGGTCTCCTCTTGGAGAAGATACCACAGTTGACTGATGAGTTTTTTGTTAAAAACTTCATCAACAGGCTGCCAACTGAAACACAGAAGATGGTGAAGCTGTAAACCCCAGCAACTATGAGAAGGCATATAAACAAGCCAAAATTTATAACCCCAAGCTTCAGGAATCCTTAATCATACCCCCCAAACCACACTCCACTCCAAACAGCCCTTCCAAAACTTATTCTCAAGAACCTACTGCAAACACTTCTCAGAGATTAAATTCCTCCTTGTTGACATACCCCAAGCAAACCAATCCTACTTATGCAAAACCCAGATTTCTAACAGCAGCCGAGAGGGAGGAAAGGAAGGCTAAGAGTTTGTGCTTTTACTGTGATGACAAACATCACCCTGGTAGTGACTGCAAGAAAGCTCAACTTTTCATGATGGTGAGTGATGATTTTAAAGAAGAAGAGGCCTCCCCGGTCTATGATGAGAAGTGTCAAGTGGAAGAGTGCCTAGAGCAGGTTACGCCTCGACCATTTAGGGGCCTTAAGCCCCAATCATGATTATCAAAGTTGGGTTCTTCAAGGCCAAGGAGCTGGGCAACAACAATTAACTATTTTGATAGATGGAGGCAGCAACTTAAGTTTCCTAAGAGAAGACAAAGACAAGGAACATCCCCACAAATTAAAATTGAAAGAACCTCCAATGGTGACACTCGCAAATGGAGCAAGCTTGATTGCTACATAATGGATACCTGGTACAGGAGTATCAATTTACTACTCCTGTATGGATTATTCCCATGCATAAATGGGATCTGATCTTGGGTATCAGCTAGCTCAAGGAGTTAGGACCCATAGAGGTTTCCTCATTCAACTACAGTGTAGCCAAGCAGTGGAAAATAAAGAAACGGAGGCCAATTATTTGTCTGCACCAATTCCACTGTGGATGTCACAAATTCTGGAGAGCTAAAGGATGATCAAGAACTTGCCCAGATATTGACGGAAGAGACCATCACAAAAATGGGTCCAAAAGAGTATGAACTAAGTCATGGACTCTTGCTTTATAGAGGAAATGGGTGGTGGGATCAAAAGGAAGGCTGAGAAGACAAATTTTTGAAGAACTCCAATGAGAAAGGAGTAGGGGGACACTCAGGAGTTAGAGCTACTGCTCAAAGGATTGGGCAGTACTTTTATTGGCCAGGACTGCACAGAGACATCACTTTATGGGTAGCAGAATGCAGCATTTGTCAGCAAAACAAAGGAGAAAAGGCTCATGTGCCAGGCCTATTACAACCCCTGCCTATACCCACCGAAACTTGGAAAGACATAGCCATGGATTTCATCACAGGGCTGCCTAATTCCAGAGGATTCGAGGTAGTATGCGTTGTTACAGAGAGGTTCAGTAGGTATTCACATTTTATTGCCCTTTGTCACCCTATCACCTCCAAAGGTTTGGCTCAAATCTTTTTTGAACAAATTTGCAAGTTGCATAGGTTGCCAAGCACTATAACGAGTGATAGGGATTCACTTTTCTTGAGCGAATTTTGGCAAAATCTGTTCAAGCTAGTGGGAACAAGGCTTCACATGGGGAACTGCATATCATCCACAAAGTGATGGGAGCACGGAAAGAATAAACCAATGCTTGGAGCAGTACTTAAGATGTGCTACCAGTCAAGCACCAAAACAATGGGTAAGTTGGCTTCCTTCAGCAGAGTGGTGGTTTAACACCACTTATCATACTGCCTTGCAAACTACTCCATACCAAGTTCTGTATGGAACAGAACCTAGGCACCTCAATCTGGAATCAAGAAAAACTTCAGCACTAGGAACATTGGAGGAGGAGATGCTTCAAGAGAAACAGAATCAGCTAGACATCATAAAGGAGAATCTTCACAAGGATCAACAAAGGATGAAGAAGTTTGCAGATACAAAAAGAACCGAGAAGGAATTTTTAAAAGGTGACAGGGTGTATCTCAAACTGCAACCATAGACAGTGCTCAGTGGCCCTAAGGAAGAATCTCAAGCTTGCATCCAAGTTCTATGGCCCTTTTAAAGTACTAGAGAAGATAGGGACAGCAGCATACAAGCTTGACCTCCCGGAAACATCAAGAATCCATCCTGTTTTCCATGTTTCTCGGCTCAAATGGCATGTAGGAACAGCGCCAGTCAAGAAACAGCTGCCACCCACTACAAATTCTGGTAGGATTGACATAGGACCATTGAGAGCTCTAGAGCAAAGGAGAGTTTTCAGAAATCACAGGGAAGTCTACCGGTATCTTATACATTGGAAAGGAAGCAGTATCGATGAAGCTACATGGGAAGATGAAGAGTGTCTAAAGCTCAATTTTCCAGATTTTAACTTAGATTCATGAGGACATGAATCAAATGGAAGGGCGAGTAATGTCAGGAATATGAAATTAGAATGTCATGGAGTTAGTATCTTCGGTAGGGAGCACAGTAGCTTCAGTAGTCACTATGGTAGTATATTATTATTTTCTTGTTGTCTTATTCTAGTCTTGTCTTATTATAGCTAGTACTATAAATATGAGCAGAATGTAATGGTCGGACATGTTTTGGAATGATATATGAAATTAAGGGGTCACATAGGTGATTCTCTCTCATCCTTTTCTGTCTTTCTCTCTATAACAACTTCTTCTTCTTGCTCATCCTATTTCTTTCTCTATCATCCTACATTTCTTCTGTTTCTCATCCTTATTTTCTGCAGAAACCCATCTATCAAATTAAACCCATAATTTGTCAAGCATCTGGTCTGACACACAGACAGAGACCACAGACACACATACAGAGAGTACAGAGAAGATTTTTGATAACCAAGTAGACAGTACGGGCATTGCAAACCCAGTAAACTGTCCATTGCTCTCTTATTTCTTAAGCACCATATCATAAGTCAAGATTGGTTTAATTGAACCATGTATGCATGAGTCCATTAATGCAATAATGGAGCTGCTCAAAGGATTACGACAAGACAAATTAATCAAAGATATGTTTGATCGCAATGGAACGGAAAACTTTCCGGCGAGATTCGAATGAAACCTTACTATTATTTCACTTGCTTATCTGTTTTGACTTATAAAAGGAAATACTTGAGGGAGGAAGAAAGGAGGACACAAGGTATAAGCACATGAAGGGCGAGAGAGTAACAACATCATATGAGAAGGAAACCAGGGGAACTCAAATCAATTCTGATAGATCCAATCCCCGAACTCCGAAAATAGAATACAAGTGTCACACACTAAAAGAACAGATACACATACACACAGAGAGCAAGAATGAAATCAAAATTAAATAACAAATAAAGGTACAAGAAGTTGTTAAGCTTGCCTGGAAATTATGTGCTGCTAGGGGATCATTTGGATTTTTATCTGGATGAACCTGCCGTGCCTACAACCTCAGAAAATAGTGTCATCATAAACAAATGAAATGCATCCACATGTCCCTAATATTTGATAAAATGCATGCAAGGACTAGCAGTTACATATGAACAAAAATAAGAAACTACAAAGAACAAAAATTCTAATGCAAAGAGTGTTTAAACTCAATTCCGATCATCTTGGGGAGACGAATGAGAGGAAGCCATCTTTTGATTGTACAATACTTAGAATCTTCTGAGAAAGCCACAACAATCAACCAAGAGTGATATTTAAAATTTATATATAAGTATAATATTACACCATTAAAATAAAGGGAAACAACTAAATGGAATAAAGCAAATCATGATGAGATCTCTAAAAACAATAAAATAACAAAATAGAAACATAAAAATCACCCTCGCTTGAGAAACCTTCTGCTTTAAAGAAGCTAGTTTTGTTTTATGATTCTCCCTCTCTTGCAAATGGCCCTCTTCCACTTATTTCTGGAGGCTCTGACATAAATGCATTTAGCTTCTATCTAGGCTTTTAAAATGTTACCTGGAACACGATTTATTCAATTCGTGAATGAAATCCAGGAATGTGGCATTTATGCGGGGAAACCGTGAAACGGTCAAGGTAATTTTATATGGAGGATTAGAGCTAGGAATTTCCTGAGAATCTCAATGTTATATGGCTTAATTCCATAAAGCCGTTTATAAAATTCTCTTCAGATGGTGTCCCTGTTAGTTAAAAATAATATGAAAGATGTGATGATGCACTAAACGGCTTGCCCTGGGATTGTCAAACAGCTGCAAATTTGAGTTATTGTAAAGCAGCTTAATAGACAAGTTTAGAAACAGAGGTAACACTTGGACAAAAACACCTAATTCACTGCAAAAGTCAACATCTGCTGATGGCTAAATCTCAATTAAAATCCAAAACCCTAAAATCATATCCAACACGTGAAGTGATTACTAAACATAACATTTGAAATCATATCCAACCCTAAAATCTCAATTAAAATCTCCTAACATTTGAAAATTACTCCCAAATAAAAACAACAAAAAAGACATTGTAAACAGTAGAGATTCAGATCAAAATGATGATGTGTTCATACCTTGATGTAATATGCTTTTTTAATCTGTGATTCAGTGGCGGTGGGGCTAACCCCGAGGACATCGTAGTATTCCGTCTCCTTCACCATATGGAAGGAAATGAGAAAATCGAAATGACTGGCGATGAAAGAAGGATTTGAAACGAAACGAAAGATCGGAAGTTGCAAGGAAAAGTTGAATAGAGTTGAATTTCAGAGACAAGGACCCAAGTCGCGTCAGATGGATAGAGATGACAAAACCACAAATTAAAATTAAGGAAAATATATAAAAAACAATTGTTGTACGTACTTCTCTAGTTAACAAGGTTTACATCTACTCCCCTGCACGGATTTTTTTGTTATTACTGTTCTGATGTTTTCGGTCGCCGTTCGTGTTCAGAAGAAAATGAATTTCACTTTATTTGTATAAAATTGATTATTTTCAGTTTTTCACCAGTAATTTTTATTTTTTTTAACTCTCAAAATTATTTTAGTGTATATATTATAATGGATTATAGAAAATAGGATGCAGCTTATTTTTTTAATTTTGAATTATAATAGTTTTTTTATATGTTTTTGAAAAATTTAACCGTACAAGTTAAAATAATTTTAAAAAGTAATAGAGTATACAAAAATTTATAAGTTTATATAATGTGTTTCATAGCTTTTTTAACGATGCAAATTCAAACAAATTTTTTTGAGTCAATTTTGTATAATTTTATATAATTATAAAAACTACTCTATGCATTACAAAAAATTATGAAAATTTATATATCTTCATATTTTTGAATATTCTATTCATCCATACAATTAGATTTCATAAAAACATTACAAATTATAAGAATAAACTACTACGATCTATTTTTAAAAACTAGACTATAGCATATTTCTCGTTTTCCCATTATATAATTATTTTTTATACAAAATATATGTGGTCCCCGTATAGGAGTATTGCAAATTTACAAGTACTTCTTCAAATAAAGTAGGATATAGTAATTTTTTGTCATAATTTTAAAATAATATACTTTTTCTGTTTCAAAACTAAAGATACATATTATTATTTTTTGATTATTTCAAAATTAAATATACATTTTTATTTTTTGACTATAACATAAAAGGATTGAAAAGTATCGCCGTGACAAAATAATGATAAAATGTATCATAATTTCTACGCAAGTGTTTAGATATTAATTTTTTATATAACAATATATATACGGAGAGAGGATAATTCATAGTTTGCATTATTTTATAATTAACGCAATAAATATCGTTGTAACATATATCAAACGGCTAGATCAACCATTCACACCTCTAATAGAGACAGAAATATATATTTTTTCAAAACACATCCATGCCTCTATTAGAGGTGTAGTCTTCTACTTCTTTTTTTTTCTTTCAAAACTCATAACCCCACATTCACGTACAACTCCATGACCAAGTGTTTCAACTTCACATTATCCCGTAACTAGTGTTACAAACACTCTTTCACCTACGCTTGCCTCAAATCCTCCACTACCGATCTTTATGAGAGCACCATCATGCACTACCCTCAAATCCTCCACTACCGATCTCGACGACAACACCATCATGCACTGATTTTCAAAAAACACAAACCCTAGAAACCCAATTTAGTTCTCATCCACGGGATTGAAGCCAACACCATGTAGAAATGAAAAAGAAAAAAAAAAAGACCACACCTCTATTAAAGGTGTGAATGAGTTTTGAAAAAAAAAAATATTCGCCCCTATTACGGGTGTGGATTGATAATCTAACGGTATTTGTTATATCAATTACGTATCGTACGTTATGAATCATCCCTATATATATATATATATGTATACACACATATACGTGAGTGTTTATTTTAAATTTTTAAAATCAAAACGATATAGTTTTGATAAATATGACTCACAAATAAAAGTGAATTATAGTTCATTTACCTTAATTTCTCTCTTCCCCGTCTCTCTCTTTATATATATATATATATATAGGAAAAAAATTTATATATTAAGAATGAATTAAGAAAAATGAGATATAATTCATTTTGTAATTACCACTAATATTACATCTATAAATTCACAATCATTTTAAAAAATTAAACATTATTGATTGAAAGAACATAACATTTTTATGGTTTATAACATAAATTTTATAATCATGTAAAGTCAATATTTTACGAGTGGTTAAAATTTTAATATAGTTATAAATATTATGTAAATGTGCTTAAAAAATCACATATTAAATTACTTTTACTTCCTCTTTTATTTTGTATAATTAATTTTTTTTATATATTTTAAAAATCAAAACATAACAATTAATGATGAGTACAGTTATAAAACTAAACTTATTTATTTATTTTCCCTTCCTTCCAAGGATACAAAATATTACCCTATAACGTGGGGAGCCGCCCAGCTTAAAAATTCCGATCAATCCACCAAATAAAGTAGAATACCGCAATATACTAAAGAAAAGTGGGGTCGTGTTCGTTATTACTTTTGATTTTTTTAGTTTATTTACACGCTCGCCTTTTTCTTTTGTTTATGTGCATTATTCTTTATTTTCAAATGTTTTGAAATAAATTAGAAGGACTTCAAAACTTCTACAAATATATACAGAATACAATTTTTGCTCTCCCCGTGTATCAAAATATTTTATATTTAATTATATTTTTTCTTTACAAAACTTCCATTCAAAGAGCCAATGGTTTATTTTTTTCTAATATAATAATTGTATTTATACATAAAAATGATATACTCCACAAGTTTAATTTTATATGTCATATTTGATATTTTTTTTGTTCAAAAATAATTATTACGCACATTATTCGAATAGAATCTTAAAGTGTAATTATTTACATTATTCTCACATTTATTACACCAATTTAGTTTGCAATTTCTACAACATTTATTATAGAAAAAAATTAAATATGTAATTTTACGTTAACATTAAATATAAAATAGCGATACTAATATAATTTTTTAAAAAATATTTAGATTTATAATCTTTTAATAGTTAAGAAAGTTAAAAACTACACAATATGTAGAGGATGCAGACAATGGGACCGGTGAGATTCACGATCTTCACACTGAATTTGGTTTTATAGAAACTTGACTTGAAGGAATGGTAGCGCCTAGCACTGCCAGTACACGTACACCTGGTTGTGAAGAACTCTGTTAACCTACCACCACCTTCAACACGCCGTCATCAATTTCGTCAACTCTCTCTCCTCTCTCTCTCTCTCTCTCTCTCTCTCTCTCTCTCTCTCTCTCTCTCCCCCCGTATGTCTATCTAATCTTGCCGTCCTTTGTCCCTTTTTTGTTTGTCCCACCTCTATAAACACACTCCCTTTTTCAGTCTCTCGCATCTCCTTCCTTGCTCTCTCTCTTTCACTTCCCACTTTTTTCTTCATTTCCCCTGTTTCCCACTTATTTAATTTTCCCACTCAATTTCTTTTGTCATCTTCTGGTTTCTGAAATATATATACACACACACACACACACACACACACACATATATATGTTAGTTCCCATTCTCTGACAGAGACTGCGGAAGCACTACTTCGTGTTTCTCCTTTTTGGGCTATCGGAAAGGGAATCTTCGTTTCTATTTTTCTCCCTTTCTTTCTCTCTCTGCCCATCTCTCCTCCGCTTAGGGTTTAAGGTTAATAGATTCCCATTTCTGGGCTTGATTTGTGGTGGGGTTAACAGTTTTTTTAGTTCGGGAGCTAAGTCATGGTGAGGAAACATGGATGGCAGCTACCAGCTCATACATTTCAGGTTCACTTAAATTTCTTCTATTATTGATTTATTTCTGTTGTATATCGTTTATTGTAAACTGTGATTTGTGTATCTGAGTTATTATTGTACTGGTTTATTAATTGTAACTAGAAAAGACTCTTTCTTTTGGGTAGTTATTGCTTGGTTTCAGTTGCTTTCATCTGATTTCATTTCCAGCTCTTTGAAAGTCAATCATTTGAAATGTAGTCTGAATTTTTCTATTTCTCTGTATTTTGTAGCTTCCCCCCTGGCTTACAGGCTAGCTAATGTACTCGGGTACAATTGTTTTATCCTTTGTCAAGGGGAGATATATATCAGATTTTATTACTGTGAGTCAATGTATGCCACTAAAAACAGATACCCGAGTATTTCAATAGTTCCATTTGTTTTAGAAGAGGCTATATTGTTCATCGATATGATTTTGTTCTCGGGAATATCAATTTTATGGTATGAATGAGATCTAATAGCTATATGTTGGGAAACTGTGGATTATGGTTGTCTTGATTTAGTAGATTTATCTGAAATAAAATGTTCTGAAGTTTCTTCCTACGCTTTTTACCCTGCTTTATTACTTGACATAAATATATAGTCTTAATTTGGATTTCAACTTTGATAGGTTGTTGCCATAACGGTGTTTTGCCTGTTGGTTGTTGCATTCTATGCATTCTTTGCTCCTTTCCTCGGAGGCCGCAACTGGGAGTATGGTTTAATTGCCACATATTCTCCGGTGGTATGTGCATTTGCTGGATCTAGATAAATGCCTTGTATATTTTATTAAAAACAAAAGCATGTACTATGACATCTGATAAAAGGGCAAAAAAAATTTAAACTGTGGTTCTCAATTTCTCATGCAGTCTCATTGATACTATATATTAAAGTTACAATACTGTGCTTTCTTTATCTACTAGATACAATTTGTGAAAAGGAACAATTTAGAATTCAATTTGAAGTCTAATTCTAAAGGTTCAGTTCATATCATGTTTTTCTTTCTTTCCTAATTTAAATGCAATTCCAGAAAAAAAATTTAGAATGTAATTTGGAGGTTCACTTCCAATAGAAACAATTTAGAATCTGATTTAAATTTTTTTATTAACTTCTTATTGATACACCTTTTCTACTATAATTCAATATTCAATGTATAATATTTTCTAATTAGTTATTAATATTGTATCACGTATTGCAAATTGTCCAACACCGCGTAGTCTCATCCATTGTTGGTCACTTTTTACTTCAGACAGAAAGCTAACAGGACTAAATCCTAGCTTCTAGGCTAAGATCTTATTGGCATTAAGTTCACACATTTTCTGTTAGCAAGGGAGATAGTTTTACTAGAACATAGGTCATTTGTAGGCACATCTAACATGAAGAAATCCAATGACATCCATTCAAGCCTGATGAAATAGATTCTGGGTACAGAGAGTACAAAACCCGACGCTGACCTATCATGTGTCATCCTACTTAATTTCGCGTTTTTCGACAGAACACAGAACATCATGCATATTCATGCTTCAGTCAACAGTGTGTCGTGAAGCAGGATGCAATGCAAGAACTAATGCAAGAATTTTTAAAATTTTTTTTTTAACCCAACTCAAGGAAGCTTTAGTTTTAAAGCAGTTGGTTTGCCGCATTAAACCTTGGCCACGATAATAATCTTATATTTGTTTGTGGTTTCTGTGAGACATTGGCACCTCATTTATGCACATATCTTTCTCAGATACTTTTGTCAAAAACATATATATAGTAATGGTAACAATAATAATATAAATGATGGTCATAATTAAAATAAAAGGAAAAAAATATAATAGTAATAAAAACGTAATTAGATTCAGTTAAAATTTGCTTTTGGTTTAGGTTACTTGGCTATTCGGTAGTTTTTATTTCTTAAACGAAGCTACTTAGCTGAATCTGCATTGTTGTATAATCTAACTTGGTCTAGGCTAGATTTATTCCCCAAATAGGATCCCATCTTCTAAGATTACTTCCATTTGACTTTGGTAAACTTTCCGATGTGGTAGCGCCTTCTGCCTGCAGTTTAGTGATTCCATCTTAAAGGTGCAACATATTACATCATCTTCTTAAATATGTAACATGTATCAACTTTAGTGATGCTTTCTTTGCAGAATCAGTGGCCTATATTCTGATGATATTCCTGTTGTCATTTCAGGCACTGCTTGTTTTCATTCTTTATGTTCGGTCTACAGCAATTAATCCGGCAGATCCTGGAATTATGTTTAAATTTAATCCTGAGGTAGTGAATCAGCATGATCAAACGCATGGTTTGCTAGCCAAGGATGTGCCAAAACAATTTGATGAACTTAGTGCAGGGGCACATTCTTCTCAATCTTCAGCTTCCTTAAGGTCAATACCAGCACAAAACTCCTCCAGAAAAGGTTCAATAGGAGGAAGTGGGAGAACTGGTAGTCAGGTAGAAGTCTCAAACAGAAAAACATCAATGTGTAGTGTTGGATGGATCTTCTGCGGGTTGTTTGTACATGAAGATTGTCGCAAAGAGTATGGGACAGCTGAGCAGGATGACACAGGTGAAGATGCTCTGTTCTGCACGCTCTGCAACTCTGAGGTATCTCTTTGTTCTCCATGGATTCCACAGTAGATAATAGATTATTATAACCGCTCCTTATAGATCTGTTTGTTTCTCTGTTCCTGTAAGTACATCTCTTCCGTATCCCTATAATATTTACTTAGAGTTTATTTAGGCGCTTTCTTATATTTTCCAATGATAAATCTCAAGTACTCAATTATCAGGGGAATAAAATAAGTTGCACTTCTGTCAAGTTGCAGTGTTGCACCAACTTTAATAAAGCAGCATTTCAGGCATTAAATATATTGGTTTCCTACTTTGCCCTCTTGAATTGACCATAAATTAGTCTAAAATACAACATTTTGGAAAGTTTTAGCTGCAAATAGTTGTAGAAGTCTATATAATATGATTATCAATACACATTTCTTTGGTACTTGTCATGTTAATATGAATCGTAATAGGAATTGTCCTCGTGTTATTCTTGTCTTGTTTTATTAGAGTTCATCAGGTCTCCTTTTTGATGCAGGATTTGTTTAAAACATAGGCCTTTTTAATGATCACCAATTTCATGATGCAGGTGCGCAAGTTCAGCAAACATTGCAGAAGTTGTGACAAATGTGTAGATGGATTTGATCACCATTGCCGGGTATACTTCTTTGTGCCAATTGCAGGACATGTCTTGCGTTTCTTTCAAATTGTACTTGTTACATTTATTCTGTGAATGCAACTAACTTCATTGTGTTTTGACGGTGCAGTGGCTCAACAACTGTGTTGGTAGAAAAAATTATGTGACTTTTATATCTCTTATGGCTACCAGTGTTCTTTGGGTATGCACTGAAGCTGAGTACTGATTTGTAAATATGCTTTAAATACTTTTTGATTTACATCTTCCTGCACCCCTGTCCCAGCTAGTTATTGAGGCTGGCGTTGGCATTGCCGTTTTAGTGCGCGTCTTTGTCAGTAAGCAGAGTATGGAAGATGACATAGTTGATAGACTGGGAAATGGTTTCTCTCGTGCCCCATTTGCAACTGTTGTAGTAAGTCCATATCAAATTTGTTGCATCTTAACCTTATCTTATTAAAACAATCAACTTATTACTATTAATATCATCATATCTATTTTTTGCAGGCTGTATGTACGGCTGTATCATTGCTAGCATGTGTACCATTGGGCGAACTTTTCTTTTTCCACATGATACTAATTAAAAAGGTTGGTTACCTTAACCTTTAATATGCTTCCTTTTTTTAGTAAGTAAAGGTCTAGTAAGCAAGGATTGGATTTCAGGATTCAGGATTTTCAATAAATTTGGTGGTTTGAAATTCCGTGGGAATTCGTTGTATGTAAATGTTGAACAATCTTCTTGTTACATATGATCATGGAACTGTCTTCCAATATGATCATGGAAGAGTCTTTTTTGTTTGCATATGGTCATGGAAGAGTCAACCATTCACGAAAGAGCTTTCTTCATTTGATATGAAACTACCTCAGTTGAAGACATTGTAGTTATTTATTTAATGCCTGACACAAACTTTTAGGAAATGGTTATACAAGTCTCTGGCACATTTAACCTTATATCTCCTTAAAAATGAAACGAACTACACCTCAACTTGGCAAGTGACTTTGCTGGAGAGCAGCACAAAGGCATCTCGCTAAACTAACAGAGCAATAAAGACAGAATGACAAAAGTTTTATTTCATGATTTAATAAGAGAAGCTGTCTAATCTTCCTGTTCTGAAGCTTTCTTTTGCCTTGTAAATCAGGGTATCACAACCTACGAGTATGTTGTGGCTATGAGGGCCATGAGTGAGGCACCTGCAGGAGCATCTGTGGACGAGGAACTGCCAAACGTATTGTACTCCCCAACTGGGTCAGCTACAACTGGTTACAGTGGTGGAAGTTCTCTTGGTTTGCAATACAAGGGGGCATGGTGCACTCCTCCAAGAGTGTTTGTGGATTACCAGGTATCATTTTTAATATTCAGTATGGGGATTTTAATAGCTTGTACTGTTGGGATGGTCCATGATCTCTTGGTTCAAGTTAATTTCTTCAGTTTCCACCTTTCACTCAAGTACTCAACATCTACTCATATAGTTGGCATGGAAGGCAAGAATTGAGTATTATTTCTTAACTGGTTTTCACTTGGGAACAGTTATGCAAATCTCTAAATCTCAAGTTAGTTTTGCTGGAATGTGTATGAGTGGTGCTAGTTTGGTGATCTCGACGATTATCATTACTTTGTTAATTTCTCTTATAATAGAAACGAAGTAGAATTTTTTATTTTTTTAAGCTAAACTGATTATCTTCATTCAAACTGGATATATCAGGAAGAAGTTGCACCTCAACTGGAACCTGGAATGTTACCGTCGACTGTTGATCCGGATGCAGTTGGGTTTGCAGAAAGGGGAAATAAGTTGCCCAGAAGGCCTGTTCGAATTAGTGCTTGGAAACTTGCAAAGTTGGATTCAAATGAGGCTGCAAAGGTAGCAGCAAAAGCAAGAGCTTCCTCTTCTGTACTACGTCCCATTGATAACCCTCGTGTCCCAGATGTTGAATTGAGCTCCAGTGAAAACATGAGTGTGAGAAGCAGTTTGAGCGCCGACACCAGAGGAAATAAAGATATCAAGAATGACATGGGAACATCTTCCATGAGAAATTCTTTTGCTCCAAGCCAAGGTAGCAGGGATGAATATGAAACAGGCACTCAGAGTGTAAGTAGCTTCAGCAGTCCAAGTCATGTTCACGAGTCTGTCTCACTAAGCCCTCTTCCGCAAGCACATGGATCAAGCCAGATAAAGGCATCAAGTTCCATCCCTGGGATTTTCCAGGATCAGTCATTAGCTTTGAAGACAGCATTCCTTAGTAACAAGAATTTAACATCCCATATTTACTCTGGATTTGATGATAAGATTCTACAAACGGCTGGTACTGCTGATCAGTTGCTGCTGTCAGCTCCCGGTCCAGCTCAAGTTCAAGCACAAGCACAAGCACAAGCTCAATCAACTTCTATTTTTAGAGATATTAAAAAGACTTCTGTTGTCTGGGATCAAGAAGCTGGAAGGTATGTGTCAGTCCCTGTATCAGCTTCAGAAGCTCGGCCCAGAGTATCCTTGCAAATAGGAGGAGGAAACTCTAATGCAGGATCAGGCGATCGTGAGATAAGGTCTGGTATTCCACCTCGAGAACCTCCAAAGCCTCAGGGCGAGCAATCGGAGAAGCTAACATACACAGGAGAGTCTATTTTCTTTGGTGGGCCGCTTTTCAGTCACCCCGGTAGGGATGGTTTGAGAAATGAGAGGGGTTCAGGTTCACGAGAAGGCCAAGATAGGGCACCGTGGAACTTGCCTCGAGAGTCTAGATTCAAAAGGGATGCTAACTCAAACCAGCTTCCTGTGTTCATCCCTGGGGGTTTATCCAAGTCAGGTCCAACGTAGTTCCGGTGGATTCAGAACCGAGCTAGAAATTACTTGAAATGTTCTCTCGTGGAGGTGATATATATCTATATATATAGATGTATAGAGGGAAAGAGATGCTGAAGAAACCTCTTGATTAGAGCTGTTCTTTGACAGCAGCCCAGGAACCTCAATGTCAGATATCTACATGCACAATTCGATCTCGGATGAGGTTCCGATGGTTTCTTCAAAATTCGATATCTACATGTAATTTACACGCTGGTATTAGCTGAAACTTAGTATATTTGAAAATCGGAACATCCTCCTTCCTCTCATTGGATTGACCATCTACAAATTTTCAGTCTTTTCTTGTACAATTGATCTTTTACTAATGGCCAAGTAAATGTTGAACATTAGGGTTACTAATTTACTATTGGCACCATTTTTTCTATCCTCCTGTTCCTTAGATGCTTATGTGTACATATTGTCTCCAACGAAAACCATCTTTTTTAGGTAAAAAACGAAAACCATCCGGACATCCTTGGCTTTGTTGTAGTTGATATGATTTCTAACTTTTTATTGCCATATAAGTGTTTTTCAAGTGTGTGTGTGTATATATATATATATACACTATTCATGCTTGTATCTGTTTCAAGAACTCCAAGCAGTATCCTTTCTTTCCCAATTTTTGAACCAAAAAAATAAAATAAGTGCGTGCAATGAGAAGTTCCTTATTATTGAGATATTCTGCAGTAGAACTAAGAAACAAGTAGTATTATCATTTTGATTGGAATAACCACTAATACTTTTTTTTTGCTGAAAATAACCACTAATACTTCACTTGAATTAAAAGAAAAAAAGAAAAGAAAAGGATGCATACGGGACCATTCAACAGGGAGTAATAATTTGAATAGTAAATCACTGTTTATCTGTTATTTTAGCTATTTTCCTGGTCATATGTAAATATAGTACCCCTAACAACTTGAGGAAGTATAGATTATTATAACATAAAGCAAAAGTTAAAAAAAAAGAGAATAATGTTATTTCTATCTTATATCTCAATTTTAATGTGTCCAACACTATTATATAATATCTCTATTTATAGGCAATAAAATGTACAAGAAAACCTATACAAGTGGAGAGGTGGATAAGTGAAGAAGTTGAAGAGGTGGAGAGGTGGAGAAGTTGGAGAGGTGGGGAGGTGGAGAAGTTGGAGAGGAGAGGTAGGGAGGTGAAGAGGTAAAATTTCTATATATATATATATTATATAACACTCCCCCTTAGACATTTTACCTTATATTATACACAATTAATATGTTCTGCAGGACAAATTATAAATTAGGTATGACAGGACCAAAAATTAACTAATACTTTTGGATCAGTTATGTTATCTTATTAAAACCTTACTAAGAAAACCCAGTGGGATAAAACTTAGTGAAGGAAAAAGAGTACAACGTGTATAATACTCCCCCTCATTTTAATGTATATCTCTGAAACGACGGATACCAATTTTCTGTGTAAGTTGTTCAAAAACTTTTCTCGGCAATGATTTTGTGAATAGATCTGCCAAATTATCACTTGACCTAATTTGACAAACATTTATCAAACCATCCTTCTGTAGATCATGTGTTTGAGAAGAATTTTGGTGAGATGTTTTTGGTTCTGTCACCTTTAATATATCCTTCTTTGATTTGAGCAATACATGTTGCATTGTCTTCATATATCATAGTTGGGTTTCCTTTGATTGACTCAAGTCCACATTCCTCTTGAATGTGTTGAATCACTGATCTCAACAACCATACACATTCTCGTCCAGCATCATATAGAGCAATTAATTCAGCATGATTTGATGATGTCGCTGTCAGTGTCTGTTTTGTTGATCGCCATGAAATTGCAGTATCAGCATATGTAAATACATATCCAGATTGTGACCGAGTTTTATGTGGATCTGATAAATACCCTGCATTTGCATATCCAACTAATTTAGATTTTTTATTCTTTTGGTAAAATAGTCCCATATCACTTGTCCCACAAAGGTAACGAAACACATGTTTAATTCCGTTCCAATGTTGGCGTGTTGGATCAGAGCTATATCTTGCTAATACATTGACAGAAAATGCAATATCAGGTCTTGTATTATTAGCAAGATACATCAAAGCTCCTATTGTACTAAAGTATGGTACTTATAAACCAAGACCTTCTTCATTCTTTTCTCGAGGACAATAAGGATCCTTTTCTACGTCAAGTGATCGAACAACCATTGGTGTACTTAGAGGATGAGCTTTGTCCATATTAAAATGTTTTAACATCTTCTGGATGTAATTCGATTGATGGACAAAAATACCATTATTCAAATGTTCGATCTATAGGCCAAGACATAATTTTGTTACACCAATATCTTTCATTTCAAATTCTTTCTTTAATAAATTTGCAGTCTTTTCGATTTTTTCAGGAGACCCAATGATATTCAAATCATCAACATATACTGCAATAATTGTAAAAGCCGAGATTGTTCTTTTAATAAAAACACATGGACTAATTTCATTAGATTTATATCCCACTTTTATGAGATATTCACTTAATCGATTATACCACATTCGACCCGACTATTTTAGTCCATATAAAGATCTTCGTAACTTTATAGAATACATTTCTCGAGGTTTTGATTTAAGTGCTTCAGGCATTTTTAGTCCTTCAGGGACTTTCATATAGATATCATTATCAAGTGATCCATATAAATAGGCTGTGACTACATCCATGAGACGCATTTGAAGTTTTTCAGTGATTGTGAGACTAATTAGGAATCTGAGAGTTATTGCATCCACTACAGGTGAATACGTTCCTTCATAATCAACTCCTGGTATTTGTGTAAAACCTTGTGCCACAAGCCTTGCTTTATATCTCACAATCTCATTTTTCTCATTCCTTTTTATTGCAAATACCCACTTGTAACCTACAGGGTTAATATCTTTGGGAGTTAGGACTACAGGTCCAAAAACATTGCGTTTTTCAAGTGAATCTAATTCAGACTTCAGGGCATCTTTCCATTTTGGCCAATCATTTCGATGCCTACACTCTTCAAGAGTTTTTGGTACATAATCATTCTCATTTAGCACATCAGTTGCTATAACATATGCAGAAATTTGATCAACACGTGTTTCATTGTGGTTCCATATTGTACTATTTTAAACATAGTTTATTGAGATCTCATAATCATTAGGTACCTGAGTTTCTTCTGGAGCTTCATTAACCTCTTCTGGGGTTTTATTGACCTCTTCTGGGGTTTTATTGATAACCTCTTCTGAGGTTACACCAACTATTCTATTCTGCTCTTTCCTTTTCCGTGGATTTCGATCTTTGGAACCAATTGGTCTTCCACGTTTTCTTTGTATAGAAACCTCTGCTGGGATTACATCAATTCGAGTAGGTGCATTTAAAGTTGTTACATGTGATTTAGTAACTCTTTTTGTATCTACAAATGCATCTGGTAATTCATTTGCTATTCTTTGTAAATGTATAATCTTTTGAACTTCTAGTTCACATTGACCACTTCGGGGATCAAGATAAGATAATGATGATGCATTCCAATTTACTTCTTGTTGTTCCAGCTTTTCTTTTTCTCCCCCTAAGATTGGGAATATTGTCTCATTAAATTGACAGTCAACAAAACGTGCTGTAAAAACATCTCTAGTTTTTGGTTCCAAATATTTAACAATTGATGGAGAGTTAAAACTAATATAAATTCTCAATCTTCTTTGTGGTCCTATTTTGGTACGTTGTGGTGGAGAAATTGGAACATACACAACACAACCAAAAATTTTAAGATGAGACAAGTTTGGTTTTCTTCCGGAGACCAATTGTAATGGAGAAAATTTATGATATGCAGTTGGTCTTAATCTAATTAGTGCAGCAGCATGTAAAATGACATGTCCCCATGCAGAAGATGGTAGATTACTTTTCATCAGTAATGGTCTAACAATCAGTTGTAATCTCTTAATTAATGATTCTGTTAAACCATTTTGTGTGTACATGAGGCACTGGATGTTCTGCCATAATTCCAATTGACATACAATAATCATTAAAAGATTGGGATGTAAACTCTCCTGCATTATTAAGTTTAATGCTTTTAATTTGATAATCTGGAAAATTTGCTCTCAGTTGGATTATTTGTGCTAATAGTCTAGCAAATGCAACATTTCTTATTGCCAATAGACAAACATGTGACCATCGAGTTGATGCATCAATTAAAACCATAAAATATCTAAATGGTCCACATGGAGGAAAAATAGGCCCACAAATATCTCCTTGAATTCTTTCTAAAAATGAAGGAGATTCATTTTCAATTTTATTTGAAGATGGCCTAATTATTAATTTTCCAAGAGAGCATGCTGCACATGATAAATCTTTTGATACTAGGATCTTCTGGTCCTTTAGGAGATGCCCATTTGCACTTTCAATTATTCTCTTCATCATAGTGTTACTTGGATGACCTAACCTGTCATGCCACAGAATAAATGTCTTTGTGTCAAGTAACTTCTGGTTGCTGACCATATTTGATTCTATTGGACTTATGTTCGTACAATATAATCCAGAGGATAAAACTTTCAACTTTTCCAATATGATCTTCTGGCCATATTCAATAGATGTAATGTGAAGATACTCAATATTATTTTCAGTTATGGTTTCAAGATGATAACCATTCCTTCTAATATCCTTAAAATTTAGTAAATTTCTTCTGGATTTACTCGAGTATAATGCATCGTTTATAAATAATTTTGTTCCTTCTGGTAACAAAATACAAGCTCTTCCAGAGCCTTCAATTAAATTACTAATGCCAGATATTGTATTAACATGTGTCTCTGCAGGAGACAATTGAGAAAAATATCTCTTACTTTTTAGTATAGAGTTTGTTGTTCCACTGTCTACTAAACATTCATCTTTACTATTTACCATAACTTTTCTTGAGCCTCCAATCATATTCTTTTTCCTAGGAATAAGAAAAGATATATATAAAATCAAATAAAAAGAAAACTAATTTTTATTTCATGACAAACTGACTTACAAACATATATAAAGAGGAAAAGAAATTAAACTAAACTTATTATTAAAAATAACAAAAACTACTTCATGACATTAATCTCTTCATCAACATTTTCAAAGAAATCATAAACATCTAGGTGTGTATCTATAAGCAAATCATTTGAATCATTTTCAACTAGATTTGTTTCTACTTCTTTTCCTTTTTTCTTGACGGAAGCTTGGTAGAGTTCGACCAAGTGCTTTGGAGTACGACATGTACGTGACCAATGGTTTGTTATACCACATCTAAAGCAAACATTTTCATATTTCTTAGAAGATGAAGAATTATTTCCCTTTTCATATCTCCCAGCATTGTTTTCATTTGATTTAGGATTATGACCATCACGTCGTCAAACATTAGTGCGACCATGTCCATGGCCTCTTCTGGGGCTGCGACCACGTCCTCGTCCTTTACCTCTTTTAAATGATGTCACATTCACTTCAGGGAATGGATTAGAACTAGTGGGTCGTGATTGATGATTTTTCATCAAAAACTCATTATTTTGTTCCGCAACAAGAAGACATGATATCAGTTCTGAATATTTTTTAAAACCACGCTCTCGATATTGCTGCTGCAGGAGCAAATTTGTGGCATGAAATGTAGAGAATGTTTTCTCTAACATGTCTTCATCAGTAATCTTTTCTCCACATAACTTTAATTCAGAAGTTATACGAAACATTGCAGAATTATATTCACTTACAGATTTAAAATCTTGTAACCTTAAATGAAGCCATTCATAACGAGATTTTGGGAGGAGTACTTGTTTTTGATGGTTATTCCTTTCTTTTAAATTTCTCCACAATTCTAACGGATCTTTCACCGTTAAATATTCAGTTTTTAAATCCTCGTGGAGATGATGACGGAGAAATATCATTACTTTGGCTTTCTCCTGCGGGGAGACCTTATTTCCATCTTTTATTGTTTCTCCAAGATTATTTGCCGTAAGGTGGATCTCGGCATCGAGAGTCCATGAGAGATAATTCTTGCCCGATATATCAAGAGCATTGAACTCAAGTATAGAAATATTGGCCATAAGAACTACAAAAAAAAAAAATGCTATGAATTTAAAATATGCATTTATATTCAATAAACATAAATAAAATGACTAAGGAAAAGAATCTTAATAACTTCTGGTTATTAAGAGAATTAAGTATTGGAGACATATAAATATATATATAATACTAAGCCAAGAACTCCAGGTTCTCTTTTATAAAAATTAAGAACTTCAGGTTCTTTTCTTTTTAACAAAAATCTAAATTATAATAAAAACTTCTGGTTTTATCATGTACTTAATTTATCATTCTCTTCTGGGAATAAAAGTACGTAATTTATCATTATCTTCTGGGAATGAAAGTACTTAATTTATCATTCTCTTATGGGAATGAAAGTATTACTTTCATACAATGTTAAATAAAATAAAATATAAAACAAAAGTAAAGATTAATAAGATACAATCTAAAAAATACCTTCTTCTCGAAACAAAATCCAATCGCAATTTGACTAGAGCAAACTCGTGCTGATAACGTGTTATAATATAAAGTAAAAGTAAAGAGAGAGAGAACAATGTTATTTCTATCTTATATCTCAACTTTAATGTGTCCAACACCATTATACAATGCCTCTATTTATAGGCAATAAAATATATAAGAAGAGTTATACAAGTGGAGAGGTGGATAAGTGGAGAACTTGAAGAGGTGGAAAGGTGGAGAAGTTGGAGAGGTGGGGAGGTGGAGATGTAAAATGTCTATATATATATATATATATATATATATTACATAACACCGATAAAGTTTTCGCAAATTTTCAAAATTCGTCCATCTCCATATAATATTTCACTTTAGCAATGGTAAATGGAGAAAGAACGGGACAATCGGGGTCTTCCATATATTAAAGCATACTATTATGGAGACGAGAGAGAATTTAATTTTTGAATTTATTATTTATTTTCACGAGGTCTCAAACATGCCTAGTATGTTTGGACCATTGGCAATTGAAAAGAAGATTAAGAGTCTGTTTATTTTTCTTCCAACTTTTGAATTATGAATTAAAGTTGAAAGTAAAATATAAATATTACTTATTTCTTATATTTTAATTTTAATAAAAGATTAATGACATAAAAAATAAAAAAAACGTACACTCAAATAAAACGCATCTTTTTTAAAGAGAAAAAAAGAAAGAAAAGAAGATGCCCTAACAGGTGTGGAATAAGTAAGTTGACTTTCTAGAGAAAGCTTTGACTATTCAAGTCAATCATCAACTATCCGTTAGATAATTCGATTCGGCCGGCGATGATTTAGTCAGATTTGGGGTTCGATCTTTCTCTTCCTTTTTCTCAAATGGAGACTAGACACGCGTGAGACTCACGACGGTGACAAATTAATTATAATTCCGGCTCGGCTTCCTTATATTTGGTTGGTACATATAATGGCATGGTTGGAAAGCTATGAGACAAGAGATGTATGTCGACAGGGATAGATTATATAATCATCTTTTACTTCCTATTTTCCTACAGTCCCACCTCTATAAATTACTGCAAAATTTAACGTAACAGTTTCTAAAATGTACGTAATTATTGAAAAAAATAATAATAAAAATACATGTTACCTATGTTTGTAATTCTAGCATATACTTCATTATAGTTTGATGAGATCCAATCTTCTTATGGCTTATAAACAACTTGAAAATATTAAAGAATATAAATGTTGCATACGTTTATAATTCTAGCATATACTTCATTCTTTCTAAAAAATTAAAGATATGTTTATTTTTAATGTAATATCATTTGCAAATATTATAGTTTTATTTGTAATATGAAAATTTTAATATATATAAGTATATAACTTTGTAATGAAGAGTTATTTTCATAGTTTTTTTCCTTCTTTTTTTGTACTACTAAGAAATTCTAACATGTATTAGAATGGGGAGGCAGAATTCTAACACCTATTGCAATGGAGAGATAGTTTGAACGTTGATCTATTTACAAGGAAAGATACGTTTTTTACTATTTGAGCAAATGCTCAAACTCATTTTATAGTTGTTAAAAGTAAGATAATTCATTACAAGTTTATATTTTAAGATTTTACAAACCTATTGTCTATAAACTAAAATGTATATATAATTTTGAAACGGAGAAATTATATATTTATGTTTTTAATTTTAGTTTAGAAAGGGTTTAAGTGCAAACAACATACTTACATGAGGAGAAAGCAGAAATAATCCTAAACATCATATACTCCGTAGCAATTGGCGAAGAATCTTTGATGTAGAGAAGATGACCTAATAACACAAAAAAATAAGCAAACAAATAACGAAAAAGGTTGAGAGAGTCGCACTCAGATATATATAGAGAGAGACGAAAAAAGAAATGGGGGCGGAAAAAATCCTAATCATCCATCTCATCTGAAGGCGAGACAGCGGGCGTCACCTTTTTGTTAGGCCGGAAGGGCGGTTTGGTCGGTCACTAATGCCCACCACTGTTAGGCCCTCACCAGGCACATTTTTTCCCACTTATATTTATTCAATAATGCCTATACAACCTTAGAAACTAGAAAAATAATCACAGATCATATTTTATTCTCAAGTTTTGTTTTGTTAATTTTAAGTCCCTTCGGGTAGTATAATATAAGTTATATTTTTAATTTGAGTGGAGCTAGAAACACCAACTTATATACAGAAAAATGAAAAATGTGTAGATAAGACTATAATTAAAATTTTAATGGTTGATAATTTGTCACATATATTTGTTTACATTTGTTTGTGCAAATTATTGATTTACATAGTATTTTTCTTTTAATTTTGGTACTAAAATTCTTTAAAAGTTTATATGATATATTTGATAAATAGGAAGCTTTTTGACTAAAAGCTGATATGTACACTCACAAAAAACTAACAATCTTATAAATTAATACTCCGTCCAAAGTTTATGGTAAAGCTCATATTCTTCTTCGCAATAGACAAGCTTCATATCACGTCTCCTATTGTAATAAAAGATAGAAATATACTCCGTCCATAGTATATATTCTACTTGAAAAACAACACAAAAATACTCCGTCCATGGTATATACGTTACTAAAAAACCAATAATCTTATAAACTGTACAAGGAATTGAAAATTTTAGCTGTGAAGAAGTTAAGAGATATATGTATAGATAAGGATTGATTAGTAACTAGAGAGACATGGTATAGAATTAGCCCTCCCGTTAAATATATAGGTTTTAATTTGCACGATATTGTTACTATTTTATGTTAACGGAATATTAAGAATTCTAAATGAAAATGTATAATCCAATTTATACAAGAAAAGTATTTCAAAAATGATTATTACTAGATTAATGCAATGTTAAAGTAATATCTGCATTTTTTCAGCAACCTGGACTTCCAAAATGAAAAGTATGGTAATTTAAAGGACCCGTAATACTTACTGAATGAATACATAACTAATAAAGATAAAAAAAAATACAGTTAAAGTCAAAATGTTTTAAGATCAATTCATTTGAGAACTTTAGGCTTGTCCATAATCCGTGACAAAATCTCATTTGCATCAGTAATTGAATCTTAATTATTTTTATCAGATCTACCGTATTATCATTTGCGATTATCATGTTATTTAGTGGTAATGATTTTAGGAAATACAGTAATATTAACAAAAATAGGAGCTTTATTTTTATTTTAGTCCCGTTTAACAAAGGAAATAAATAGCTGTCTGTTTTGAAGCGGTAGGGTCGCCCATAGCAGTCCATTCTGGAGTGGTACTTATACTACCAACCTCATTCTCCCTTTCTTTCTTTCTTTCTGTATAAACATTTTCAATTCCATTCAAAATTCATATATACACTTTCTCTCTCTAGACTCTCTCTCTACTGTTGTCATTTTTGTTTCTGGAGTGATCAAACAAAAAGGCAGCACTTCCAAAAAGCAAATACCAGCAAAACAAAATAAACGAGATATTCTTCGTCTTTAAGGTAATTGAATCTGCATCATATTATTCATGTATATACAGAGTATGATTAGTTGCATCAGTGATTGCTTATAAATTCTTCTCTGATTCGATAACTTCATTTACAATCATCATCCCGGCCTGTTTGTGACTGATGATTAATGAAATTATGTCTTCAGATGGATTTTAATTTGTGATTATTGCCTTTTTAGTTGGATCTGATGAAATGATCATCCTCTGTTTCTAGATATGGTAGAAAATCGGTGTATTCTGTTTTCTGTTTTTGCTTTTCAGTTATACATGTTCACTAATCACTGCAAAAAACTGCGCATAAAAACACACAGATATGAGATATGTGTGTATGCATACATATATCTACACGTTTCTACGGATGATCATATATATATATATATGTAAATCTTTTGGCTCAGCTTTCTTCTATATTCGTCTACTGAAAGTGTGATTTCTCTAATTTATTTATTTTTTCTTTCAAATGATTGACTTTTGAAGTTTGATCGGTAGAGGATTGTGCGAAAGCCGGAAATATATTGTTTGATCGGATAAACAGTGTTTATATTCAACTTAACTTTTCTGCCGTATGAATTTATCACATTTTCTCCATTTATTCTCTTAATATTTTTCAATACATTAGTAAAAAAGGAACTCCCTGTGATAAAAAGAGGTTGAAAATGAAAAGATTCCCGTATTTGTTTATGTTATACAGTATGTATCAGAGACGTACTAATGGACGTCTAGCTGTTAGTAATACTAGTATTATTAGTATTTAAAAAATGAAATAACAAGCAAAGAAATTTTCTAATGGTAAGGCAGTGAAGGTGGTGGACCCACTCTTCACCTTTTCTCTTTTCCTTTATATTTCTTTGACACTCTTTTTAACATTTACCCTCTTATTTTTCTTCTGGACTGCCGTTTTATTTTTACTCCTATAATTGAATACTTTTGTCTTTTTCCCTTCTTGTTGATTATACAGTAACTTGTTCTATTTTCTTTGCATTTAGCTTTTTTTCCTTTACCTTCCGATTTTGTCTCGGTTAATTTTCAAATAACACGACACTATCTAAAATACTTTGTTATCAAAACATATTTTTTTGCTAAACACATAAGTATGTCTAGGATATTGTGAACATCAATATTTCAATTTAACTAAACTCTCAAATCCCAAACTACTCAAGTGTAAAGTTTGAGATTAAAATTTAAAACAAGTAATTTTTGGTTGTTGGAGAATTTAATCTTAAAATTAGGACGTATCAACAAGATTGAGACTTACCAATTGCCCCATATATGTTGTTTATATAGTTGATTGGTTGGCAAGTACCTTTTTAATAATGTGATTTGCAAACTTTCTTCATGTATTAAACAAATTCCATTCTCACAAGAAACCGAGGACTTGAAAAAAAAATAAAATAAAATATATATATATATATACACACACACATAATTTTACGGCATCCATTTTGTTCATATACATAATTTTAAGGCATCCATTTTGTTCCGTGCGGACCTCTTCTTGCCCAATCTAACATTATTAATCATTTAATCCCCTTTATTATCCCTTTGCGATTAAGTTTTCAAGTGACCTATCTATTGAACTGGGCCTAACTCCCTTGCATTGCTTTCCCATCTAATGATGGCTGTTGCATTATTGCAAATTTAACTTTCTTCCCTCTATAATCTAATTCTCTATGGTCTATATTAACTATATATACCGATCAATTGATCATTATTTGTAGGAATTGTATAACACTGCTATGTTCACTTGCATCAGTTTTTTTAAATTTAATCATAATTTTTATATTTAGAAAATTTTAATGAGAAATAAAAAACAAAAAAAATAATGTATCGTTGAATCTATGGTGTTACTATTCATATTCATCAAAATTATAATATTATTTTATCCTATTTATATTATTTTATAATCCTATTTTACTATATATATATATATATCATTTGTATTAGAATATTATATATTAATTTAATATAAAAGAAATATTTTATTTATATTTAATTTCATTAATATCATATATTATAGTGATTAATTAATACATTTATACAAATATTAATGTATATACTATTATAATTTTTATTATATTATATTATATTATTATTATATATAAATTTGATATATATATATAGCATATTATGTAAAATATATTAATATATTAAAATATAAAAAGCTAGTATATAATATATTAATATTAAATTAATATATTATATATATCTTTTAATATTATATTATAATTATTTTATATATAAATGTGATATATATATATATATATATATATTAATCAATGTATAATAACATATTATCTATTAATTAAAGAATTAACAAATGTAAATAATATAAAGTTTAAAATATTATTATTTTATTATAATATATTATATATTAGAGAATCTGGTGTAGATGATATAAATAGATAATCTGTATATGTATAAAAATTAGTTTTTGATTCTGTAAAATAGAAAATTTGTTAGGGAAAATTGGTGTGGATGATGTAAGGAAATAATATGTATAAAAGAGTTACCATTTTAAATATTTTATTTTTTTAACAGCTTTTGAATTTTCTGATGGGTTATCTAAAGTGATTATTATTCTTATTTACTATTTATTTTTAGCCTTTATTCTTTTTTATTTATATCTATTTTTATCTTTTAATATGGGTCAAAGACGTAGATGTTATTGTTGGATATCAAAAATGAGAACAAAGTATCACGTATCGCACTAATGTTTTGTTTAAATATTTTCTTCGTCATTTTGTGTGGCATACTGTACTTGTGTCTTATACCCTTTAAAGAGGCAGTGACTTGCTGCCATTGGATCCGGTCAAGGGGCCAAATGTTTCCAAGATCTGAAAAAATTACAAGGAGCAGGATCTAAATTGGGACCATGGTCATACTTCAATTCAATTAAATATGATAATCATATACAATAATGACAAAGATAACATTAAAGATTACAATAAATACTCTTCTCTGAGACGAATGCCTTAACTGGCATTCTCTTTTTAAAGGAACAAGCTATAATAGTGTCATCCCACTTTGTTGTCAGTTCTCACGTTAGCTTTGTCAGCAGATGAAATCACAACATGGTTCTCTCATCGTATGTAATATTCATGGATCCTATATGATTTTCTAATATTTATCTTTGTTTTTTATTTGATTATTTTAATTTTCTTTTTAAGTAAAGAAATAACAAAGAAAGATTATTGAGTATGATATATTCCAATCAATCTTCAGTGAAGGATCCTTGGATGCAACATTTATATTATTTAGTAATATGCTATCTACCAACCTAAGTAGCTTAAAGCCTTAAACTTTATGTAAAATATTTTATTTTGAGTAATATGTGAATTGGAGCAGTTAAAACAATATTACGTGACTGCATGTTGTTTCTTTTCCAAGCATTAGTAAATTTGCATTCAATTACTTTAGACTCGGGATTAAAATTTTATAAAAGATCAATTCATTCAGATATGGAAGAAGAAACGCTAGCAAGCCCAAAAGCACCGGTGGTGAAGGTGGTTGACGAGATAGACAGCAACACTGAACAAATTAAGGTAATTATCTGGTCCACTGCTGTTCTTTTTTCTTTATAGACACTGGGACAGTTAATTTTAATTTAAAAAGGTAATGCGAGTATCCAATATATTCATAAGATCATTTTGTTTTTGGAAAATCTTGTTTGGAGGCACTAAGTGAATTATTGACATTTGAAACTTATGTATGGGTTGCATGTTTGCATTAAAATCTTGTAACAGGAAGTTGAGAAAAAGAAAGAAGACTATGATACCGCGTTTGATGGGGAATTCATAAAGGTTGAGAAGGAATCTGTCGCAGATCAAAAGTCAAATTCCATTGAACAAAGTATAAGCAATTCTTCTCCGAGCAGAGAACTGCTAGAAGCCCATGAAAAGGTCAAAGAACTTGAGAATGAATTGGTTAGAGTAGCTGGGGCTCTAAAGCATTCTGAATCAGAGAATACTAAGCTACATGATGAACTCTTGCTTACAAAGGAGAAGTTGGAAGAAAGTGAGAAAAGTTACAAAGAGCTTGAGCTCAATCACAAGAAATCGCTGGAGCAGATTTCAGAAGCCGAGGATAGATATAATTTGCAGCTTAACACATTGCAGGAGGCCTTGGAAGCTCAAGAGATAATACAAAAGGAGGTGATAGGTGCTAAGGAGTCCTTCGAAAGTCTTCAATTTGAGCTAGAGAGCACCAAAGAGAAAATGGTGGAGGTAGAGCAGGAGCTTCAACTTTCCATTGGTGAGGCAAAAAAGTTTGAGGAGCTACATAAACAAAGTGGTTCAGTTGCTGAGTCGGAGACAAAGAAGGCGTTAGAGTTTGAGAGGCTGCTTGAAATGGCAAAAGTGAGTGCCAAAGAAGTGGAAGATCAGATGGCTACAATACAAGAAGAACTTAAGGGCTTGTATGCAAAGATTGCTGAGAATGAAAAGGTTGAAGAAGCACTCAAAGTTTCTAATGCTGAGCTCTGCACAGTTCAAGGAGAGCTGGAGTTTTTGAAAACACAATCAGTGGAGACGGAGACCAGGCTTGCATCAAAGGAAGATATAATAAACAAGTTAACCCAAGAGCTGGATCAACTGAAAGCTTCAGAAAATCAGGTAAAGGAAGAATTCCTAGCAGTAGAAAATCTTCTTTCATCAACAAAAGAAGATTTTCAAGTTAAAATGTCTGAATTGGAAGACATCAAGTCCAAGCTTACTGAAGAAGTCCATGCAAAGGAACTTGTTGAAGCAACTTTGAAGAACCACGAATCACAGGTAGCGCTGATAAAAGAAGAAATCAGCAAAGCAATTGCAGAGAAAGAAGTTCTTGAAGATGCTGTTGCTGAGTTAAGCAGCAACGCAGCACAGATGAAGGAGTTGTGCAGTGATCTTGAGGCGAAATTGCAGGTGTCCGATGAGAATTTCTGTAAAGCAGATTCTCTTTTGTCTCAGGCTTTGGCAAACAGCACAGAGCTGGAGCAGAAGCTGAGATCACTAGAGGAACTTCACCATGAATCTGGCTACGCAGCCACAAGTGCTACACAAAAGAATCTCGAGCTTGAGGAGATTTTAAAGGCTACACATGGAGTAGCAGAAGAAGCAAAGTCTCAGCTGAGAGAGCTAGAGACACGTTTTATGACAGCAGAACAGAGAAACTTAGAGCTGGAGCAGCTGTTAAACCTTTTAGAACTGAAAAGCAATGATGCTGAAAGAGAATTGAAAGAATCTTCTGAGAAGATATCTGAACTCAGCTCCACTTTGAAAATTCTTGAAGAAGAAAAGAAGCAACAAAGTTTGCAACTGCAAGAATATATGAATAAGATATCACTTCTGGAGTCTGAAATTAGTTCTTCATCTGCAAGGAATTCAGAGCTTGAGTTAGAGTTGAAAACTGCAATGGAAAAATGTACTGAACACGAGGGAAAAGCCAGCTTGAGTCATAACCGAAGCCTTGAACTTGAAGATTTAGTTCAGATGTCACACTCCAAAGTAGAGGATGCTGGGAGAAAAGTGAGCCAGTTGGAGCTACTCCTAGATACTGAGAGGTACAGGATTCAGGAGCTTGAAGGACAAGTAAGCACCTTTGAAAATAAATGCAAGGAGTTGGAAGAAGAATCTAAGAAACAGTCTAACAAGGTATTTGAACTTGAAGCAGAACTGGAGGCGTATAAATCAAAAATATCAAGCCTTGAGGCAGCGCTGCAGGCGGCCATCGAAAAAGAAAAGGAGTTGACTGAAAGTTTGAAGTTAACAACAGAGGAGAAGATTAATTTGGCAGATGCATTGAAGAACTCAACTGAGAAGCTTGTCGAAGCAGAAAATCTATTTGATGTTTCGCGGAATGAATTGAATCTCAGTCAACAGAGATTAGAAACCATTGAAAGTGATCTTAAGGCTGCTGGAATGAGAGAAACTCAAGTCATGGAGAAGCTGAAGTTTGCTGAAGAACAAATAGGGAAACACGAAAGTTTATTGGAACAAGCTACAGCAAGAAGCTTAGAGCTTGAGTCTTTACATGCAACTGTAACCAAAGAGTCAGAAGTCAAACTACAAGAGGCAAAGTCATCATATGAAAAAGTGCAGGCTCTCGAGGATCAAGTGTTAAATTATAAGGAGCAAGCAGCTGAAGCAACCAAAAGATCTGCATCTTTGAATGAAGAATTATGTCAGATCGCAATGAAACTGGCTTCTTCAGAAAGCTCAAATGAAGAACTCAAGAAAAGGGTCGCAGAGGCAGAAGAAAAAGCTGCACAGTCTTTCGCAGAGAATGAATTGTTAGCCCAGACAAATGCAGAGCTCAAGAACAAGATCAGTAATGAGCTTCAAGGCTTACTAGACTCTGCTACTGCTGAAAAGGAAGCCACTTGTCAACAACTTGTGTCTCACATAAACACCATCAAGGAATTGAATGAACAGCAGGCAAAGGCTGCTGAGCTTCAGTTGGCAACTGAAGCCCGCATTTCAGAGATTGAGAAACAGTTGCATGACACTGTTCAAAAATTCACATTTAGAGATTCAGAAGCTAAGGAATTAAATGAGAAACTAATATTACTCGAAGAAGAGAATAGTTTTCATAAAGGACATGCTCATGAAGCATCTGGTCTCGCTGAAACTCATAAAATTGAACTGGAACAAACCCTAATAAAACAGAAGGAACTTGAGTGCATTGTTGAAGAGCTGAAAAGCAAGTCCGGCCAATTTGAAAAAGAGAGAGAAGGACTAGCTGAGGTGAATATGAAGCTCACCCAGGAACTGGCAGCATACGAGTCTAAACTGAATAATCTACAAACAAAATTGTCGACAATATCTTCTGAGAAAGAAAAAGTAGTAGAACAGCTTCACTCTTCAAAGACAATATTAGAAGATTTGAAACAGCAGCACACTTCTGAAGGCCAGAAGTTACAGACTCAGGTTTGTACCTATTATTTGACACGATGTATAGTTTGATAATTGGGGTTTGAGAATAATCAAGATTTGGATTAGTGTCCTCCCTGTGAATTTTCTTATCTTCTTACTTTATATGCCGGCAGATATCTTCTGCAGTGGAAGAGAAAAGCCTGCTGATTGAAACACATGAAAATGCCAAAAAGGAGCTGCAGACCCTGATTCTCCATCTTGAAGGACAATTGGAGGAGCGAAAATCATGTGAAGATGCCTTGAGAGCTGATATAGAGATTCTGAAGGCTGAGATTGGTGAGAAAACTGTATTGAAGGAAAGGTTGAAGGAGCTAGAAAAACAACTGGCAATAGCTGAGGCCCGAGCAGAGGAAGAGGTACTTCAACAGTTCAACTTATTGGAAAGAAAAATCAACTAACGCAGATTAAATAATTTAACAATGTTGGAATAAGTAAGGTTGCTGATAAGGATAGTTTAAATTACCAAGTCCTTCGTGCCCAAAATTAGTTGATACAATAGAATGGTCATGCATTGAATTTGTTCTGCAGTCATCTAAAATTTAAAATTTTAAATGACGATGACACAACCAGATGCACAAAATTTAATTGTTACGCAAGCTTAAAAGTTGCAACTTGTTCGTATTTGATTACCATATACATAAAAACAGGATTTTTTTTTTTTTGATATACAGCTAAAAGTTCTGTTTTATCTAACTTGGCAGAAAGAGGTAGACTCTAAGAAAGAGTTGGAAAGAGAAGCTAACAAGAAGGCAGTCCTACTTCTGGAAAACAAAGTCAAAGAGCTTGAGGAAAAATTGCAGTTATCTACTGCCAAATCAACTGAAAAGGTCAACATTTTTGCTTAGATACCCCGTGTGTGTGTGTATGCATGTCTTAAGTTAGCTTTTCAAGATTTCATCACACTTGACTATGATAAGAATCTAATAATAGAATCACCAAATGTCCATATCAATGGATGCTTATATGTTAAGCTAAATCAAACCAGAAAGAAGTCGAAGTGAAAATGCATGCAATTTTCCTTTTGCATGAATGAACAAATTAGTTATCAACTTTCTAAAAGGAACAATCAAATCGGGCTAATGAGCATGTAGTGACATTTGTGGGTGTTGTCTAGGTCATCTAATACATTTGTAGTAACTGAAACTCCCTCTGTCCCAGAAAAAAGGTAAAAGTAGAAATTTCAGTTCTTAAACTGAAAAGTTGCATGATTATGATGCAGGAAGTGGCAGTGACTTCCAGGGACATCGGGTCCGCTGTTTCAACTCCATCAAAACGCAAACACAAGAAAAAGTTGGAAGCAACTTCAGCGCAAACATCATCTTCTTCAGACACACAAACTCTAACCACTGAGGTTGCTTCTGGCGCCATGACTTTCAAGTTCATTATGGGTGTAGCGCTGGTTTCAGTGATCGTTGGCGTAATTCTTGGAAAAAGATACTAGCTCTGGATTTGCAAGTTGGTCTTGTCCATTTGTTTGGTTACCCCTTCATTTTTTTTTCCTCTCTATTTTTTCCATGTTCATTTCATTCTCTCCCCCTAGCTACATATACTTCATGGAAGCAGTTTGGAAAAGTTGGATTGTTTTTTGGATTTTGGTGGTCATAGGTGGTCAGGGACATAGTTTTTGTTTATATCCCTAGCCTGTATGCATGATAGCAAGAAGACAACAGTTCATATGTGCCTTTTAAATTCATATTAGGGTTTTTGTTTTGGATTAATTGAGGTTTTGTTTGATTGCTAAACCGGCTTGGTGATTGTCATTATAGTAGTGCTAATAGATTTGTATTTTATCTTTTTTACCCAAAAAAATCATATTTACTCGATTAAGATGTTAATCTTTTAAGAGGTGTTTGAGAGACGATATAGGCAGCCTTAGTACAAAGGACAAAAAAAATAAAAATAATTCCGATGCGACAAATTTTCAGTTCCCTTCATTAAAAGATCAATTGCCTATTAGAATGGTGCATTCAATCGAATGTGGGGGGCTTTAGTTAGGAACTTTGGATTTGTCCAATTATAGAGGTCCACTTTCCTCATTTCACTGAATTGATCCGATTGTGAATTGGTCGTGTGAGGAGAATGTCCTATCTAATTCACGTAGTAAAAATAATCGCCCAGGGTGTAAAAGGGTTTTACTTCTTTAAAAAGAAAGGAAGAAACTACTTTGTACTAAAAAAAATGGCAAAATTTTATTTTTTTTCGAATCATCTTTCTGTCAATTTTAATGTATTTTTGTTCTTTTTTTTATCTGTCGATTTAGTCTTCCGTATTTTATTTGACTAATATTTATGTTCCTCCATTTTATTTTGATGAAAAAAATAGTCACATTTTATTCATGTAAATGGATAATTTCGTCATTTGTTAAGTATTCTCAAAAAAATATTTAATCTATTTAAGATAACAACTATGCAATTCACATAACTTTCTTTTGACATTAAGTAAATAATTTTAAATTTTAAATAAAATATTATATTAATATTTTTTAATAATTAAAAGAAAAAATAATTAAAAAGGAAATAAATTAATAATTAATAATATTAAAAATAATTACATAAATAAAACAAATAAGCCAAATTTAAAAAATAACAAAAAATAATAAACTAATACTAGTAATATATGAAAAAAATAGAGAAATTTATAATTTTAGAAAATATAAAATAAAATACAATAAGAAATATTAATTATTTTATCCGTATTTTATTAAAAAAATTCGTATATGTTAATATTTTTTTTCTAACTCCAACTAATCCAATACTTAACTTGTATATATGGAACATTTAATTACAAAATATTATGTATTCATTTAAAAAATAAGAAAAATATAGGAACACACTATATTTATATGGTATTATTTGTATTTTTTATACATGAGTCTCATATATATTATATAAATATTTATATTACGTGTATTATGAATATATTACTTTTAACAAGACAATAAAGAATCATATATTATCCAAATATATACTAGTATTGTTTTATTGTTTATTAGTATTTTTCAAGATTTGGTTTATTTATATTGTTTATGCTATTAACAAAAATATTATTAATTATTTATATTGTTATCTTATATGAATTTAATGTTTTTGTGAGAATATTTAATAAATAACGAAATTACTCTGTATATAAACAAAGTATGATGAAAATATTTAAATACTAATTAAATGTAATATGAAATACTAAATTAATAGAAAAAAATAATAAGAATAATATTGAAAAATAACTTAAAGATAAAAGAAGAGAAATAAAATTTTGCTTCAAAAAAGCAAAACAAATAATTCCTCCGCTTTTGAGCTCACATGTTTTCATTTTTATGTGAGCTATTATGACGAATCTTGATCGGTCTCTTCACATGGAAGTGACTTCGCATATGAAGTCAATTGCTACAACACCAAATGTACGGTAACTCTAGAGGTAGGGGCTAAATTTGTTTACCACTGACATTACAGTACTTCAAAAAAAGAAAAAGAAAAAAGTACATGCAGTTAAAAACAAATGCTAGTTCTCTCTCGAGTGAAATCCTATATTCCTATCCTCTGTTAAAACAACTATAACTGCCTTACATCTTGGACTCCTTTTGAGTAAAAAGAAAATAATTGTCTCTTCTTTTTGAATCTCATTTATTTACGCGAGACTCATTTATTTTACTCAATTAAATCAACCACCTCTTTTCTTTTTTGGCCATAATTTTTTCTTATGGAATTTCAGTTTTATCTTTGTGGTGTTTCGTTTCTCCAAATTGGGGATCACCTTATTTCCTTTTGATAAGATCTTTTTCATCTATCTCATCTTAGTTTTGTTTTCGCTTTAGGAAATTCTTTTACCTAATTTGGAAATTTCTGAAAATGAAAAATAGGAAGTCATGTTTGTCGTAGGAGTTCTGATTCAAAGTTTGAGATTTTGTTCGTTTATGGGTTTTCAGATGAAATAGTTATGCACATCCTCCATAGTGTGTCTATTCTTGTTAGAGTATATAAGAGGAAATATGCTATATTTTATTCAAATGGAATAATATATTATACATCTACCTCTTCATTTTTAATAATTGCGAATGTAAGATAATCAATTTTCACACATTCTAGAGTATTGCATCATCTACCTTGGGATTAATAGAAAAAAGGAAAAGGGGAAAGAACGCACATACCGATACGTTTATGCCAAAAGACAAAAGTAAGTACTTATGCTGTTACGCAAGCCCTCGTTTGTCATGAGGCAAGGTAAAGCTGAAGGAGAAGAAGATAGTAAGTAAAGGAAGTAACAAGTAACATATGGAGATGTAACAAGTAACATATGGAGATGTAGTCACACGCTCAATAGTTCCAAAATCAAACCTGCAGATCATGTGAATGGAAGATAAAGTCTAAAACATCTGAAAAACGCCCTAAAGTTTTGCTTTCATGTCTCTTCCCGTTTGGACCTCAATTCTTTAGCAAAGGTTCTTTGGACTAACACGTGGGTGTGGGTGTCATTTCATATTTATCACATCCAGAGAAAAAGAGGAGAAAAGGTTGTAATTGATACTATGAAGCAATTAAGTACTTATAGCATCAAATTTATACAAATGAAGACAAGATTTTACTTGCGTACATCTTGATTCATTTATATTTAAATTATCCAAGTAGCCAACCGGCACTAATTACCCATTGACATGAAGAGAATAAGGAAACATCTGATTGTTTACACTTGTACATAGCATTCTTGTGACTTTGGTGTTTTGTAGTACTTAGAAAGAGGAGTTTCTTCCATTCAACAATAGAACAGATCAAGCACCACATGTAAATCCCATTAAATTATTATTGAAAGGTCCAGTGTACATGAAAAATTAAGGGTAATTGTCCAATAGAAAGCTCCAGATAAAGAAAAATTATTTCCAAAATCATCATCATATGCTATATTCTAAGAAAGAATTACAACAAAAGTGAACAAAGTCCACTTCACATGAATAATTGTTAAATGCGTTCTCCCGCTTCATCGATAATCACCCAAAAGAGTTTTCGCCGCCTTCCTCCCTAGATTCTCCCACTTAAAACTTTTATTAAACAAACTATTAACTCTTCTTAATCCCCTTTGTTTTGTTTTGTTTTGTTTTCCTTTTTTTTTTTCTTTGTAAGCAGAGAATCATTAGGGCCGTCTTCTTCGCAACCAGCTTTCAGTCTTTCAATAAACTACTACTACTCGGCCGGCTGCCAAGCTGAAGCAGTCAACAATGACAGATCCTTCCAACCCAATTTCAACCACCCATTCTCCTCCACTAACGTGTACCCTTTCCACGGAAACATCCCCAGCAACAAGCTCGCCTGTGCCAGCGGATTACCCGCCAGCGAAACGGTTCCAAACCCGATCCGCCGGAGCTCCTCTCCCCATCTCTCCACCTTCACTTCCCCGGTCCTTTTGGGCCCACCGACAGCCACGATGTTCCGAATCTCACACCCGAGCAGTTGTTGCTCCACCGTGTGCCGTTCGATGCTATCATCCCCTAATCCATCTCCCAACGCGTCGAAGAGCGCGGAATAATAATGCAGAGCCTCCACGAATCTCCCTAAAAAGCTGCCGCCATGGCTCAAATCCTGTTCGATGATTGTGATCAATTTGGGTCTCAGCAAAGTCAACAGTCTCAGCGTCCCTAAATCGCTGCCCGTTACGTCGTAGAGGCAATGGTGCATCCAGTGAACGACGATTGCTTCTCCGGCCATCCTCACCCCGAGTAGACTCAAGTCCGTTATATTTCCGATTTTGCCCTCCAGTGGCTGGAACTCGAAGGGGAGACCCAGCGAACCCGCGAAATCGGCGAGTCGTCGGCCGGTGGCCTCGAGAAGGTCCTTGGAGGCTCCGACTCCGGTGATTTTGATGGACCGAATTTTACGAGTACGGGAGGCGAGGATGTGGAACAATCCTGGCCATTGGAGGCCTTGCATTATGTCGAGGTCGATGATGTGGACGTGATCCTCGCCGTCCAAGGCCTGGAAGATGGCCTGATTGGCCGTGAAATGGGAGAATTTGATTAACGGACTGATGGAATTGTAGGATTGAAGTGCGTTGCAGATTTTTTGGCATTGAGTTAGGGTTAAGTTTCTGATGTTCAAAGGAGTGTAAGTGCCGAGGCAAGAGCTGATGATTCGCGCCTGTAAAGCTTCAGCGAAGTAAGCGGCGACTCGCTCCGGCGACGTGCCGAACGGCGAAGAGAGCTCGGAGATTTCAGGGAGGAGGTCACTGGCGTCCTCGAGGTTGTCGACGGCGACGCACTCGGCGCATTGTAGCAAGAGGCCTAAGAGGCGAAGACCAGAGGATTCAGCCTCGACGACAAGGGTGGAGTCATCTTCGAGTTGGTGGTCGTCGGAAGTGATTTTTTCGCCGGAGATGGAGGCTTCACCGGAGTAAATGATGCGTTTGCGGGCAGAGTTGTCGTCTTCGTGGTCGGCGGCGGAGTCAAGGTCAGCAATATCAACGGAACGCTTGGTGGTTCTCATGGTGGTAGGATTGAGGTTGGAGTTGTTGATCGGAGGTCGAGGAACTACGCTCTGAAGCATCGTCAGCAGCAAAAGGGGAAAAGCGCGAAAAGAGAATGATTGGAGGGAATGAATATTGGAAAGAGGGGAATTTGTTCAGTGGAAGAGGTTTAGAAGAAATTGACAAACACACACTGTCATACAGTGTGTGTGTGTGTGTGAGAGAGAGAGAGAGAGAGAGAGAGAATGGTTGATAGAGGAGAGAGAGAATGGTTGATAGAGGAGAGAGAGATATATGGAGGAAAGGAAAGAGGGATGGGATTGGGGGAAGAAAGGTGGATAACTTTTTGGTGGTATCGACGTTAGGGACAGCGCTTGTCTTTTTGCATTTGTTTCTTACTACTAAACTACACTTGTTTATTATTCAACCTCTCTTTCCTTCTATCATTTTGGTTTTAATACTATAATTTAAATTGCATTTATTAAACATATAATTTGATAGACACTCGCTAGCTGTCCTCTCCGATTTTACTTCTATCATTTTGGTTTTAATACTATAATTTAAATTGCATTTATTAAACATATAATTTGATAGACACTCGCTAGCTGTCCTCTCCGATTTTATTCAGTTCAGATTAATTAAAATAAAAAAAATTAAAGAATACTTCTTCTATTTTATAATAATAAGCATTTTAGTTATTTGCACATATTAAATAACTAAAATTTATGGTAATATTTTGGTAGTTTAACAATTTTACCCAATTATTAATTAGTAATATAGCAATAGTAATATGCTAAAAAGAAAAAATATGTGTTGTGTGATAGTGTGACACACAAAAAGAAAATAAGAGAGGATAATTTATTAAAAGACAATTAGAAAAATATAAGAGATAAATTTTCAAGAATATATAAAATATCAGTTGTTGAGAAAAAAATTAGAGCTTAGAACGCAGGTTATTGTAAAAAGGTAACAAAAAACTGATGAGCAAAAAAGATAGGTCAAACTAAGCTTTGATAATTATATGAGTATTTCTCCAAAATAGCTAGACAATAAATGAGATGAGTAGGACTTAAAATGGCTCTTCATTCGGGTTACATCATCTTTGGATACTTTTTTCCGCTGAAATTCACACAACATTTCCTTTGTCTTTTTCTCCTTCTTCCAAAGCTCATTCTCTTTTCGTTTGTTATTATGCAAAGAATGCTAATTTTATTAACAATATCGTTCTTGTGGTTCACTATTTTACTTTATACAGCTTGATTTATTGAGGATATATCCTAGTCAAGTTTTGCATTTGCATTCTTCTAAAACCAATTGGCTAAATTACAAAAGAGAGAAATAAAGGTTAGAAGTGTTTATTGAATGGTACACATTACACAACCTTGTGTCCATTTTAGGAAACAAAAGTTACCAAAACAAGATTTTATTTTGCTGAAAATTTTTAAAGTAAACAAAATTATGAAGAGAATCTAAAAAAATAAATTTACATAAAAGATTTGAGGTTAAATTAAAATACAAGGTGAATATTACATTTACCTTTTCAATTGTTCGAACTTGAACTGAAATTTGTTCCTGATAGTATTATATTTAGTATATATTTTGACGTTCTAAATAATGAACAACTAGTTAATTTGGAGTATTGAAAATTGACCATTAATGAAATTTATTACTAAATATTATTTTCATTTTACTTACGATGTTATTTAATTATAACGAGAAAGGGTAACATGTCTTTCTACTATTGAATAGCGAAATACATAACACAACTATCCAAAAATAAATGAATATAAAGAGTATTTATTTTTCTTGATTATTGTTGTTGTTATTTGGTTATATGGATGCACAAAAATCTCGGGGGGGGGGGGGGGGGGGGGGAACTAACTAAAAATCAAACACAAACGTTTATATGAAACTCCAAACAAATTACCCTGCAATAAAGAAACAATTTTTTGATGGATATTAGTCTGACTCGCTTACAACAATCTCCTGATTATTTTCTTGGTGCATCAATATGTAATGCTCGTACGAGAGATTAATACATGTAATAAACTAACTAGCTTTACACACCAATAATTTTTTGTCCATTTAATACAATTTACATCTATCAATAAATCAACATAGAAGCGGAGAAATAAAATTTCTCATTTGGCGAAAAGATTTCCCGTAGATTTCACATAGTACAATTGTAATATATCAATACATTAAAAAAAACTAATGAACATCATATCAAAATATAAACAAAATCAATTGTATAAATTTCATGCGGAAACTGGCGCTTCTAAAGAGTTTAGTCAAGACCAGGTATAATTAATATGTAATAGATCAATATATCTGAATTAAAGATCAATATTAGTAATGATAGTATCTATAATTTACATTGAATCATTGGACTATAACCATAAAGTGGACCTCAATCCAAAAACTATTTACAATACATCATTTTCATAACATCAATTTACAGATTATAATTCTTCAACTACTACTACATGTTTACTTGTTCACCATAAATTCAATAAATAATAAGTAAGTCATCTCTCTCTTAAATATACCTTGACCGCCCACAAACACATAAATCGCCAAATTGATCCCATCATCATTTTACTAGGTTATATATGTGTGCGTGTATATACATAAGAGTATAAAAGATAGAATAATAAACAAAATTTTAAAATAATTTTATATTGTATAATATAATTTTTATAATTATGTAAAATTTGTATATTTTTAATGGTTAAGATATATTAATTTTTACATGATTATAAAACAAATGTAAAATAACTCAAAAAAACTTAAAAAATTACATATAGTTCATATTTGTATGCTCTTTTAATCTGTACGGTTAGATTTTTCTCATATATTTTGGAAATCGAAGCATAACACAAATAGATAAAATTATAAAAATGAGTTATAACTCAATTCCTTATTCCCTATATATATTCTCAATAATTAAGTAATCTAATATTATCCTTTTCAAAACACGAAATAGAATACTACACGTTCGTTTGTCTTTTTCATTCATCCTTAAGGCAAATTGACAAATATCTGTAACATTATTATTTTCTTTTGACAAGAGAGAAGGCATAACAATATTTGGTTTCCTTTGTTTCAATTTAGAATAACAATATAATTGCTTGTCTATGAAATTTAAGGTGCCCCATTGATTGTCATAATACAATTATATAATATATTCCACATTTATTTTAATCAATATAGTTTTAATCGAACGTGAGTTTGTTTGACAATCTGGAATCTTTTGGTATTGTCTTTTGCCTTGGTTTTCCTGAGAGATGTAATCTCCACCATATTTCTTTGTTTCCTTCCCGTTAACTTGCTTGCCGATTGCTATTTTAAGTAATTTAAAAAAATATATGGTTTTTTGCTATTTGGACATTATATCTACAATCACAAATTATATTCTCCTCCAAGCAATTAATGTGGGCTCTTAAATGAATCTGATAAATCCTAATACATCTGGAATGTCTTGAAATTTGAAATGTCTCGGCTTATCTTAGTGTTTCGGTACATTTAAAAATCATGTTGTGTCATGCCGTTAAAATTAAAATAAAATTCAGATAAATTCAAATTATAAAATTTAAAACAAAGATCACAAACATGATTTGTATAAAATTCAGATAAATTTACTTCAACTTTGAGTTATAAGAACACAAACACATTTTGTATCAACTGAAATGTGTTAAAGTTTGGAAAAATATTTAACATTGAAAATTGAAATTTTGGCCTCAGACATATCTTGATTTTAAAATAGTGCATAATATTTAACAGTTGCGTTAATAGAACAATAGTAAAATAACATCAAACGCGTGGTATTCGAAATTACTCTAGTTAAGTACTTGACCTGACATATAATATTTAATTCTACGTAACATATATTCGCAACATTAATAATAAATAATAATATAATTGATTTACGGTGTGGTTTGATAAATTGAAAATTGGTACTTTATTTATTGTACGTAGAATTTCTTAAGCTATACTCACACGCGTCAATAATATGATATTTCTTATTCATGTGAAACTTTCGTAAAATACAATTCAAATTTTATGTTTCATTTATATTTTATTTTGTATCTTTTTGTATGATTGATCGTATTCTTTTGATTTTCTTAGTTAAATTTTTTAAAATAAATTGCCAAACGTATCATTTACGTTGTCAGCTTTTCCCTCGCGATTGAAAGGGATTTCAATTCCATTCCCTCCGCGTCTCTCTCTGTGCTCCCAAAAGATCAGGACTAACGTCAATTCCCCTCTCTCTCTCTACGATCACCAGCGACTTTCTCTCTCTAAACTCTTCCAATTAATGGCTCTTCCATTGCATTATTATCATCCCCTTATTTCGCGCCATTCATCGTCGTTGATTTCACTCAATTTGGTCCAATTTTCTTACATTCTACTACTCCTCTTCCTCTGCTTCTCATCATTAATTAATCCCCAAATTCATCTCTATTTCTCCTTCCATATCACCGCCTACTAAATTCTAGCTATTTTCTATTAACTGATTTCATTAATTGCTGCATCTAGTGACTCTTCTAATTCTATCAGTTTTCGTTTCAGGTACTGATCTCTTCATCACTTCCATTTATTAGCTTCTTCTTGTTTATTTGGAGCATTAATTCATGTGTGTTCAGGTTAATTTTGAGTTATTCAATACTTGAATGTCTATTGTCTGAAATTGCAAGAAGCTGAAAATTTCTGAGCAGCTAATTAGCTATATAAAGGTATATGATGTTTTATTTGCTTTTAATTCGTTTGATATTTTATACCCCGTAGTCTTTTTAGATTCATGTATTTAGCGTACTGCATTGACAAATCGAAATAAATATTACTCAGTCCCTTTCACAAAAGTATTACATTTGGTTTTGTTTATGCGAAGTACCTAAAATTTAATTTTGATGCGACGTTAACAAGAATTTAAATAACAAAGACTTTACTTTATAGGAAATTTTCCATATTTTGTAATATTAATTATATTACAATCGAACTCAATCAAATTTACATTGAATTTGAACTACTCTGTATAAAATTTCCCCATTATATTAGAAAAAAATTTCAAATCCAACTCTTTTTGTAGAATAAGAGGCAATAATATTTTTTTGTGTGCTGATATTAGATTGTTGTGGTTCTTTTCCCTACAATCTAAACTAGTGAAGGAAAGAATCATTTTAAGTAGAAGCTCTTGCTGGATTTTCATTGATACAATCTGTCTTCTCTGTTTCGGAACAGATCGTTGTTATTCAACAATAAGGGGGTGCTACTTTTGTGGTTGACCTTTTGGTTGATTATTTGAACATAGTTGTGTCAAGCCTTGCTAATTCTCAACTAACATATGGGAATCAGAGCTAAAGTAGCTCAGCTGGTTGGAATGATACTCTGAACATTGGATTCACAAAATTATAAGGGAGTTTTAATGGGCTAGTTAAGATTGTAAACTATGAAAAAGAACATTAACTAATTAGGGCAAAACTAGAATTCAATTCCAATACTTGAGGATGTCCATAATCAAAAACAAGATTAACATAAGAAATGGATTGACAAGTCGAGTGCATAGAACTAGACTGAACAACCATGGAAAGGTTTGGAGGTTAATTTTAAAACAGAGCTTGTACATGATCAAAGCCAATACAGTGATTTAATTTATTGCAAGCAAGCTTTGGGAAACAAAAATAAAGATATTCAACTGTCTATTGGGAGACAAAGCATATCAATTGTAGCTGATTACTAGGTAAAAATAATCATAGCAATAGAACTATATATCAGATTTTAATAAACTCTATTGATTGATCTGATTGGCAAATCGTTAACATATTATACAGCATGTAAAATTATCGACACAAAACAAGAAACTGAAAAAATAAATGGATGAGTTGTTTAATATATAAAGTACAAACAATTAAGTTCGGCAGCAGCTACAAGCTTCTTCTCAACTACGTATTTGAAAATAGCATAAAGAAGCTCAATTTTAAGAAATAAATCGGTTCAAGTCAATATGAATATGATTTGATGAATTCCCTATGAAGTTCGCAAAATATTAGTTGGATCCAGACGTAAATAATGGAAATAAATCATAAGAAATAATTCTTCAAAACCAGATCAAATCAACTTACATTTCTTCATATACAAGTGATAGCAGAAGCAATTTTAGAACCTAAGTTTAGTGAAGAACCAGCGGTTTTTTCCTGTCTTAAAACGCTCCTCCAGGCGAGCCTTTGTCTCCTTAGCCGCCGTCACCTTCTTGTCACGCGACTGTAGACAGTCGGCCGTCACGACGTCTTTGAGATCGACATCAAGTGTGTAACGAGTCGGCATTATGTGATTGTAGTTCACCACCTTGATGAATGCCTTAACCCTCGATTTCTTCGCCGTCTTCTTCGTCGAGTCTTTCCTTATCACCTTCTTCGGGTACTTGGATATTCCGGCAACCAAACAGTGACCGTAAGGTCGATCTCTAGTTCCTTCATCGAACGATCGGACGATCACGGCCTTCCGACCGGCGTATCGACCGTTGAGGACGACCACCGCTTTGTTTGGCTTCAGGAACTTCACCATTTCCGATTACTGGCTGCGCTTTCTCCCACGCACGCAACCCCTCTTCCCCTTCCCAAACCCTGTGCAAGATTGTGGTATTGAAGGGTATATGAACTTACAAAGCTTAGTTTATGAAACCCTAGTGATCCCAAGTCATTGGCCCATAGACTTTCTAAGCCTTAATGAAAGTGGGCTACTCCAATTTCATTTCTGACACGAATAACAAAAAAAGGATCATTATCGGGGTAATATTGTTGGCCCAATATTCACAGAACATTGATTTTTTCTATGATTGATGATATTCGTGTCATCATTTATTGTTTTCACATAGCATCCTTGAATTGATCGATAAAGATTTTACAATTTATAAAGATCGTAATTTAATTTTTTGCTTCTATGTCATCAGGATATTGGTGAAATATTATGACCAGTTATTGACAATTGGACATTATACATTCATTACGCTCAATAATTCAAAACAAGAAACGTAAAGTATGTATATTGAATTTATTAAACCGATCAATCACATCACGAAAATCAATAGTATTACATAAAAAAACACAATTCAAGCTATCAAACGAAAACACATCCCCTCGTAATTCTAACAAGAACATAAATTAAACAACAAAAATAACAACTAATTAAGATAAATCTATTGGGGAAAAATAGAAAAAAGGAAGTATTGAAGTGTCAGAAACAGGCATCCAAGACGCAGCAACAACACAAAGCGGCACAACATCCTTTCCAGAAACCATCTCCCCTCGTCTTAGTTTCTACCGGAGGATATGTACCCTGCTGCTGCTGCTGCTGTCCAGCTTTTGTCGGATAACCGGCGGGCGGCGGAGCTGCATAGGGACCTGAAGGATATGCTACTGCGAAATTATAAGAACAAAAAATGCAATCAATCAAACAATCTCATTTAAAGTCATAGTCGAAATTAGTCGAAGCGAATTTTTTAAAGTTGGTTAAAAAATAACTTAAAATTAGCAATACACCAATTTGAAGTGGGGGGGCAAAAAATCCTTTCATGCTTGTTCGGGCTATTTTTCGGTGAACATAGCAATACTCTATGTATTTAATTTTGTGCGAAAAATATATATCAACGCCCAAAATTAAAGTACGAGCATCAATTCATAATGAATGGAAATGAACTCAACCAACTTATTAAGCTAAGATAAATGCGTACCTTGTGGCTGATTCTGATGATTCATGTTGACACGGAGTAATATATATAACTGTAACTTAATTAATTTGCGTACGTCCTTAAAAATATTGCACTTTAGCCAAGCGATTTGTTTCTTGAAATTGAAATTTCTAAGAGTATATATTTGTGTGAATGTATATATGCATAACATATATTGAATGATATGTATATATATATATATAGAGAGAGAGAGAGAGAGAGAGTAGGAACAGGTGAAATATGATGGAGTGGTTGATACGGAAGTTTCATTGCTAATAAACGAGGGCGGCAAGCGTGTAGTCATTCGTATTAAGTTTGCGTAAATGGGCCCAGCCGACGTCTACGTGCCCTTTTGGTTTGATTAGTTTGGGTTGGTCCGTCTCATTCGTTGGGCTTTACGCGTTTTTGGAGGCGGTTTCTGTCCCGAACCTTCTATTGAGCCGTATCATCTGCCGAATTTCGATATTCTTCCTTCAATAATAATATAGTATTAAATATTAAATTATGCATTATAAATATTTTGGTTATTACACTTTTAATAGTCTTTATCTATTCTAAAATTAAGCATGTCTTTTTTTAATTTTAAAACTTTAAACAATAACAATGACATGAAATTATTAATGTATTAAAACGCGTTATCATTATCTCTGCTACTATCAATTTATCATTAATTTTGCTACTATCTCTACTAATACAATTTATGATTAATCATTAAGTGTACAATGATATCTTCTGCCATAACGATATCATAATTAACGTTACTAAAAAATTTCAATGTCAATTTTATCAATAAAATATATAATTTAAAATACAAATATTTTTTAAAATATTGTCGTTTCTAATGTTTATCTCCAAATTTGAAAGTTTAAAATGAAAAGAGTAGTTGATATAGAGTACATTTTAGCTCATTCGTAAGTGTAACATAATATCGAGAAAGTATTATTCAAAGAAGCTATGTAGCCTATGTATACCCCAATACTTGTTTATATTATTTTTAATTCCTCTAGTCCATGTTTTGTTGTTTCATATTTGTATGATTTCACAACCATCCACGAATGTTCATATATTATGTTGTTTTATTTGAACAAATTAAATTATAATTTAAAAAATGATAATCTCTAATGGATCGTATTAACAAAATAACAAATTTTATTAACGTTTATAGAAACAACGCTGCTATATACCCCGAATACGGGAAGAATAAGAACAAAAAAAATCTAATTATTTATGTGTTTTAACTTTATTATCCAATCAAATACATAGGGGGCTTTTTTTAATAAGGGTATTTGAGAAATTTTATCAATTCATATCTTGTTATGTGCTCATTTTTCGGGGCTCATAGCTTTATTATTATGAGAGTTTGTGTGAATTTGCTTGTTTATGTAAATTTATTCATTAAATATATATATAATGAATATAACGAAATAATTATTGACATGTGTTTTTTTTCGTTTTAAAGAAAAACACATGTAATTTTCTTTTTTGAATGTGCGTGTATTTAGCTAGTGGATCTTTATTCCATCAACATTTTATCATAATCAAAAATAATTTTTTTTTTGACCCATGCTAGATTTGAAAACTTTAGAATAATAACATTATCCCTAATGTTATCCTTTTAATTTGAAGCTTCAAACGAAATTTATAGTGGTTCAATATGTGGAGTACAAATTACAAGTGACGTAGTTCATGTCACATATACTGGGGATTTGTTCCAAAATTTTGAAAATGAGAATCGTTAAAAACAAATAAATAAATAACATTTGTATCATTCTAAACGGGAAAGTTGAAACCTAAAATGAAAGATAGTAGTTGATACCGAGCATATATTATTTCGTCTTTTTTTATTACAAAAAGATTTAAATAAGAAGAAACTCGTAAATAAAAACATGTCACTAATCTCTATATGACTTGCAATTTAATAGATTGAAAGTCGCCATGGAGCCCATGTATGTCCCAATACTTTATTTTATTATTTTTAATTCCTCTAGTTCATGTTTTGTTGTTTCCTATTTATTTGATTTGACAACAGAAAACTTGTATGTTAAGAGAAGAATTCGAAATAGCGTTCAACGGAAATCCCAAATAACTACTCATATAATATATATATATATATATATATATATATATATATATATATATATATAATGAATATACGAAATGATTATTGACATATGCATATCTTTTTCTTTGAAAGAAAAACACACATGAGATTTCTTTTTTGAATCTGCGTGTAACTAGTGGATCTTTATTCCATCAATATTTTATCATAATCAAAAATAAAAATTTTGTTGACTAATAGTAGATTTCAAAACTTAAGAATAATAATATTATCCCAAAGTATCTAAGTAGTTTAATGGAATGGGTATAACAACTTTCACAAAAGGCGTCCTATAAACGACATTAATGTCGATAATGCATCAGTGTTAGATTTGTGAATTGATAATTAAGTAATGGCTGATAAAGAAAATTAAGAAATTGTGATATTTGAAATAAGAATATTGTATCTACTTATACAATCTTAAATAAAGTCGCTATAAAAATAAATAAATAAATTTGCTATATTTGAAAATTTTAAAGGAATAAAGGGACAATAACATATTTATATTCTATGGTATATATTAAGTATAATATATGTACATTCACCAGAGAAAACATACTTTTAACAAAAAAAAAAACCTTTACAGGAAAAGGTTGAATAATTATACTGCATGTGAAGGAATTATTTTTTGCATAATTCAAAATTCATGAAGAATTAATACTTTAATTTGACGGGCTATTCCAAAAGAATCCTCTGGCCTAGTTAAGAAGTCATTCGGCCGAAGTTTGCCTCAAGTTTTCGGGGAATCGCTTATTTATAAAGTGCCTAGGTTGGGCTTTTTCTAAAAATATTTGGGGCCTTTTAATTTGAAGCTTCAAACGAAATTTATAGTGATTCAATATGTGGAGTACAAATTACAAGTGACGTAGTTCATGTCACATCTACTGGGGATTTGTTCCAAAATTTTGAATATGAGAATTGTTCAAAGAAAAAAAGAATATAATTTTTTAAATTATAATTATATATAATTTTAAAATTTATTATTACAAGCTTTTAATTTTATCATTAATTGAATATGCATAATAAATTTCATTAATTTTTTTTTATTATTTAGATATATAATTATTAATCAAATATGTCATATTAATATCTACAAAAATTTATATATTACTATTTTTATGGAATGGACGAAGAAGTATGTAACGAGTGACGAAACAAAAGGTATCGGCCGAGAAGATAATATATGTATACAGTGGAAGAGTTAAAGTGTTTGGCATCACTCATGAGTCATGACACCTCCATGTCGACCCAAAGACAGATAGACAAATTGTTGTGTGGCTATTTCATCACGAGTGTGATGTTCTATTGTTTGTTTTTTGTTTTTTTTGTTTTTTGGTTTCTCGACATATATTTAAGTTATCTCAATTATTTTCAAGTGTGATATTGATACTTGATATGACAAATAATATGCAGAATATTTGTTTTATATCATTTCAGTTGTTTTTATTGTAAGTATCTAATTTTGAAGGAAAACATGACCATAAAATCGTATAAGAAATGAGACTGTTAAATATCCAATTTCACCCCAAAAGAAATATGACGAATAAATTAATGAACTTTAAATGTGATCGGACAATAGGATGTACATGCACGTCTATGCTTTAAACAAATACTACTCAACAAACTTCTTTAATTAATTAATTAATCAATAATTGTTATTATTATAAGAACGAAGTAAGAACCTTACTAAGAAGTGAGAACGAAGCAAATAACTTCAATGCCTGCATATATACATGTCGCTCAATTTTGTTTGTTTTTATTTATTTATTTATTCCTCGATCGTTTTATGCATTTTAGGTTAATTTCAAGCACTTCACTGGGCCCCACCTCGTTATTATGGAAAGTACAATGCAATTTTACATAGATACCCTCCCTTTAAAAAACTAAAATAAAAGGAAACTTGTTTACTAATTAGAAATTCTAATAAGTCGTTGGAATAATCTCATTCCTAGTAATAACACTCAATTCATTATGATGTTTTTGTTTTTGGACTATACAATGACAAAGTCCATAAAATATCACCATTACCTCAACTGTCTCCGGAGTTTTCACTAGTAATGGTTTCCATCGTAACACAACATAATCTCACTTAAATATAATATTATGAATTTATTTGAAACTTCACAATTATTTTTAAGTGATCTCATTTTTGAATTATATTCTGAAAATTGGATGCACGTAAAGTTGACGGTACAATAATATTGATATATATATCGGCAGCACTTAACTAGTTATTCATAATTTTATTTGTAACACAGTACGATACAAAATTTTGAATAAAAAACTCCTAACCTTAGAAAATTTATATAACAGTCAACTCAATTACTCCGTCCGTTTTAAAATTAAAAATATGTTTTTAAAATGACGGATCTTAAAGATAATTTTTATGTTTGTAATATATTCACATTATCATATTATTTAATAATAGTGTGAGTTATGGTAGTGACCACCAAGTAGTTAATGTAGTGGAGTGGTGAAATGGTATTTAAGGAACTCTATTACTTTTTGGACTATGGTAAGAGTATTATACTTCATATGTTCCAAAATTAGAGATACGTTTCTAAAATGACGATTTTTAAAGACAATTTTTATGTTTCAAATATATTCATATTATCATGTTGTTTAATAATTACGTTACCGTGTAATGAATGTAATGAAGTTAACTGAAATAGTAAAATTATGGAATAGTATTTAAGGAGCTGTATTACTTTTTATAATCTAAAAATAAAAATATATATTTAATTTTAAAACTACCAAAAAAAGAATATGTATCTTTTCATATTTATATTTTAATTAATGTCAATCTAGTTATAAAAATTGGTAGACATATTTCATATTTATATCTTCTGCATACATGCTCACTTTCCAAATTTGGATCATCTCGATTTTCGCAAGTTCCTATTTATGGGCATCAGGGACTTGATGTCTCCTTTTCACCATGTTCAAGATCGAGATACAAATATACAATAATGGTGGAGATCGAGTACATAAGTTATATATGTCAATTCTCATATTTATTTATTTATTTTCCTTTCGTCTCTTCAAATCGTTAAAATCGGAAGACACCCTAAAAAAATGAGAGGAAGATGATTTGAATAATAATAAAAAATAAATACATATATTAAGATATGGAGAAGATGCGGAGGACTAGAAAGATCTCAAAGAGGCACTGTATTTATTAAAAAATTCAATTCTCGTCGGTCGACATAATTCATCCAATTGATAGTACTCCATATATTCCAAAATTATATATATATATAATTATTTTAAATTAAAATATATTTTTATTTTTACACTATAAAAAGTAATGAAATTCACTAAATACCATTTCACAATTCTATTATTTTAATTAATTCCACTATATCCATTAGTTGATAGTCTCTATCATAACTCACACTATTATTAAATAACATGATAATTAAAATATATTTAAAATATAAAAATTATATTTAAAAATTATCATTTTAAAAACGTATCTTTAATTTTAAAACTAAAATATTTTTAATTTTAAAACGGAAATAATATTATTTTGGAGTCGTCTATGACTAGTTCTCTTAATCACGTGGAGCATTAATGTTTGAATTTCTCATGTCATAGTCTGGTCTATTTCTATCTCATGGTTTCACTTCCGATATATATATGATTCATATGATTTTTCTAGTATATATAGATCTGATTTGTTTATGCTTATTCTACTGAATTTAAGTGAATGAGGACATCATATTTTTCTTTATAAAATATAACAAATCCATCTCATTGTTGTCTTTGTCAATGAGCAAATGCTTATATAAAACCTAAGCTATACCGTACCCACTGGAAATAGATAAAGCCCAGGGAGCTTTGTTTTGTGGTCGTAATTGTACATAAATATCTAAAATATCTACAGTAGAATGAAATTATAAAATTCCTGGGTCCTTGAAGCGGTCGAATTAAATGCAATATCTTATAATTACGTTGACAAGGATTTAAATGGAAAAATTGTTAATTTCGTATTCGGGAATAAAACTTAAATTAATTGTTTAAATATATTTGTTTACTCTATATTTTAGATCGACACGTATTATTAAATATATACAAGTTGACGATATGTATGATTGGATAGAGTCCTTCTTTGGGGATCGGAGCTAGAGTTAAAGCTTTCTTTGCATAATAAAATTAATTAGTTGCTTTTCAGCTTATTGACGAGGCGTTACTTATCTATTATTTATTATATATTAATTGATAAATCATGTTTAAAGGAATATAATTAATTTTATTGAGTCAATTATTGACTTAATCAATTTGAGTTTATGTTTTCATGTTTAGAATAAATACTATTTAATTTTAACTTTGAACGAGTTAATAGTTATAAAATGTTATCTTATACATATAATTACACATACAAAATTACTAGAAATAAAAAAAATCTAAAAAAATCAGAATTCTCTTAATGTTACCTAAAAAAAAAAAAAAAAATATCCGTGCTATGCACGAACATGCAAATTAACTAGTAATGGTGCATTGTATTTTCAATCGATTTAAATCAATTAGAATTTATGTGCCTCTATTAATTATATATCAATTTCAGGATTCTGTTACACCAAAAATTAAATTAATTAGATCAAATTATAACTCCTGATAGATGCAGCTTATATACAAGTATTTTTTTTTATTTCCTTAATTATTATAAAATAAATATTTTATTACATATTAATTAATCTTCCATGTTGATATCTTTAACTATCTTTCCAAGCATAAATAATTTACTACTATATAATACGAAGTAGTATAATTTTTGGTTGATTAGCTACCAAGCATTTGTAGTTATCTATAAAAACCGAAGGATTAAATTAACTTGCTATAACAAAAAAAAAAAAAGTAAAAATAAATAAAAAAATCCAACGGATTAGTTTCTGTCGGAACATAAGAAGATGCATGCACTCCTTATAGTACGCCAGGCACCACACAGTATTCACATGGTTATTATTAAGTAGTCGACTTACACCCGCAGAAGTTAATATCATCATCTCCATCATCACCATCTATATATATAAATGAGAAAGACAGACTATACTCTATCTCTTTATATATACAATCACTTAATATTATTTCTTAAAATTTTCAGTTTTTTTCATAAAATATTTCTGGTGATCGAATAAATAGAAATATTAGTAGTGGATCAATATATCAGTAGCACGTAATTATGAAGAACGAGAAGGCCAAGATTATAATGGTTCCTTATCCAGCAAAAGGTCATGTCACTCCCATGCTCAAGTTAGCTTGTAGCCTAGCTAGCCGGGGTTTCGAACCGGTACTGGTCATACCGGAGTTCATTCACCGGTCCGTATCCACACAAACCGAAGCTCTGGCCGAGATTTCGTGGGTTAGTATACCGGCCGATAGATCGGATGAATCGAGTCCTCGTGATTTTTTCGCCATTGAAATGGCCATGGAGAATAATATGCCATTCCATTTGGAAAAAATTGTTGAAAAACTTGAGGATGAAGATAGTGGCCGTAGAATTGCATGTTTGGTTGTGGATTTGTTAGCGTCATGGGCCGTGGAAGTTGGCAGCCGCAGGGAGATTCCAGTTGCTGGCTTCTGGCCAGCTATGCTCGAGACTTATCACTTGATTGCCGCAATACCCGACATGATCCGAACCGGCATTATTTCGGATACCGGTGAGTTTAAAAAAAAAAAAAAAATTAAATTAGACAGTTTGCAAAAAATTGATATTTGTCATGTTTAATTTACATATATCTATTCCCGAATGTGAAAATATGTTGTAGACTCGCGCACTTAAAAATGGTATAATTTTGATACCGACTTATGTACTAATTTCTTATCAATATTAAATCGTATTGAATCACATTAGTCGATTCACCTTTTTATTTAGTCATAGAAATAAAGAGATCATTTGATTGATAAGAGAAAATTATGTAAGTTTGCTATTTATGAAAATTCTAAGAGACAATCTAACAAATTTGATTATTAATGTCAATACTGTAAACCGAATAAAGTATAACTAGCTATTTAACAATAATTCTTCATTTAATATATAATAATTCTTCAAATGATGACATATTAAATTTTAAATTAATACCAATTTAATTAATATAATCTTCTAGTTTATGACAATTTTTTTTTGATTAAAACATAATTTTTATTTACAACTTTTGTAAATATCATTACTTTTGAGATTTAATATGTTGTCATTTAAAAGTCAAAATATATGTAAATCTAATTTTAGAACAGAGACAATAACATGAATGGAACAATTTTAAAGTTGTTGCAAGATAATGCGCTACAAATGTATTAGTACAAAACTTTGCATATTCTTCTAAGGAAAATTTTGAATTTTAAAACGTTAGGATAAAAGAGTTTTTTAAATATGGAATATACTTTCGGTAAGCAACTACCAATAAAATAATATTTTTAAAAATGCCATAAGGGGGGAAGCCGGTGCTAGACCTTTCATCAATAATACGAAGTCATGTTAAAGAATTTCTGGCCGTCCCTCATGCTCCCGTCACTCTTGACCATTTTGTAATTACATTTTTCTTATCCAAAAATATTATTATAACTTAAAAAGGAATGTATGTGTGGTATTAATTGAGTCACATGTTATATATTGGATTAATTAAACTATAATTTAATGTCCGTCAACTATAACGTATTAAATTTCCAGTTGCCTTTTTTAAATGAATATATCTAAGAGATTTTTATGTTTAATTAGTCAACTAATCCATGATCTTCATAGATAATTGTAGCTATCATTATAGTATAATCAAGGCACGATCCCTTCAATGATTTCGCACATGTTTCCAGTGAACACCTTTCGTTCGTTCACGTGAACAGTAACCAAACTGATTGGAAGACATAAGCTATCATTATTTAAACACTATATTTATACGAATAAATATCAATGTTGTCGATAAAAATTGACTAGGTTGATATAACTCAGTAAACACTTTAAAATTTTCTATGTACTTAAATGAGAGGATGAATATCAACCTTTATATTTGATGCATTTACGATAGTTTCAAATGATTTTTCTTTTTGTTGTTGGTTACAATGGTATATGTATTTTATCTGTATACATGTACGGTAACATTTATTAAAGTGGACAATATTTGCTAATTTTTTATAATAAATGTTAAAAACAATTTAAATGACAGGGATTCCATTATATCAAGGTCCTATGTTCTTCAAAACTGTGGAACCAAGAGTAAGTGCAGAAGATCTACCGTGGTTGATTGGAACATTAGCGGAAAGAAAGTCAAGATTTAAATTCTGGACAAGGGCTTTGGATAGATCAAGATCTCTTCAATGGCTTCTTGTGAACAGTTTTTCCGACAATTACTGTGATGAGAACAACCCACAACCTCCTGAAATTTCTCTAAATTATCCACAAATTTTACCCACTGGACCTTTATTCATTGGTTCAGGAATGAAAAATGATAGTTTTTGGAAAGAAGATGTGAGCTGCTTAAAATGGCTAGAGAAACAAGTTGACGGTTGTGTTTTGTACATTTCATTTGGAAGTTGGGTTAGGCCCATAGGAGAGGCAAAGGTGAAGGGCTTGGCAGTAGCACTTGAGGCCTTGGCCCGCCCATTTATTTGGGTGTTGGGATCCAATTGGCGCGACGGATTGCCAATTGGGTTCGAGGATCGAGTGTCGGGCATGGGCCGAGTTGTGTCTTGGGCCCCACAAATGGAGGTACTGCAACACAAGGCCGTGGGATGTTATCTCACTCATTGTGGTTGGAATTCGACGGTGGAGGCGATACAATGCCGGAAACCGATGTTGTGTTTTCCGGTCGCCGGAGATCAGTTTTTAAATTGCAGGTACATTGCCAAGGTTTGGAGAGTTGGGGTTAGATTAAGTGGATTGGGGTATAGAGATTTGGAAGATGGTATGAAAAGGGTGATGGGGGATGATAAAATGAGAGAAAGATTAATTCGAGTAAATGATAGAATCATGGGAAAAGAAGCCAGTTTAAAAAAGATGGCTAATATTGCAACATTTACCGATTCCATTTCTCAAAATAAAAGAAGTTAGATTGGGAGGATTTGTATGACATCCCATGCGACTTCCATGTATTGTACGTACGTATATAAGGTAAATTGTTCAAATCTATTATAATCGATCCATTTGTAACATTTTAACAGTTAAGATGACCCAAATTAATCATTTGCGTCGATAAATTTAGGCAGAGTTGTTACATTTTTTCCCCTATATTAAATCTTCAATTAATTTGTTGTGACTTACTAGATTTATTTTTCATTTTAACTATTTCTCATTAATAATATTCTTTTTAAAAGCTTAAGTTATATCTTTATTTTTTTTATCAACGAAATACTACTACTTTCTAAACTATTAATCTAATTTTTGTCCATGAAATTTGAACTCTTAATTTTTATGTCATAAGTTAACTCACAAACTCAATTTTTTTATCCATAGTGACTTTGCAATAATCAGCATGGAGACTACACTAGTGGTTCACTAGTTAAGCTGCATCAGCATTATTTTATACTATTCGTTTATGTTAACGGCAGTTAGGATTTTCGGAAGAATATACTATTCGTTTAATAAATAATAAAAAAGAATATTGAAACTACGAGTAACTGAAGTGGAAGCAACGAAAGAAAAGCACGAACATATAATTCAAAATCCCATTAAAGAAAAGACTAACTGAACTAACATATAATTGCCTTTTGAAATACATTGGTTGGAACTACGTAAAAATTAATGTATGTGACAAACTACATCATAAATTTGTAAATTAATTTGAACTTGTTAGGCTAATAAATTTTTTTATAAAATAATCAATGGTACGTAAGTTTTTAAGTAATAAACTTATATGCAACAAAAAAAAAAATATACATATATAGATAGATACGAGTATCAGGCTAGGCTAGAAGTCAACTACTTATATTGCAACCACCCCTCACTCGCCAACTATAATTTAATTTTTAATTCAGACAACAAACCCTTTTGGCATGCACGATCAAGTCTTTAAAAAATGCTTTTGCTAAAAGAAAATTACAACTCATTAAATTATTTACTGCAAGTCCACAAGCGACATCGCTTTTCAGCATTTTCTTAATTAATTGATTACTATGTACTCCTTCCGTTAAAAAAAGAAGTATATTTCATTTTATTTATATTGGATAAATTTTAAAAATTATTGTGGGATAATTTTAATAAAACTTCTATATAACAATTAACAAACATGACATTTTTAATGCAATTTGAAGTTAATCATATTCATATCAAATGTAAATTATGAAAATTGGCAAAAGTACTAAATAATTTTAATCATATCAAATGTATTTTTTAACTGTGAGAATAAATATGATGGGATATGTTGTGTTCAAATTAGAATTAAATTATGATCGATTTGTATAACATTACTTCATAGAGAGGCTAAAAACTCAACCTAAAGTTGTTAATTAATGATCTATCATGAACTTACTAATCTGAGCAAATTCTATGTGAATTATTTTTTTCGTTGTAACAGCTAGGATCCAATGCTCTACCAAATGTGGTGAGAAACTGATAATTAACATTACATTATAGCTATTAGAGTTTTAGATTACGGAGTAATAATGTTTCAAATATATAATAATTTCAGTAATTAAATAGGTGTTCACATAATAGTTATGCCAGACGTGTTTCAATTATTGTTTGGATTAACATGCTTAAAATCTTTAGTGTTTCAATTTGATTTAACGCTCCCTGTTTTATAATATAAAAACAATATTTTATTTTGCGTTATCAACAAATTTAATTATAACAATATATGGAGCACTTGAACACTCAGATATGAGTTTGACCCTATTTTAATAGAATTTTACTCAGCTCGATTTGTATCAATGCGATCTCTCTGCATAACAGATTGGTGGATTTTGAAATTTCATTATTAATTTTCCAAAGTTAAGCCTAATAAACACTCAAATTTGGAACAATCTATGGCACTCATAAGTACTAATTAATTAAAAGTAAATGAAATATTGCTATATAAATTAGAAAATGTTTATTAGATTATTATTTTTAAAATGGTGGAGTATTTCCATTACTTTTTATACTCTTGACTAGTGACCGTGAGGAAACTAACAATAACCTCTCTCAAGGCCTTCTAGTTGCCGAGCCATACTTTTTTTTGTTTGATACACATTTTAGACTCAAATGAATCAAAAATAAAATTATTTTGTATAATTCAATATCATTGTAAAACATTATAATTTTATTTGTCATTGTAAAACATTATAATTTTATTTGTGAAATGTAAACATTAATATTTAAATTTGTAACCTGTGAAAAAAGCAATTGATAGTACGAGTTATAGCTAGTTCACTTCAAATTCTAATTAACTGAAATTAAATATGAAAATAATCATATTTCTAATTTAAAAAAAACATACACAACACAGTATAAATGTGTGCAGCAGGGAAACATGAGTTGTTAGTCACTATAATACATGTCCGTTTTTAATTTAGTTACTAAACTCGTTTTTTTTAAGTTGAGTAACCGTACCGAACTTACATTATCGTGTGTTTTTGATTACATCCGTCAAAAATTATTAATGACACTTTATAACTTGGCAACCATAGATGACGTGAATGTAACATCTTGCTTACGTGTAATGGGATCCGCTGACTTGAAAAAACAGTGAAATTTTCCCCAAAATTAAACAAAAAAATTAACCACATCAATCTGCTATAGCATTTCATCTCTCTTCTCCGGCCATATCAGATCATGGCAGCCACAAATTATGCCATTATTGCATCATCATCATCTCAATCTTTCATATCTATCAAAGTTGAGATTTTTTATTCTCCCCTACCCAGTCCTCCATATCACCACATCAGATCTATCAAAGTTAAAGATTTTTTATTCTCTTTACTCTTTCTTCTCCATATCATCACATGACATCAACCAAAATTTTTGGAAAATTTAAGAAATGAAGGGGCTAACCGAAAGAGTGTAGATTCATCTTTATATTTTGGGTTGAAAAAGTGAAGAGTGGAGAAGGTAAAACAAGATGTGTGCGTGTTAGAGATATATAAATTGATCAACTATGTAGCACATGCTTTTTGCGGTGTGGTGGCTTTAGCCATGAAGTGTAATACAGTAAAGGATCAAGAGGAGAAGAAGTACTATTTGTGGGTATGTATCAGATCGGAGGCAGTTGATCTGAAAATTGAGGAGCATGACAATGAAAAAGAAGATGCAGGGCTGCTTGAGAGATGAGCTAATCATCATCCTTTTTCTTTTCTTTTTTTCCATAGGGATAAGTTAATTATCCAAGTTAGCAGATCTCATTATCAGTAAGCTAAGATCCATGTCATCGATAGTTGTCAAGTTGGTAGTCCCGTTAAATATTAAGACGGATGTGACAAAAAAATATTCGATTGATAAAGTAAGTTGTGTACGATTACTCTATTAAAAAAAACGAGTTCAATAATTAATTTGAAAACAGACATATAATATAGTAACTAAAAACTCATTTTTCCCGTGTGTAGCAAAATGAGCTTCATGTAACTCATTTAATTTTTAAAACTGGTTGTAATAGTATGATCACAGTATTATTTCCCTTTTAAGTAATTTAGAAAAATCCAAAGCCGTCTGCATTAAAAATATAAGAATCTAAATTTTTTAAAATAGTTTGGTGATGTATGGAATAGTATATTTCTTTGTAACTATATATGAATAATTATGATATGGAGTATATTTTTTTTTAGGTAATAAAGATTATGGTAATTTCAATCGTAACATGTATAGGTTATAAAAACTATCACACATCATAAAACTGATTCTGAAAATTTATAAAGTCGTTCACTTTTTGATTTCTTCCATTTGTATAGTCGAATTTTTAAGAAATATTACAAAAATAAAAAAATGTCCTCTCTTCGAAAGAAAAGTAGGCTGAATCATGTTTTCTTATTACCACAAATATTATATAATTTATTCAATAGTTTTTGAAAAAGATTAAACTCATTTTATAGATTGAGTTTCAAAGGAGGTTTTTATTTATTTAAATAAAAGCAGTTTTTTGACTTAAAAACTTAAAAAATATCTTTTATTTTAAAGAAAAGAAGTGTGTATATATATGAGAGAATTAATAGAGTAAGATTATTGCTCCACTAGCAAGGTAATTATTAACAAGAGAATTAATAGAGTAAGATTATTGCTACATTCATTAGTTCCTAATTTAACTTGGATTTGGGAATTTGAGTGTGTGCCTATGAGCATATTAAGTTATTGATTAATCAAAATATATCAATAGTGGATATGCATGGATATATATATAATTATTGTAGTTGGATATATACTTTGGTTGCGGCGCACAAGTATTTAGGGTTCTGAACCTAGGAAATGACGATGCTCTACACACGCCGCTATGCTACTTAGGGTTTCCTACCTAGAATATATGGATGTGTGCCTGTACATATGCGGACTACATTTCTTTCTTCGGTACAACCTCAAGCATATACATAATTACGTATATATATATATATACACGCTAAATACACTATAAATATAATTCAATTTTCTTGCATTTGTCATGGAAAAGTATTTTATAAAAAATGTTTTTGTTATTTTTTCCACACTGAAGTAAATGTTAACCTCAGTAAATACTCCTAGATAACCAACTTTTTTTCAGCTAAAAATATTAGGTGTTAGATCACTTTTCATTATGAAACCTTTAACTCGCAAACAATTAAGTAGGAATTGAAGGATACATAATTACCATGGTTTTGGGTCAACACTTGTGCTTATGGGTCGATATTGGGTTTACTTCTATGTTTCAACTGATAGAAAAAGAAATATATTTTTGTCTATAAATTAAATAGTATAAATGACATTGTACTAATTATTTTAATTTCAAAATATCACTTATTACAGTTTTTCAAAAGTAACAACTAGAACACAATTAATTTTCATTTAAATTACTTCGATTTAATTATTCTATATTTTTAAAGATGGATTCTGGTTAATTTTGATTATTTTTTTTTTAAAATTTGACGATGATATATGTCGAGTCTAAAGAGGGTGGAATGTGATCGGTATCCCACGCCAGTTAATCAACGAATGTATAGCACATTGAGTACATCGGTCCCATTGGCCTACCGCAGATCTCAATTCAAAAAACATAATAATATTGAATACCATAGCTTTTGAACTATATAAACTTACACACTTGCAAACAAAATCTACTGAAATCAGATGTTAAAAAGAAAAAGAATACGATAACCACTAAATCATTCACCAACAATCCAGTAGCAAGAGTTTATGGTAAAGTAACAAGTACATGAACAATTTTATGCTTGTAATCTAAGTACGCATGCATACATAGAAGAGAGTTTTTGCGGGCACAATTACACATTTACCCATGCATTTATCATATTTAAATTTACCCATTTTTTATTTAAATATCGAGCTTTTACTTTTGAAATAGAGAAATAGTAGATTATGTATAAAATTTTAATTGTGATGGAATAGATAATTTTCATCTTGAATGATAAGTTTAGAAATACATATAAATTTATGAAAAATAATAAAACAAAGAATGAACTTTACACATAAATGACTTTATAAATAATTTAAAATTTATTTCATTATGTGGATCCAAATGCAACGTTAGTGTTGAAGGGGAGTGAGATCTAAGGAACTAGTAAAAGCAAGAAGTTCTGGATTGTTTTCGAAAATGGCCATATCTTCTTCAGGCAAGGTCACAGATGCTTCAATTCCAGCTCCATATCTCGTATCTGTTAACATGATTAGGCTCGCAAATGTTGGACTGCAAAAGCAAAACCATTCTGGCTTTCCCCATCCAAAATCTGTTTCATAGATGCCATAATTACATAAACTAGTAAGGTAAATACAGTTACCTTTCTCTGTTGATTCTAGTAATTCGACACTTTTTTTCAGACCATCACTAATTTTCTGAAACCCTTCATTCCCCTTTATTTCTTCAATAAAATCACTGTTGATTTTCGCAATCTCTTCTGTAATAAAATCCACCAACTCGCTCATTTCTACCTTTGAATAATTCTGCACACATCGCGGAAAGGCATACCAAATGAAATTTCCTACAGCATAACTTGGCAGGGGTGGCAAATTTCTTCTCCGAAGATCTAGGGTAAGTGCGAGAACAGAATGTTTGTTCTGTGAGTGTGGCCTTGCTTTAGTAGCAGCTTCCATGGCGCATTTCCACACGAGAGCTGAGACAGCGTCCACACGACTTGGCTTCTTCACTTTTGATGATGCTGAAACCACCTTGCTCTTGAGGGAAGACAAGGCCGAGGCATCGAATACAAACCTTCTAGTAACATACTTACCTTCATTATATATAGGTGGCCATGTGTATGACAATGAAGGATTTTGTGGAAACAAGGACTTTTCGGCAAAGCTTGGATAAATCATCATGTCTTCTGAATTAGATCCTTGTGCAGTAGATGTGGCCCAGGCTTTCATAAACGTCATGTACGTGTTAGCATCGATGGTCTTGTGGGAAGCACAAACACCGATGGCAATTCCACCGCACTCGAAAACGTTTACCTGGATCAGTAAAACGTATTTTCCTGAAGTTGTTGATTCCTCCAAGGGAATCGGGTTTTCAGGAGCTAATCTATATATTAGCTGCTCGTCACGACGTGTCAGAAAATCAGGGAGTTGATTGTTTACAGCGGCCTCGACGTAGTAAACGCCTTCATCATTACAGTCTATGTAAAGATCATCGTCCTCGAGTCTGCCGGAAAATGTGTAGAATTGAGTTAGGGTATTGGCCAGGGACAGTCTTAGGTTGTTTAGTCTATCTGAGATAATTTCCTTGGAGATGGTTTTCTGGTTGTTTGTGAAAAAGAGTACTAATGGAACGTAGAAAGGACGAAAAGTTTGGTCCAAGATTGAGAGCCTGTGGTGTTTCAAGTGAAGAGGGGTTGGAGAAGAAGGCTTGATGTTGGCTGTGAACATTTTCTTCACCTCCATTTTTTTTTTTGGGATTCAAAAAGCTTCTTAATTACTGCAGAATGAAAGCTTAAAAGGAATATATATAGCGGGTAGTGCAAGATTCGAAGTAATTAAATGATGGAATAAAAAATAGGAGACAATCAAGCTAGGCCGGCATTGCTTGAGTTGAAGAAAGCAAGCTGATCGAGCAACCATTTATTATATCAATTTTTTCTCGGATTTAAGAACAATATAAAGAATAATTCCTGCTTTAATTTTTATTATTTATTAAGTATTTTTAATCCATCCTATTTCTATTACTGTATACGCTCGAACATATAATTCAAAGTTACAATAAAAAAAAACTTTAATTATTAGACTAACATCTGCGTTGCCTTTTGAAATAATTACATTCGTTAGAACTACCTAATTTTCAATTAATGTATGCGATAAACTACTTGAAGAATTTGTAAATTAATTTGTACGTATTTTTGACTTCTTTTATTGGTACTTTAAATGCACCACATGATCATACCGTAAGACCCGTGATGGGTTTTAGCATGCGTACATTCATATATGGTAAGGGGCTTTATATTCTGTCTGGTTGGGTTGATATGTATATAAAGCTAGAAGTCAACTACTTATCTTGCAACCACCTCTCAATCACCAACTATAAGTTCATTTTTAATTCAACAACAAACCCTTTTGGTATACAACTCATCGTCTTTAAAAAATGCTTTTGCTAAAAGAAAATTACAACCCGTTAAATCATTTATATACTGGAAGTTCACAAGCAACATTGGTTTTCAGCTTTCTCTTAATTAATTGATTATTATGTACTCCTTTCGTTCAGTTCCTTTTATACATTTCATTTTATTTATATTGTATAAAATTTTAAAAAATTGTGGGATGATTTTAACAAAAATGACTTTATTCATATCAAATGTAAATTATAAAAATGGAAAAAGTAATAAATAATGTTTTGAAATATATATTTTTTAATTGTGAGAATAAATATGATCGGATATGTTGTGTTCAAATTACAATTAAATTATGATCGATTTGTGTAACATTACTTGATAGAGGGGCTAAAAACTCAAACCAAAGTTGTTAATTAATGATCTATCATGATCTGACTAAATGCTATGTGAATTATTTCTTTCGTTGTAACAGCTGGGATCCAGTGTTCTACAAAATGTGATGATAAAAAAAAAAATAGTACATCAAATAGGTATTCACATTGTAATTACGCCAGAATTGTTTCAATTAATGTTTAGATTAGCATGCATAAAATATTTACTGCTTCAATTTAATTGAACGATCCCTTTTTTATAATATAAAAATAAATACTCCATCTGTCCCATAATAAACGTTCTAGTTTGATTTCGAAAGTTAAACTGACTGATTTTAAAATCACAATTACTATTATTTTATAAAGATATAGATGCCAATATTTATATCAAATGAAAGTTTATATAATTAGCTACAAGATCCAATTTTCATAATTATGAAAACATAAATATATTTTTCAAATTTTAAAGTTAAAGTTTGGTCTATTTGACCATCAAAATCAAATTAGGACATTTAATTTGGGACATAGGAAGTATTTATTTTGGTGTTATCTGCAAATTCAATTATAACAATGGAGCTCTTCAACTAGATACGAGCTTCACAATATATTAAATAGAGTTTTACCCAGCTCGATTTCTATCAATTTGATCCCTCTGCGTACTAGATTTGTGGACTTTAAAAAGTCATTATTAATTTTCGAAAGTTAAGCCTAAATATTTTCAAATTTGAAACAATCAATGGCACTCATAATTACTAATTAGTTAAAAGTAATTGAAATTATGTTATATAAATATAAAATGATTATTAGATTGAATTAATTTTCAAAAATCAATTATAATCTTAATTAGTTTTAAAATGGACGAATATTTCCATTACCTTTTATACTTTTGACTAGTGACAGTGAGGAGCATAACAATAACCCTCTCAATGTCTTCTAGTTGCCGAGACATACTCTTTTTTTTTTTTTGGTAGTGCGGAGACATACATTTTAGACTCAAATGAATCAAAAATAAAATTAATTTGTATATTCAATATCATAGTAAAACATTATAGTTTTATTTGTGAGATGTAAGCATTAATATTTAAATTTGTAACGTGTAAAAAAAGTAATTAGTAGTATTGAGTTTTTGAGTTATAGACTTATAGCTAGTTCACTTAAAATTCTAATTAATTGAAAATAAATATGAAATTAATCATATCTCTAATTTAAAAAACACAAACAGCATTAAAGCTTAGACCATTCCTGCCTAATCATAGCATAATATGAGTGTGTGTAGCAAAATGAGCTGTAACTCATTTAATTTTTAAAATTGGCTGTTGTAATTTTATTTCCTTTCTTTGTATTAAAAAAAAAATATATAAGAATCTAAAAATTTTAAAATAATTTGGTGCTGTGTGAAGTAGTTTTTTTGTAACTATATATGAAAAATTATGATAATTTTTTTGGTAATAAAGATTATGATAATTTCAATCTTAACATGTATAGGTTATAAAAACTACTCTATCCATCCCAAATTAAGTGATTTAACTCACTTTTTGCACGTAATTTTATGTATAGTTTAATATATATTTAATATTTTATTTTATTTAATAAAAATAATGAAACAAAACTTTGGGAAGTGAAAATTAATACCATAAAAAAATTAAATTTATTTTAAATATCTAACACGTAGTAAATTTAAGATAAAAATATATATAGTTACATTAGTTACATAGATCAGAAAAATTGATTATGAAAATTTGTAAACTGTTTTACTTTTTGATTTCTTCCATTTGTACAGTCGAGTTTTAAAAGAAATATTACAAAAAAAAAAAAAAATGTCCCATCGTTGAAAGAAAAGTAGGTTGCATCATGTTATCCTTATTCCCACAAATATTTTATAATTTGTTCAATAGTAATTTTTTAAAAAGATTAAACTCATTTTGTAAACTGAATTTCATAGGCAGTTTTTTTATTTATTTAAATAAAAGCAGGCAGTTTGACTCAAAAATTTTAAAAATATCTCTTATTTTTAAGAAAATAAAAGTGCATGTATATATGAGAGAATTAATAGAGTAAGACGTAAATAATTGCAATAAATATCGACTAGGTAATTATTAAGAATAAACAAATTTTCTAAATCAATAATTATATATAATGGGTTTATAGGAAAATTAGTAAAATTTCATTTTTCACTCGAAACAAACAACTAGATTTTCAAAACAACAAAATTAAGCACACGGTTTAATATTGACCCTCTCTAGAACCTCCTATTTTCCCATCTCTCTCTCTCTCTCTCTCTAGTGATATACAAAGCCCACCCACACTCATCACATTGCTTCATACCATCCCTCCTCTTCCATCAAACGTACAGCAGGCCACCAATAATAAAAAGGAGGTTTTCAGAAAACAAATTAATTGAGTTACAGAAATGGAGGGATCAGATGGCTACAACACTAGGTCCAAGAACAGATATATATATATATATATATATATATATATATATTATATGTAGCTAATTAAGTAGTTAATTTGTTGAAATTGAAAGAAAAGTGCTTAATTCTAGCTTGTGGACAGAATGTATATACTCGGAGGAAGAAGCGACGTTTAGAACAGCAGCTTGATCAGTTGTCCCCGTTGCAGTCCGAACCCAAAGGCACCATCACCCCAACACCACCTTCAAATGGAGACAATCATCAAGGCAATTAATTAATTTAATTGATTAATTTCTTCAAATCTATTAAAACATAAATATAGAGAAAATATTTTAACGTGAGAAATATGAAAGAAATATCATTTATTTATATCAAAGATTACATGTACAAAGATGCCTATATATATATATGCATACAAAAGAGATAATAATAATAGGAGATAACAATAATATTGATAAGAATATTGATCCGTATCTTATTAACTTAATATTATCCTAAATTAATTGATAAATATTATCTAATTCTCTCCCTCAATATGAACATCTAGTGAAGAAAAATGTTCATTTTAAAGACAATAATGAAAAAAAAATTGTGGCTTCAAAAACATTATTTGGGTAAAAGAACTAGAAACCCCAAAAGTTTGGGAGCATAGGCTCCATTAAAAAAAACAAAAATTACAAGATTGACAAGATCATCACTGTCATCAACTTGTGAGTGCAGTAACTATTCATCTTGAACACAATAATGAGAAAAAAAAATTGTGCTAGGTAAAAAAGCTAAAAAGCTAAAAACCTCAAAAGGAGCATAAGCTCGATTAAAAAAAAAAGAAAAATTACGAGATTGATAAGATCATCACCATCGTCAACTTATGAACGTAGTAATTTGATTGGATTTGTGAACACAACAACTTGATTGTAAGCCTAAGAAAAAAACACAACAACTTGATTGTAAGCATAAGAAAAAAAGAAAATGAGGATTGAGAAGTTCGTTAGATATTATGGCTCGGATACCATATTGAAACATAAATATAGAGAAAATATTTTAACGTTATAAATACGGAAGAAATATCATTCAACTCAATAATTATAGGTACATAAGTGCCTATATATCATTCATTCATCTTAAAAATTATAGGTACAGAAGTCATTCATTCGTTTCAAAAATTACAGGTACGAGAGTGCCTATGTATATATATGCATATAGAAGAGATAACAATATTAATAATATTATTTCCTTATCTTATTAACTTAATATTATCCTAAACAAATTGATAACTATTATCTAATAAAATCAAATCCTAAATATGTCTATTAATATTTTTATTTACAAACCCTAGCCAGCTACCCATCTCTTCTTTCCGTTCCCATTTTTAACTAATTAGGATCAGGTCCATTCCCCGAAGCCGTTGCTATCAATACTGTCCCTTTCTGCTCCCACTGAAAATCAAATTCTTCAGGTATATATATATATATATATATATCGATCTGTGTGTGTTTGTGTGTGAATTGAATATGTAACCCTAAGAAATGAAAAATTAAACGAATCTTATGGCTATTTGACAGCACTCAGTCCTGCATACCCCTGTAGCTTCTAAATCTCAACATCCAGCAGGCCAAAGCATGATCATGTATTTTTTAATTGTAATCTCCCTATGAATTTCTAGTTAGATATCATATATGAGGACCCAATTATATAAATAATTAAAATCTTAAAAAACAAAATGATTGAGTTATTCCAGTGCTACATTCATTAATTCCTAATTTAACTTGGATTTGGGAATTTGACTGTAATAGTGGATTATGTTGGATATATCTAATTGTTAATTTTAGTTGGATATATACACTGGTTGCGGCGGACAAGTATTTAGGGTTCTGAACCTAGAAAATAACGATGAACCTAAGCGTGCCGTTATGCCACTTACGGTTTCCTACCTAGAACATATCGATGCGCGCCTAACATACGCGGAGTACATTTCTTTTTTCGGCACAACCTCAAACATATACGTAATTATATATATATATATATATATATATATATATATATATATATATATAT
>CM025783.1:3142194-3158185 GCA_014636745.2 Centella asiatica
TATATATATATATATATATATATATATATATATATATATATATATATGTATGTATACACACACATATGCGGACTACATTTCTTTTTTCGGCACAACCTTAAACATATACGTAATTATATATGTATACACACACATATGCGGACTACATTTCTTTTTTCGGCACAACCTTAAACATATACGTAATTTTTTATATATATATATATATATATATATATATATATATATACACACTGTAAATATAATTCAAATTTCTTGCATTTGTCATGGAAAAGTATTTTTATAAAAAATGTTTTTGTTATTTTTTGCACACTCAAGTAAATGTTAAACTCAATAACTACTCCCTCCGTTCCAAAATTAGAGATACATTTTCTTTTTTTGATTGTTCTAAAATTAAATATACATTTCTATTTTTTGATTATCAAAATTAATGGAGTTTCTTAAATATCATTCCATAATTTTATTACTTCTATTAACTCCACACATTCACTACTTGGTGGTTTTTATCATAACTCTCACTATTATTAAATAACATGATAATAAAGATATATTTGAAATATTAAAATTCTCTTGAAAACCGTCATTTTAAAAATGTATCTCTAATTTTGGAATGAAGGGAGTAAATATTTTAACTTTTCATTATGAAACCTTTAACTCGCAAACAATTGAGTAGGAATTGAATGATATACTATACCATGGTTTTGGAGCAACACTTGTTCTCATGGGTCGATATTGGGCTTATTGGGCTATACATGCTTCAACTGATAAAGGAGAGAGAGACAGAAATATTTTTTTGTCTACAAAGGACATAAGTGACAATGTACTAATTTTTAATTTCAAAATATCACGTAATTGCAAAATTTTCAAAAGTAACAACTAGAATACAATTACTTTTCATTTAAATCGCTTCAAGTTAATCATATCTATATTTTTAAAGTTGGATTCTGGTTATTTTGATTATTTTTTAAATTTGATGATGATATATGCCAAGACTAAAGTCTAAAGAGGTGGTTAGTGATGGATATCCCACGCCAGTTAATGAGTGAACGTATAGCACATTGAGTGCAGCAATGCCATTGACCTACGACGGATCTTAATTCAAAAAACATAATAATATTGAATAATATGCAAACAAAATCTATCAAACAATTCAGTAGCAAGAATTTATGACAAAGTAACAAGTATATGAATAAATTTATGCTTCTGATCTAGGTAGGCATTCACAAATAGAAGAAAGCTTTTACGGGCACAATTACACATTTTATACACATGCATCTATTAGATTTAAATTTACCCATTTTTTATTTAAATTTCGAGCTTTTACTTTTTCGAACTATGACTGGCAAATTACCCGCTAAAGATATAAGTAGTATATAAGATATATATGTGTGGGTGAGCACGAACTCACACGTGAGTGTCTATATAAACACACATGTGTGTATGAATGCATGCACGATATAATATAATATCTTATGTTTTTAATTATTAATTCTTGGATTTCTTTTATGAGTTAGTGTTGAAGAGACCTCTGATGCTATGGAGATCAACAATCCGAATGATACTAGTTCTGTTTACACCAGAACCCAAAACATTTACTGAACTCATCAAACATGTGGAGTTCATGGCTGAAGTAAAAAAACTGGCTCAACAATTTAAGCGAGCAATATTTGTACAAATACCATGCATGTGTGTATCCGCACAGACATTATACAAACTGCGACTTGATATGTATTCCAGTATTTTGTACTCAGAATATTACAGTATCTTATATCTATCTATTTTGTAGCTGCATGCATGTTGATCATAGACTTCAATGGGAGTAATTATATAGTAGTATATCACAAGAAGTCTTAAATGATACTGTATGTTAAATTATAGAAATAATTTAAACAAGTAGTTAACAATTTATGTTTGAGTATGTAATAAATTTTAAGGAATATATCATTTGTGTTTGTATATATCTCAAGTATGTAGATTTTAGTTCCTCACGGAATCTGTATCTGAGAGAGATGATATATAAAAAAGAAGTGCACAAAATGTACAAAGAGAATGATATCCTGCAACTATTGTGTTGTTTCTGTGCAAATTCCATCCTAATTAAATTTTAATTTTTATCAAAAAAATTGTTCTGCACAATTTACCCCACAATACATGCACAAGCAGAGAGTTTCTCACATGTTCTGCTCTTTTTTTTAGCCCAGCACAAACTAATTTAAATTCTCTATAATTTGATATAACTTTTTTCATTTGATTAACTGTGAAATTCTATAGTTTAAATTAGAATAAATTTAGTTTGTTTTGATAGGTGACAAAAATGAACAGTATAAAGTGTTCTAAATATTATTAGCTAGTGGAAAAAAATTACATATTTTTTATGTTTTATTTTATACATATCACGACTTGAATTCTAAATATCATAAATATAATATATTTCAAATAGGTGATTTTCTTCCTTCCTTCCCTCCGTCGTGTGCGCCGCCGGCGAATACTAAGAACGAAAAAATCTCACAAATGGAAGGCGATGGCTATGAGAAAGGATCAGACCTAGCCACCAATCAAATATTCTCTCTTTTTCGATATAAATATCGTTTGTTTGTTTTGTACGTAGTTTAAATGAAAATTTTTCTATGTTAAAATTTTTCTATGTTTAATAATAGATGATGTTAATTTAAATTTTTTGCATGTAAGTTTAAGTGTATTTTTTAATAAGTTAAATTTTTTTATTTTAGTTAAAAAGATTCTTATATTAATTAGATCTTACTCAAAATATTTTTGTTTATCAAATGTTAATAAAGTTACTTAAACATGCATGCAAAAAATCAAATATTATTTATTATTGATCAAACAAGTAAAAAATTTCATCTAAATTTACGTACAAAAAAAATCAAACATCTATCCTTTAACGGCAAGACTATCAAATCGCTAGACAATGATGAGTTTTTTTGTACCAAATGGTATATCATCGCTGCAAAAATTCCTGCAGATTTGCTACATAATTTTTTTAGCACCCCTATATTAAACAATAAAATCCTCTTTTTGTTAATTTCTAACCGTTCGTAACACGACATATAACTCCTTTGGGAGCAGACAAATGGCTCCATGCTAGGTACAAACATATGCACACACATATAGCTAGGTTTTCATCGGGGTATGCGTCACCGTATATATAAAACCGGAATTAGGTCATTCTCCTTCAATCAAACATTCTCTCTTTTTCGATATAAATATCGTTTGTTTGTTTTGTACTTAGTTTAAATGAAATTTTTTATATGTTAAAATTTTTCTTTGTTTCATAATAAGTGGTGTTAATTTGATATTTTTGCACGTAAGTTTAAGTGTATTTTTTTATATGTTAAATTTTTTTATTTTAGTTAAAAAAAATCTTATATTAATTCTATCTTATTCAAAATATTTTTGATTATCATCTTTTTAAAATTAGTAAAACATTTTACAAGTTAATAAATTTACTTAAATATACGTGCAAAAAATCAAATGTTACTTAGTATTAAACTGACAAATGCAAAAATTCACCTTAATCTACGTACAAAAAAATCAAACGTAATTATATCTATCCTTTAACGGCAAGACTATCAAACCGCTAGGTAAGGATGAGTTTTTCTTGTACCAAATGGTACTTCATCCCTACCAAAATTCCTAAAGATTTGCTGCATAATTTTTTTTAGCACCCTTATATTAAGTAATAAAATCCTCCACTTGTTAATTTGTAACCGTTTGTAACAGGACATGAAACTCCTTTTGAAGCAGACAAATGGCTCCATGCTAGGTACACACACATGCACATAAAACTTGAATTAGGTCATTCTCCTTCAATTCCTTCCCTTCGGTTGTCTGCAGTGCGTCGCTGACCAAGACGAAGAACAAAGAAATTAACCTCACTAATGGAAGGCGATGGCGATGAGAAACGATCACACCTAAAGGAAAAATATATTGATAATTTGATATTCCTACATAAATTTAATTTTAATATTTTCACATAAGATCATGCATACAATACGAACATTTTATGCATAAAATATGAAATTTACATGTGACATTTATGTGTACTTGGAATTTATGTGTAGGTTTCGCACATATCTTGCACATGAACAATAAATAAAACAACATCATAAAATTATGTGCTTATCATGACAACTTTTTGTGCATAATGAATGTGCATATTAGTCTCTTTTGTTAAGTAAGCAAAGAAGGAAAAAAAAGTACAAGAGAACAAAAAAACGAAAAGGTGACAATGATAATCACGTACTTTTGATAAGCACATATGCTATCTCTTCAAGAGAATCCTGACAGTGTTTCACACTTGAAGTTTCGAACATAAATTTTAAATAAATGAAAGCAACGTTATTATACGTAGAAACACGATGTATGCTTTCTTTTTCTCAGTATAAATGTGGGTGATGAGTTGTATATATAAGCAACTACAAAACTTGGTTAAGAAATTCTATAATTTTATAAATTAATTTAAATTACTCTATAATTTTATTTAAGAAATTCATTTTGATTAATTTCATATCATAAAACTTTATTTGGTTGTGAAATTCTATAAATCAATATAGTATAAATTTAGTTTGTTTTGATAAGTGACACAATCAACAATATAAAATGTTCAAAAATTAATTATTAGTGGATAGAAAATTACATAATTTTAATTTTTTATTTTAAACATCTCAAAAGTCACAACTTGATTTCTAAAATATGATAAATATAATATACCTAATTTAAAATACATATATATTTCAAATAGATTATGTATCAGTTTTTGGCGGCATGCATGGAAGTTGTACAGGTAGTGGTAAGTATCCGTAATAAAATTTAAATCCCTAAAATTACATTTAACCTTTTTAACAGTAAGACTGTCAAAATGCTCGGCACACCGATATTGGCTTTCATCGAGATATCCGCCCTTACATACATAAGAGTAGAATTAGGTCAAATCTTTCCTTCCTTCCCTTCTACTCCGTATGCTTTTGCACAGCGCTGCCCACCAATGCTAAGGTTCCTTTCTATCTGTCTGCAGCGCTTCCGACAAACGACTAAGAACGAAAAAACGATCGTATCATCCCATTACTGTACGTATTGCGCTATCTAATACCATCACCAATCCATCTCCGAACTACTAATTTTATCATTTTTTACTCAATTGATGAAATGTTTGCTCAATCTGTGCTAATTGTTATGTATATATATGTCATTGCAGAAAGTGTATGTTAGGAGAAACCGACGACAACAGTCTTTTGCCGTCGTCTAGCGTGCTGGACCTTCATCGATATCGGACCTTTTGCCGACATCATCACCAGCCAAGGAACTTTAGGTGTTTATTAATCTGTTTCTTAAAAAACCCTAGTTACTGCTTATAATAAACCCTAGGCCTGGCTGTTGAGTCCTCCTTTTAGCTTGTGATGATGAATTTTATTAATTAATAGGGAATTGAAAAGGTTTACACGAGGAGGCTGAGGAAGCCATCACAGCCCACCTCTAGCGGCGTCGGAGCTATTGTTGTAATAAATCTCATCTACTTTCTTAATTAAACAAATGATTTCATATAAAACTAATATACAGACTAAATGTATTTCATATATAATCCTAATATACAGACTAAATGTGACTATTTTTACATGGATTTGAGGATTTTTTTTTCATATATTAATGTTTCTCCATTTAGAATTCATGTTAAAATTAATAAAAGCAAAACAAAACAGAAGACTTTATTCAACAAAATGGATTATATAATATTGAGATTAACTCGTTTCCTTCTGAAAGCGATTATATTTCATGCACTCAACTTATACGTATTTCACAATTCTTGTTAAAGAGTTTAATATTCTAATGAAGAAATATATTATAAACATTTTAGTCTATACTTGAATCTTGATTGAGTGAATATTTGGACATATATTGTGACAACCAGTACGCCTGAAAGTGGCAAAGTGGAAAAAGCTCAAAAGGATGAGCAAGAAGATTCTTTGGTCGTCGGACGTAGTGGAGAAGCAACAGTTGCGGCTACCACCTTAGCTGAGAAGGTAGAGAATATAAGTTTGGGTGCTAAGGCTAGTACTAATACTAAGGACAAGCAACAGCAGCAGCAAGAGGAGCAACAAGATGATAATCGCGAGGTGGAGCAGGCAGAAGAGAATGTGGTGGTAAGATCATTGCGGAGGCAAAGGCAAGAGCCTAAATAGCTCAAGGACAAGGAGAGCAAATATTAAGGGGAATGTCTATTACATGGCAACTAGCTGCCTAGCTAGAAATACTAGGATGAGTACCTCTCTTGTATATGTATATCCATGAACTACATTTTAATTATTTCTTTAATCTTTGATTTTGCATGTCTTGTTAAATGTTTGTTGACTTTGTTAATCATTCTTATGTTGAGATTAATCGATCGTGGGGTATTTATTTTTTAATATATATGGCCCCTATTTAAGGAATTTTATGTAATATATTTGTATACTTAATTATACAGTGTTAATGACATAACAGTCATATATAATTGTTATTATTTTTTTAACCCGTTATTAATTTTTATTTTTATTTTTTTGTACTTAAGATTTGTACTTATTTTATCACATTTGCTAGTGTATACAGCGGTGTACAAGTAAAAACTATTCATTCCTAACTTTAATTTTCGACTAATGTTGAAGAAAATGTATAAAGGTAGTGAAGAGAAACTAACGTCCTTTAAGTAGAGGGTAAGTTTTGCACAGATATTGCACAATAAATAGTGGATATAAAAAATGTGTATATTATGTGCATAAATTTCTATAGAAGCAGCCCAACATAAACTAATTTAAATTACTCTCTAATTTTATTCAATTTTTTTTTTCATTTTGAATAATTTTGTACTTGTATCATAAAAATTTACTTGGTTGTGGAATTCCATAACTATTAGTTTAAATTTAGTTTGTGTTGTTTGGTGATAAAATGAACAATATAAAATATTCAAAAATTATTAGTGGATAAAAAACTACATAATTTTAATTTTTGTTTTAAACATATCACAACTTGAATTCTAAAATATGATAAATATAATAGAATTAAATAAAAAACACACACACACACACAGATATATATATATATATATATATATATATATATATATATATATATTTCAAATAGATAGTATCACTTTTTGGCGGCTTGGGAGTTTTACACGTAGAAGTAAGTAATTGTAATAAAACTTAAATCCCAAAATTTATATTTATCGGTTAACGGCAAGACTGTCAAAACCCTAGTCACACAGACACAAATATAGGTTCCATCGGGATGTCCGCCGCTGTATATATAAGGGGCGAATTAGGTCATTCTCATTCCTTCTTTCCCTTGTGTCTTTCTGCAGTACTCGGCCGTCGCCCAACACGAAGAACGAAGAAACCTCACTAATGGAAGGCGATGGCTACGAGGAACGATCATACCTTCCAATCACGGTACGTATTAGGCTATCTAATCCCATTAATCCATGTCCGAGCTACTAAGTTTATCATTTTTTACTCAAAATGTGTGCTTAATGTGTGCTAATTGTTATGTATATGTCAATGCAGAAGGTGTACGTTCGGAAAAACCGGTGACAACAGTCGTATACGGAACAACAGCCATCATCTAGCGTACCGGAGGCGTGGCCTTCATCTGACCTTTCGCCTTCACCAGCCAAGGAACTTAAGGTGTTTATTACTCAATTTCTTGAAAACCCTAGTTTTTGCTTATAATAAACCCAAGACCTGGCTGTTGAGTCCTTTTTCAACTTGTTATGATGAATTTTATTAATTACCAGATTGTATGGGGAATAGGTTTACACCAGGAGGAGGCTGGGAAAGCCATCACAGCCCACCTCTAGCGGCGTCGGAGCTACTGCGGCTGTAAATAAATCTTATCCATTTTCTTAATTAAACAAATGATTTTATGTCTTTCTAACATTTTTTTATGATTTTTTGAACTACAGGAAGTAACATTGCCAATTAGCCATGATGATCTGCAGCCTAAGGAGCCACTGATCATGAGGTCAGGATATATCTACTTGTGCTTGTTCTACATTTACATTCCCCTAATTTGAATTTCTCAATAATTTTATTTATTTATTTATTTGTCTCACCACACAAAAAATTACAAAGAATTTTGTGGTTTTTTGGAATTAATACGTGCCTACATCCCTAATTTTGTTGAGATTTGGGCATTTCGTTACTTCTTATGTGCAAATTTATGTTAAATTTACATATCTAATCATTTGATAAAACTGAAAATGGACCAGATTCGTAACTCTTATCAATTTGGACTTAGACTAGGGCTTGAAGATTTAGGAAATCATCTGTATGATACATATATCCTAAAAATGTTACTCTCGAGACCTAACATACCTATAAAACGGAAAAAAAAAAAATTACATTTGAGTTTTTTTTCCAACTAAATTTTCAAGATCCTTAAATTCCAATTTGATACTATTTAATTTATTCTATTTAGTTAATAAAATTGGATTAATTTTGAGATCCTAAAATTCCAATTTGATATTATTTGTTTTATTTTTTATATAGTAGTACCTTGGTTTTAAAAAGCGCGCATCAGGCGCGATGCGCGATGCGATGGGTTGCATCGGATCCCGTAGGTGATGCGATGCGAAATCAGGATGCGGCGAGATGCGACGAGATGTGAGAGATGCGACGGATGCGAGATGCAGTCGCATCTTGGTGCTGAAGCGATGAATATGCAGATTTGAAAAAATAAAAGAAAAAAGATGGAGTTTAGAGCATTAATACCTGAAAAACATTAAACCCATTTCAAAACCTTTCGGCTCTAGCTCAATACTCTCTCCAGGACAGCAGAACTCCAGGTACCCCTCTCTGTCTCTCTCTCTCTCTCGATCTCCCTCTCTCTCTTTCTCCTTCTCCGTCGGTCGATCTCTCTCTCTTTTTCTCCTTCTCCTTCTCCGTCGGTCGATCTCTCTCTCTGCAGCTATAGTCTCTTGATGTCTTTAGTGTCTTCTTAAGTTTAGGCAGAGCAGCTACAGCAATACGATACTTGTACTTTTTTTTTTCTCTTTGATTGGCTACCCCCTACTTCTATAAAATTATTATTTTTAAATAAAATAAAGTTACATAAAAGATTTTATTTTTAAATAAAAGATAGTTACATTGTTTCTGTTATAGTTTTAATGTTTTTGTTATAGTTTTTTTTTTCCTGATTGGCTGCTATAAAATTCATAATAATCTTAATGTTGTCCACTTGTCCATTATTGTGTGATTTTCAGCTTGTTTAATTGGTTGGTTGGCGGGTGGTTGTGAAATGGAATCTAGTAATGCTGCCGGGACTGATTCCAGTTCAGCCGCATCGACAAATTCTATAAACCCGGGTAGAAAATATGGTGTAGTTGACCCTTTAAAAAGGAATAATTTCACTTGCAACTTTTGTTTAAAGATAACTACGGGAGGAGCATGTCGCTTAAACAACACTTAGTTGGAGGATTTAGGAATGTTAAAGAATGCCCCAATTGTCCAGAGCATGTTTGGGCAGAAGTAAAGAACTATATGTTGAAAAAGAAATTGGTAAAGGAGACAAGTGAGATGTTTCCGATGATGTCATCGGTAGATGAATATGATGACAATAAGGATGAGGATGAAGATTCTCCTGATGTGACAATGAAAGTGAATACGTCAAGCGGTGGGGGACTAAGAAGTAGTAATTTTCTTCTAAGATACCAAGGCAAATTGGTCCTATGGATATGTATTTCACTTCTAAACCCGAAGATGCACTCAAAGGTAGAAAAGGAGGGAGACAACAAACAATAAACAAAGTGTGTCACAAGGAGATAAGAGACAAAGCTTGTAGAGAGCTAGCTAGGTGGTTTTATGATGCGGGAATCCCTTTTAATGCGGCTACTTACGACAGTTTTTCACGTGTGATTGAAGCGGTTGGACAATTTGGTCCTGGAATGAAACCACCTAGTATGCATGAGCTTAGAGTTCCTTTGCTTAAAAAGGAAGTAGATGACATCCAATTGTCATTGAGAGAGTACAAAAAAGAATGGGCACTAAAAGGTTATTCTATCTTATCGGATGGATGGCGTGATTCTGTTGTCAACAAAGATATTGTGAACTTTCTTGTGAACTCTCCTAAAGGTTTCGTGTTTGTCAAATCTATGGATGTCTCCGAACTTAAGAAGGATGCAACTTTATTGTTTCAAGTACTTGATAACATGGTGGAGGAAGTTGGAGAGGAGAATGTGGTTCAAGTGGTTACGGATAGTGCATCCAACTATGTTAAGGCGGGTAAGAACACTTTTTATTTTTTTAATATCTCAATTAATTTAGCATTTGTTAAAATTGAAACTTTCTCATCCTTTTTGAAAACTTGTTAGGAAAGTACTTGCAAGCCAAGAGACCTCGTCTATATTGGACTCCATGTGCGACACATTGCATTGATCTTATGTTGGAGGATATTGGAAAGATTTCAAAGGTTCGGCTTGCTTTGAAAAAGGCTATGTTCATAAATGGTTATATATATAACCATGTCCCTCTTGTGAACATGATAAGGAGATTCACAAATCAAAGGAATTTTGCATAGGCCCGTAATCACTAGATTTGCAACTTCCTTCATCACCCTTGCACAAATTCACAAGCAACAAGCCAACTTGAGAAAAATGGTCACTTTTGAAGATTGGAATGTTAGCAAGTGGTCAAAAGAAGCTGCCGGAAAAAAAGTAGCATCCATTCTTTACAAGACACCTTTTGGAGGAATGTTGTTTATGCTCTTAAGTTGACAGGTCCTCTTGTTAAGGTTCTTAGAATTGTTGATGGGGACAAAAAGCCCGCCATGGGTTATATCTATGAGTCCATGGATAGGGCTAAGGAGGCCATTGCCATTAGCTTTGGATTCAAAGAGTCACTTTATAAGCAAGCATTTGAAATCATTGATGAAAGGTGGGACTGTCAACTTCATAAGCCGTTACATGCAGCGGGATATTTCTTAAATCCCGAGATGTTCTATGATAACCCAGAAAATACAACTTGTAATGAAGTTATGAAGGGTTTGTATGAGTGCATTGGAAGGTTGGTTCCAGATTTGGAAATACAAGACAAGATTGGGAGAGAAATTGACGCATACAAGAATGCCGAAGGTTTCTTTGGCATACCCATGGTAAGAAAATGATTCTAACCTTATCTATATCTACTTCATTGAGACATTGACTTGAAATTGCTTAGTTATTTTTAAAAACTTTTTGCTTGTTAATAGCGGATTGGTGGGATGCTTATGGATCTACGTCTCCCAACTTGCAAAAATTTGCCATTCGAGTTCTTAGCCTCACTTGTAGTGTTACCGGTTGTGAGAGGAATTGGAGTGTATTCCAGCAAGTAAGCCAAGTGAAATTATCCTAATATTTGGTTTCTTACTTTTCTTTCACACTTATTTCTTAAGTAATGTACATATATTTTTTTAACAACAGCTTCATACCAAAAGGAGGAACAGATTGGCTCAAAGTCGATTGAATGACTTGGTGTTTGTCAAGTATAATCGTGCTTTGAGTCGTTGATACAAAAGTACAAACACCACTGATCCTATCCTTTTAAACGAAATTGATGAAAGCAACGAGTGGTTGCTTGGGAAGATGGATGATGAAGATGATGTAGAAGATGCTACTGATTTTGTCTTTGATGATGGTGACTTAACATGGGGTGCTGTTGTTAGAGCTTCCGGGGCATATGAGCCTAGTTATGTCACTAGAGCATCGAGGTTGATAAAGGATGTACATGCAACGAGTTCATCAAGAAAGGATAAAGGAAAAGGCATTGCTCATACCTCTACTCCTAGTTCTACTCATAGACCACCACATATCGCAATACTTAATGATGATGAAGAGATGGAACAAGACATTGGACTCTCTGAAGATGACGGAGATGATATCATGCTCGAGAATATTGACAATTATGACGAGGATGAGTTCTAGTTTAGCCTTAGAGAGATTAGGGAACCATGCCTAAGCTCTTCTTTCTCTTTTACTTTTATTTTTAGTTGGACTTCATGAATTTGTATTGTTTGACACTTTGACTTATTTCTATTATCCTACATATGCATTTTAGCGATCTTGAATCATAAACTATTTGACTTTGCATTATGGTTTGGTGTTTTAACATTTATAAGATAGTATTGATGTGTTTCGTGTATGAAATACAATTTAAAATCAATTTACAAGTGTTTTAGCCAAAAAGTGTGCCTCGCATACGTGATGCGTGCACCTTCGCCACTCGCATTGCACATCGGCTTCGAGGACCTTTTGCGCCTCGATGCGCATTGCGCTTTTTAAAACCAAGAGTAGTACAAACTGCACACATATTGCACCAAAATATCATCTTTGCTATTCCAAAATCTTAAGAAAGTAACACATTTAAAACTAAAGGTTTTCATATATAATCCTAATATACAGACTAAATGTGATTATATTTAAGTGGATTTGAGGAGTTTTTCATATATTAATGTTTCTCCATACGTTTAGAATTCCTGTTAAAATTAAAAAATAAAAGCAAAACAAAACAAAAGACTTAATTTGTTCAACAAAATGGATTATATAACATTGACATTAACTCGTTTCATTCTGAAAGCGATTATATTTCATGCATTCAACTTATATATATGTCACCATTCTTGTTAAAGGGTTTATTGTTCAAATGAACTAATATATTGTGAACATTTTAGTCCATACTTGAATCTTGATTGAGTGAATTTTTGGACATATATTGTAACAATTAGTACGCCTGAAAGTGACAAAGTGAAAATAGCTCAAAAGAATGAGCAAGAAGACTCTTTGATCATCGGACGTAGTGGTGAAGCAGCAGTTGCTACTACCTTAGCCGAGAAGGTAGAGGAGATAAGTTTGGGTCCTGAGGCTAGTACTGATACTAAGGATAAGCAACAGTAACAACACGAGGAGGAGCGACAGGATGATAATCACGAGGTGGAGTAGGCAAAAGAAAATGTGTTGGTAAGATCATCACGGAGGCAAAGGCAAGAGCCTAAATGGCTCAAGGACAAGGAGAGCAAAAATTAAGGGGAATATTGTTGGAAGTTAATGAGAATTTGAATAAGAATTATTTTTTTTTTCATTTGGAATGGAAGATGCAAAGATGAGTTAAGGGAACTTTGTCCCACATTGAAATTTGGAAGGTTTGTTGCTTACCTTTTATATGGGAAAGCAAGCTAACTAGTCAAATTGAGTGGCTACATTATACTCCATCCTCCACGTGTGCGAGCAGGGGGGTGCAAATCCTAGAATTTCTGAAGGGCACTTTGGCGCGACCTGCGGACACGAATGCCGGACCGTAATTAAGTAGGCCTGATTAAACCAACGTTTTGTTGGTTTTCAGTGTTGAGCGTCACGGGATGCTGCATGACCCGTCAGGGGATGCGAGTGTTTTCCCAGTGAGATGCCTAGAACTTGTAGAAGGGGGGTTGAATACAAGTTCTTTGAAAATTCTTCGATTACTTGTTCTTAAAGAAACTAAAATTTTCTTGCGGAATAAAAAGAACAAGAACACAAATCTATTTATAAACAATTGCTTTATTGATTAAACAACTGATTACAAATTCTAACAATCAATTTGATCGTCAGCTTCTCCTAATTCTAAACTGTATAGTAAAGATACAAAACAATGAAAACCTATACAGCTTCGAATTACAACTCTCTGTAAACTCAATTACAGCTTCTACATTTTTCTGAATTACTATTAACTCAGTTTCTATTCTGAATAAAATTCAGCTTCCTTATTCGAATCAAATACAATCTTTCCTTTTTGATTAAGTAAAGATATCTGGTGAATTTCCTTACCAGCTACGTCTTCAATAACATTTAACTTTACATGGAAGACATTCCTTTTTCAATTCGAACTCTGTATCTTTCAGAGATTAATTCACAATTAGTCCTGATGCTTCTTTTAGTCTCTGACTGCTTTAGTCCCTGACGTATCTTTTTAGTCTCTGGTACATTTAGTCCCTGATGACTCTTTTAGTCCCTGGTACGTTTAGTCCCTGATGACGTCAGCTTGTGTAATCTCTGATAGTGTTATTTAGTCTCTGATACGTTAAGGCTTAGTCTCCGATGACGTCAGCTTAGTCTCTGATTCCTTTTTCTTTAATCTCTGATGACGTAAGCTTTTAGTCTCCGATAGAATAACTAGTCTCTGACAGTTAAAATATTTTAGTCTCTGACCAGTTCTTCTAGTCTCCGATAAGCCTTTTTGCAAACTTTAATAGACCAAATACACAACTTGACTTCTTGAAGCTTCGATACTCCATTCCAGTAGTTAATTACAAATAACAATAATCATATCTCTTTACAAAGAATAAATGAATTACAAACAAAGAGATAACTACTGGCTACAAAACTTTAGTGTTACTAATTAACACTTTCTATACATTTGTACTCTAAGTATTCTAAAGACAATCATCATCAAATGTTCTAAAACCTAACAGCGAGTATCCATCAGGGTGTGCCGAGAAACCCGTCATCAGGGGATGCGAGTATCCATCAGGGTGTGCCGAGAAACTCGTCATCAGGGGATGCGAGTATCCATTAGGGTGTGCCAAGAAAACCGTCAGAGGAGTTAATGGAAATGTGGTCTGACTGAACGGTTCTCCCTTGCTTATAAATTGAGGCTTATTCCAGCAGAATAAAACACGGAAAATATACAATCTTCCAGCACTGTTTTAATTTCTCATTCATTCAAGTGTTTATTACAGTTTCTAGTACTGTTCGACAGTAGACAGACTTTGTGCCAAGTCCGGTCTCTGTAATCTGTTGTATCTTGGGCAACAGTAGTCCAACGATCCTCTGAAGCACCTAGTGAGGGGACTAAACTGTTTTAAGGAAAGCGTGTTTACACGTGTCTCGGATTTCAACTGTATTTGATTTATTTAAGCCATTTCGAATATATTATTTTCCCCAAATATTTTCTAACATGTATATTGCATGGAAACTAGCTGCCTAGCTAGAAATACTAGGATAAGTACCTCTCTTGTATATGTATATCCATGAATTACATTTTAATTATTTCTGTAATCTTTGATTTTGCATATCTTGTTAAATGTTTTGTTGACTTTGTTAATCATTCTTATGTTGGGATTGATCGAGGTGTATTTATTATTTAATATTAAGGATATGAGTTTTCAAATAATTATTATCCTAAATTAATAGTTATCTTCATTATCAGTTATCACTATTAGTCTATTAGATAAGTGATAAGATTGTTTATATGATTAGGTTTGTTATCAAGTAATTATTTTTATGTAGGTTTCTCCTATAAATGTGATGCAAATGAATTGTGAAAACATATCTCCCATGTCGATAGAGTGACTGTTGTTGCACCATGGTCTATTGTGTGGGCATTAAATGAGAATGACAATGTCGATTAGATTTTTTAAAAATATAATAAGATATAAGAAAATTATTATAACCTAAAATTAAAAAGTAGACTATAGCTTATTTTCTGTAATCCTTTAATATTATTAATATATGTATTGAATTAGGTTGAGTAATTAAAACTCAAGGTAACTCAAACTTACTTGAATTTGAGTAATTGAGCCAAAAATGACCAAAATTCTACAAACAAAAAAAATATGCATATATGTCTTCTATCTATTTATTTAGTTAAACGCATCGTAACAGGCAACAATCTTTAAACCAACCAAGCATAGCCAATTTAGCGTTCTAGTTCTAATATATTTGTTTATTTTGTTATATGTTTAATTAGTTTTAGCATCATCAAGTACTGATCATATGTTGTGTAGCCACGTTGCAATTAAAAAACCATATATCCAGATTAATTAAATTTGCTCAATCGTACTTATTTTTATTAAATAAATTTAACATTGTATATATAAGACATTTTACGTGATTTATAGTTTACAAACTGATATACATATACATATACATACATACATACATAAATACATAAATACATACATACATACATACATACATACATACATACATACATACATA
>CM025783.1:3158195-3262363 GCA_014636745.2 Centella asiatica
ATACATACATACATACATACATACATACATACATACATACATACATATATATATATATATATATATATATCACAATATTATTTATAATATCCTTGGAATATAACAGACAAATATCTCAAAATATATAAACATTGGTATAATGTAATTAAAATTTAATTATACTTTTGACATATCTTAATATCCGTATCAGACACTGATGAAAAAATTGTTGCAATAACATCTTAACAATAAACTCGAGAGCTAGAGAATGAGAAGAAAATACCATTAAAACTTAAATATCCTAATACTCTTTCTCTCTTCCGCAGATATATTTTCATATCGATCTCATTACATTTGTGAATTTTTAAAATCAATCAATAATAGAGTATGTAATAAAAATTTAAAATAATCAATCTTTTTATTCCCAAAATTTGAGATATATTACTGAGATTAATTTGAAAAATTTCAAACCCTTCCAATTAATTTAAATGAGTTTAATTTTCGGATATGGAGGTTATCAATATTACAAATGTTTCAGAATGTCTGCGGCAGCCGCAACCAGCCAAACTATATCTCAAATACAAATTTCAAACAATATAGTACACATTTCAACCAATCAAATACACATCTTTTGAACATCATTTACAAATTCTAGAATTTCATTTACGTAATAAATTTGTAAAAATATCAAACTATAAAAAAATTGAAATATTCTTCGCATAATTGATAATATTTTACAAAAAATAAAAATTGTCCTATCTTCGAGAAAAGTTGGATGAATCATGTTTTCTTATTCCCACAAATATTAAACAATTTATTCAATAGTTTTTGAAAAAGATTAAACTCATTTTATAGATTGAGTTTCAAAGGAAGTTTTTATTTATTTAAATAAAAGCAGTTTTTTGACTTAAAAACTTAAAAAATATCTTTTATTTTAAAGAAAATAAGTGTATGTATATATGAGAGAATTAATAGAGTAAGATTATTGCTCCACTAGCAAGGTAATTATTAACAATAAAATAAAATTTCTAAATTAATAATGGTTTATGAGAGAATTAGGAAAATTTCATTCTTCACTCAACGTTAAAAACTACAATCTAGATTCTCAAAACAATAAAACTAAGCACACGGTTTAAATTGACACATGAGCTTAATCAAAATCCAATGAGAAAAAATACCGAGAGTCAACATACTCAGAAATGGTCAATTTCTTGGAATAAATTGTTTTTCTCTAGAACTTCATAATTGACGAACCATATATGGTTGGAAAGATCTGACAGTTTAGTTTTAATGCTTTAAACGGTGTATGAATTAGAAATCTCTACATCAAATTATGATTATTTTACTGAAAGATGTTTAGACTGACAGATTCATCCGAATTTGAATTATTAAGCACATTCATGAACCTTGTGGCATCCTCTAGACACATTAGTAAATATATTCATGAACTAAGTTATGTTTTATAATTTCTATACTTGAAGGGATGTTCCAAGTAAGCCTATAAATACTTAAGATGTAGATATCCATAAGGGGAACAAGTTTCATAATTTATTTACAAAGATTACTTTGTGCTTCCATATTTTTGTTTTGTATCTCTTTGGCTTTACTTCCATTGAGTAGTGAACTTCTAACTCTGTATTTCTTTGGTGGATTCCATTGAGTGGTGAGTTCTTATCTCCTGTATCTTCAAGGTGGAATCCTTGAGGTGGTGAGCATTTTATCCAATTGCTCCTTATCATTTTGCCTTCAATTCTTTTTACTTAATTTTCCAGCATCATAAATAGCCATATCTATATTGCTATTTGGACAGCAATCGGTCCTGCAAACACCCGTAGCTTCTAAATCTCAAGATCCAACAGGGCAAAGCATGATCAGGTAGATTCTAACTACAATCTCCTTTTGAATTTCTAGTTAGATAACCCAATTATATAAATAATTAAAATCTTGTAAAACAAAACAATTGGATTATTCGAGTGCTACATTCATTAGTTCCAAATTTAACTTGGATTTGGGAATTTTTGTGTGTGCGTATGAGCATATTATGTTTGATCGATTAATCAAAATATATCAATAGTGGATTATGTATGTATGGATATATATGTATCTAATTATTATTTTAGTTGTATATATACGTTGGTTGCGGCGCACAAGTATTTAGGGTTCTGAACTAGGAAATAACGATGACCTACGCGCACCGCTATGCTACTTAGGGTTTCCTACCTAGAATATATCGATGCGGGCCTATACATATGCGGACTACATTTTTTTTCGGCAGAACCCTCAAACATATTCGTAATTACATATATATATATACACACAAACACACACAATATATATACACTATACATATAATTCAAATTTCTTGCATTCGTCATGGAAAAGTATTTTTATAAAAAATGTTTTTGTTAGTTTTTGCACACTCAAGTAAATTTTAACCTCAATAAATACTCGTAGATAACCACCTTTTTTTCAGCTAAAATAATTAGGCGTTCCATCACTTTTCATTATGAAACTTTAACTCGCAAACAATTAAGTAGGAATTGAAGGATATATAATTACCATGGTTTTGGATCAACACTTGTGCGTATGGGTCGATATTTTGCTTATTGGCTATACATGCTTCAACTGATAAAGGGGGGAGAGGGAGAGAGAGAGAGAGAGAGAGAAATATTTTTTTGTCTACAAAGGACATAAGTGACAATGTACTAATTTTTAATTTCAAAATATCACTTAATTGCAAAATTTTCAAAAGTAACAACTGGAATACAATTACTTTTCATTTAAATCGCTTCAAGTTAATCATATCTATATTTTTAAAGTAGGATTCTGGTTATTTTGATTATTTTTTAAATTTGACGATATATGCTAAGTCTAAAGTCTAAAGAGGTGGAATGTGATGGATATCCCACGCCAGTTAATGAGTGAACGTATAGCACAATGAGTGCATCAATGCCATTGACCTACCACGGATCTTAATTCAAAAAACATAATAATATTGAATATGCAAACAAAATCAATTGACATCAGATGATAAAAAGAAAATAATATGATAATCACGTACTAAATCATTATCAAACAATTCAGTAGCAAGAAGTTATGACAACGTAAACAAGTATATGAATAAACTTATGCTTCTGATCTAGGTAGGCATGCACAAATAGAAGAAAGCTTTTACGGGCACAATTACACATTTTATACACATGCATCTATTAGATTTAAATTTACCCATTTTTTATTTAAATTTCGAGCTTTTACTTTTTCGAACTATGACTGGCAAATTACCCGCTAAAGATATAAGTAGTATATAAGATATATATGTGTGGGTGAGCACGAACTCACACGTGAGTGTCTATATAAACACACATGTGTGTATGAATGCATGCACGATATAATATAATATCTTATGTTTTTAATTATTAATTCTTGGATTTCTTTTATGAGTTAGTGTTGAAGAGACCTCTGATGCTATGGAGATCAACAATCCGAATGATACTAGTTCTGTTTACACCAGAACCCAAAACATTTACTGAACTCATCAAACATGTGGAGTTCATGGCTGAAGTAAAAAAACTGGCTCAACAATTTAAGCGAGCAATATTTGTACAAATACCATGCATGTGTGTATCCGCACAGACATTATACAAACTGCGACTTGATATGTATTCCAGTAGTTTGTACTCAGAATATTACAGTATCTTATATCTATCTATTTTGTAGCTGCATGCATGTTGATCATAGACTTCAATGGGAGTTATTATATAGTAGTATATCACAAGAAGTCTTAAATGATACTGTATGTTAAATTATAGAAATAATTTAAACAAGTAGTTAACAATTTATGTTTGAGTATGTAATAAATTTTAAGGAATATATCATTTGTGTTTGTATATATCTCAAGTATGTAGATTTTAGTTCCTCACGGAATCTGTATCTGAGAGAGATGATATATAAAAAAGAAGTGCACAAAATGTACAAAGAGAATGATATCTTGCAACTATTGTGGTTTCTGTGCAAATTCCATTCTAATTAAATTTTAATTTTTATCAAAAAAATTGTTCTGCACAATTACCCCACAATACATGCACAAGCAGAGAATTTCTCACATGTTCTGCTCTTTTGTTTAGCCCAGCACAAACTAATTTAAATTCTCTATAATTTGATATAACTTTTTTCATTTGATTAATTGTGAAAATCTATAGTTTAAATTAGAATAAATTTAGTTTGTTTTGATAGGTGACAAAATGAACAACATAAAGTGTTCTAAATATTATTAGCAAGTGGGAAAAAATTACATATTTTTTATGTTTTATTTTATACATTTCACAACTTGAATTCTAAATATCATAAATATCTTTCCTTCCTCCCTCCTTGGTGTGCGCCGCCGGCGAATACTAAGAACGAAGAAACCGCACAAATGGAAGGCGATGACTATGAGAAACGATCACACCTAGCCACCAATCAAATATTCTCTCTTTTTCGATATAAATATCGTTTGTTTGTTTTGTACATAGTTCAAATGAAAATTTGTATATGTTAAAAAATTTTCTTTGTTTAATAATAAATAGTGTTAATTTGACTTTTTTACACGTAAGTTTAAGTGTATTTTTTAATAAGTTAAATTTTTTTATTTTAGTTAAAAAAATTCTTATATTAATTAGATCTTATTTAAAATATTTTTGATTAGCAAATGTTAATAAAGTTACTTAAACATACATGCAAAAAATCAAATGTTACTAATTATTGATCAAACAAGTAAAAAATTTCACCTAAATATACGTAAAAAAAATTAAACACCTATCTTTTAACGGCAAGACTATCAAACCGTTAGGCAATGATGAGTTTTTTTTAAATAATGGTACATCATCCCTGCTAAAATTCCTACAGATTTGCTACATAATATTTTTTAGCACCCTTATATTAAATAATAAAATTGTCTTTTTGTTAATTTTTAACCGTTTGTAACACGACATATAACTCCTTTGGGAGCAAACAAATGGCTCTATGCTAGGTACACACTTGTGCACACACACATATAACTAGGTTTTCATCGGGATATCCGCTACCGTATATATAGAACCGGAATTAGGTCATTCTCCTTCAATTCCTTCCCTTCCGTTGTCTGCAGTGCGTCGCCGACCAACAGGACGATCACACTTAAAGGAAAAATATATTGATAATTTGATATTCCTACAAAAATTTAATTTCAATATTTTCACATAAGATCATGCATACAATACGAACATTTTATGCATAAATATGAAATTTACATGTGACATTTATGTGTACTTGGAATTTATGTGTAGGTTTCGCACATATCTTGCATATGAACAATAAATAAAACAATATCATAAAATTATGTGCTTATCATTTCTTTGACAACTTTTTTTGCAATAATGAATGTGCATATTAGTCTCTTTTGTTAAGTAAGCAAAGAAGGGAACAAGTACAAGAGAACAAAAAAAACGAAAAGATGACAATGATAATTACATACTTTTGATAAGCACATATGCTATCTCTTCAAGATAATCCTGACGGTGTTTAACACTTGAAGTTTCAAACATAAATTTTAAATAAATGAAAGCAACAATATTATACGTAGAAATACGATGTATGCTTTCTTGTTCTCAGTATAAATGTGAGTAATGAGTTGTATATATATGCAACTACAAAACTTGGTTAAGAAATTCTATAATTTTATAAATTAATTTAAATTACTCTATAATTTTATTTAAGAAATTCATTTTGATTAATTTCATATCACAAAACTTTATTTGGCAGTGAAATTCTATAAACCAATATAGTATAAATTTAGTTTGTTTTGATTAGTGACACAATCAACAATATAAAATGTTCAAAAATTAATTATTAGTGGATAGAAAATTACATAATTTTAATTTTTTTTATTTTAAACATCTCAAAAGTCACAACTTGATTTCTAAAATATGATAAATATAATATACCTAATTTAAAATACATATATATTTCAAATAGTTTAAGTATCAGTTTTTTGCGGTATGAATGGAAGTTTTACGGGTAGTGGTAAGTAACAGTAATAAAATTCAAATCGCTAAAATTACATTTAACCTTTTTAACAGCAAGATTGTCAAAATGCACGACACACCGATATTGGCTTTCATGGAGATATCGGCCCTTATATATATAAGAGCAGAATTAAGTCAAATCTTTCCTTCCTTCCCTTCTACTCCGTATCTTTTTGAACAGCGCCGCCCACCAATGCTAAGCTTCCTTTCTTTCTTTCTTTCTGCAGTGCTTCCGACAAACGACTAAGAACGAAGAAATTAACCTCACAAATGGAAGGCGATGGCTACAAGGAACGATCGTATCTTCCCATTACTGTACGTGTTACGCTATCTAATCCCATCAATCCATCTCCGAGCTACTAATTTTATCATGTTTTTACTCAATTGATGAAATGTGTGCTTAATTTGTGCAAATTGTTATGTATATATATGTCATCGCAGAAAGTGTATGTTAGGAGAAACCGGCGACAACAGTCTTCTTCAGAACAACCGCCGTCGTCTAGCGTGCTGGACGCACCGCCTTCATCGATATCGGACCTTTTGCCGACATCATCACCAACCAAGGAACTTAAGGTGTTTATTACTCAATTTCTTAAAAACCCTAGTTATTGCTTATAATAAACCCTAAGACTGGCTGTTGAGTCTTTTTTTAACTTATGATGATGAATTTTATTAATTAAATGATTGTATGGGGAATTGAATAGGTTTACACCAGGAGGCTGAGGAAGCCGTCACAGCCCACCTCTAGCGGCGTCGGAGCTATTGCTGTAATAAATCTTATCTATTTTCTTAATTAAACAAATGATTTTCTACATTTTTGTAACAATTTTTATAATTTTTTGAACTACAGCAACAAACCTTAAGCTTGCCAAGCCATGTAGATGATCTGCAGCCTAAGGAGCCATTGATGAGGTGAGGGCATAACTACTTGTGCTTGTTCTAAATTTACAATTCCCTAATTTGAATTTCTCAATAATTTAATTTATTTGTTTGTTTGTCTCACCACACAAAAAGTTACAAGAATTTTGTGGTTTTTGGAATTAATATATGCCTACATGCCTAATTTTTCTGAGATTTGAGCATTTCGATGCTTCTAATGTGCAAATCTATGATAGATTTACATATCTAATCCATGGATAAAACTGAAAATAAGTCAGATTTTGTAACTTTTTTTTTGACTTAGTCTAGGCTTGAAGATTTAGTAAATTATGTGTATGATATATCCTCAAAATGTTACTGTTTGTATGATACAAACTGCACACATATTGCACCAAAATACCATCTTTGCTATTCCAAAATCTTAAGAAAATAACACATTTAAAACTAAAGGTTTTCATATATAATCCTAATATACAGACTAAATGTGATTATATTTACATGGATTTGAGGAGTTTTCATATGTTAATGTTTCTCCATACGTTTAGAATTCCTGTTAAAATTAAAAAATAAAAGCAAAACAAAAGACTTAATTTGTTCAACAAAATGGATTATATAACATTTATATTAACTCGTTTCCTTCTGAAAGCGATTATATTTCATGCATTCAACTTATATATACGTCACAATTCATGTTAAAGAGTTTATTGTTCTGATGAACTAATATATTGTGAACATTTTAGTCTATACTTGAGTCTTGATTGAGTGAATTTGGACATATATTGTAACAATCAGTACTCCCGAAAGTGGCAAAGTGGAACTAGCTCAAAAGAATGAGCAAGAAGACTCTTTGATTGTCGGACGTAGTGAAGAAGCAGCAGTTGCTACCACCTTAGCTGAGAAGGTAGAGAAGATAAGTTTGGGTCCTGAGGCTAGTACTGATACTAAGGAAAAGCAACAGCACGAGGAGGAGCGATAAGATAAAAATCACGAGGTGGAGCAGGCAGAAGAAAATTTGTTGGTAAGATCATCACGGAGGCAAAGGCAAGAGCCTAAATGGCTCAAGGACAAGGAGAGCAAATATTAAGGGGAATGTATATTGCATGGAAACTAGCTGCCTAGCTAGAAATACTACGATGAGTACCTCTCTTGTACATGTATATCCATGAACTACATTATAATTATTTCTGTAATCTTTGATTTTGCATGTTTTGTTAAATGTTTGTTGACTTTGTTAATCATTCTTATGTTGGGATCGATCGAGGGGTATTTATTATTTAAAAATAATTATTATCATAAATCAATACTTATCTTCATTATCAGTTAGCATTATTAGTCTATTAATAAGCAATAAGTGATAAAAGTTGTTATCATTGTCTTTATGTAGGTTTCTCCTATAAATGTGATATAATGTTTAGTAGCTAATTAAGTGATTTGAGTAATAATATCATCTCTATTATATGAATTAATATTTAATATATGTGGCCCCTATTTGAGAAATGTTATGTAATATGTTTCTCTCTTTAATTATACAGTGTTAATGACATGTTTTTTGTAAAAGACTACAGTCATATATAATTATTGTTCATTTCTAATTAGAATCTGCATGCAAATGTTAAGCTAGTTCTATGATGATGAGCCGGTCTTAAAAGATTAAGCAATAAATTTGACATTGTGTATACGTATGACACCACCGGTGTTGGAAAATCTGAAATGAATTATCCAAGAGCAATGTCATTCTTTTAATCGGCAAAGAGCTAGAAAATGCCAAAACATAGAAAAAAAGGTTTAAATGAGAGAGAGAGAGAGAGATTCTTGCTTATGAATTGTGAAACACCAATTAGCATCGTATGCGAATCAAGAAACGTTGAACTATCTAAAACATTTGGCAAGCAACACGATCCATGTTACTTTAATTTGTGGTATACTCTAGTTTGAAGAAATATACACCTTGCCAACTTAACGCTCAAAAAGCTTTGAACTTTGAAGGCCTGTCACAAACATATGAGCCGACTATATATATGTCTATTGGAATTTGAAAACTTCCATGAATCTGAATGCATGGAGTTAAACCTTATGTAATTACGTATTTAATATTATGGAAAATAGAAAATACGCTCCATCCTATTTTTAAAAGATAGGTTGTAGTAGTTTTTTTCCTTATATTTTGTAATGTTTTTACGAAATCCAATGATATAAATGAATAGAGCATCCAAAATCACAAAATGTACAAATTTTTATAATTTTTGGTGATACTTAGAGTGATTTTTATTGCTATATAAAATTATACAAAATTTTATTTACGAAAAGTTGTTGAACTTGCATAATAAAAAAAACTATGATGCACATCATATAAACTCATAAAAATTTGTATACTCAATTATTTTTTAAGATAATTTTATTATATACGATTAGATTTTCCAAAAATATAATAAAAGATAAGAAATTACTACAACCTAAAATTAAAAAATAGATTGTAGCTTATTTCTCATAACCCCTTAATATTATTAATATATGTATTGAATTAGCTTCAGTAATAAAACTCAAGGCAACTCAAACTTACTTGAATTTCAGTAATTGAGCCAAAAATGGCCAAAATTTTAGAAACAAAAAAAATATGCATATATCTCTTCTATCTATTTATTTAGTTGAACACATCGTAACAGGCGACAATCTTTAAACCAACCAAGCATAGCCAATTTAGCGTTCTAGTTATAATATATTTGTTTATTTTGTTACATGTTTAATTAGTTTTTGCATCATCAAGTATTGATCATATGTTGTGTAGCCACGTTGCAATTAAAAAACCATATATCCAGATTAATTAAATTTGCTCATTCATACTTATTTTTATTAGATAAATTTAACATTGTATAGATAAGACATTTTACGCGATTTACCATATTAACAATATTGACTCTTACATTGAACTTTGAACTTTATAGTTTACAAACTGATATATATATATATATATATATATATATATATATATATATATCACAATATTATTTATAATATTCTTGGAATATAACAATGAAAAATATCTCAAAATATATAAACATTGATTTAAAGTAATTAAAATTTAAATATATTTTTGACATATTTTAATATCCATATCAGACGCACATGAAAAAACCGTTGCAAATAAATCTTAACAATAAACTCGAGAGCTAGAGAAAGAGAAGATAATACCATTAAAACTTAAATATCCTAATACTCTTTATCTCTTCCACAGATATATTTTCATATGGATCTCATTACATTTGTGAATTTTTTAAATCAATCAATAATAGAGTATGTAATAAAAATTAAAATAATCAATCCATTTGTTCCCAAATTTTGAGATATATTACTGAGATTAATTTGGAAAATTTTAATCCCAGCCAAACTATATATCAAATACACATTTCAAGCAATATAGTGCACATTTCAACCAATCAAATACACAACTTTTGAACATCATTTATAAATTCTATAATTTCATTTATGTTATAAATTTGTAAAAATATCAAACTATAAAAAAAATTGAAATATTTTTCGTATAATTTATAATATTTTACTTAAATTTAAAATTTTAAAAATTCACTTGAACTTTAATTAAATTATAGACTTTCACAAAATTATTTTGTATGAATTAAAATATATGTAAAATGGAACGAGTATTAATTTTGGCTTTTATTATTTCAAATTTTGATTTTACGGATTAAAGGATATCTCTAATTTTTAAATGAGAACAAAGTTTGTGATTAAGACAAAACTTGAGTCATCACGAATTAAATTTGATGTCTATTAAAACTAAACAAATTTGCAAATCTTAGATATTTTTTGTTTGTTTCAACTTATTTTTTAAAAGTTTCATATTTTAGCAACATTAATAATAAACAATAATATAATTGATTTACGGTGTGGTTTGATGAGCTGAAAATTGATACTTTATTTATTCAATCTATGTACGTAGAATTTCTTAAGCTATACTCACACGCGTCAACAATATGATATTTCTTATTCACGTGAAACTTTCGTAAAATACAATTCAAATTTTATGTTTCATTTATATTTTATTTTGTATCTTACTTTTTGTATAATTGATCGTATTCTTTTGATTTTCATAGTTAAATTTTTTTAAATCAATTGCCAAACGTATCATTTACGTTGTCAGCTTTTCCCTCGCGATTGAAAGGGATTTCAATTCCATTCCCTCCGCGTCTCTCTCTCTTCTCCCAAAAGACCAGGACTAACGTCAATTCCCCTCTCTCTCTCTACGATCACCAGCGACTTTCTCTCTCTAAACTCTTCCAATTAATGGCTCTTCCATTGCATTATTATCATCCCCTTATTTCTCGCCATTCATCGTCGTTGATTTCACTCAATTTGGTCCAATTTTCTTACATTCTACTACTACTCCACCTCTGCTTCTCATCATTAATTAATCCCCAAATTCATCTCTATTTCTCCTTCCATATCACCGCCTACTAAATTCTAGCTATTTTCTATTAACTGATTTCATTAATTGCTGCATCTGGTGACTCTTCTAATTCCATCAGTTTTCGTTTCAGGTACTGATCTCTTCATCACTTTCATTTATTAGCTTCTTCTTGTTTATTTGGAGCATTAATTCATGTGTGTTCAGGTTAATTTTGAGTTATTCAATACTTTAATGCCTATTGTCTAAAATTGCAAGAAGCTGAAAATTTCTGAGTAGCTAATTAGCTATATAAAAGGTATATGATGTTTTATTTGCTTTTAATTCGTTTGAAATTTTATACTCCGTAGTCCTTTCAGATTCATGTATTTAGTGTACTGCATTGGCAAATAGAAATAAATATTACTCAGTCCCTTTCACAAAAGTATTACATTTGGTTTTGTTTATACAAAGTTGTAGATTCCTAAAATTTAAATTTTGATGTAACTTTAACAAGAATTTAAATAACAAAAACTTTACTTTATAGGAAATTTTCTATATTTTGTAATATTAATTATATTACAATCGAACTCAATCAAATTTACATTGAATTTGAACTACTCTGTATAAAATTTCCCAATTATATTAGAAAAAAAATTTCAAATCCAACTCTTTTTGTAGAATAAGAGGCAATAATATTATTTTGTGCTGATATTAGATTGTTGTTCTTTTCCCTACAATCTAAACTAGTGAAAGGAAAGAATCATTTTAAGTAGAAGCTCTTGCTGGATTTTCATTGATACAATCTGTCTTCTCTATTTCGGAACAGATCGTTGTTATTCAACAATAAGGAGGTGCCAATTTTGTGGTTGACCTTTTGGTTGATTATTTGAACATAGTTGTGTCAGGCCTTGCTAATTCACATTAACAGGTAAGTATTCCATTTTATTTTTTTTTGTTGAGGCTTGTTTATGGTTTAGAAACATCTTACTCTTTTTCATTGTTTATGTTTAATATTCTCATTATTATATAACAAAACTAAATTGAAAATGTACATTAGCCAATTCTTTTTCTCAATTACAGGTATGGATATCATGGACTCAAAACGAAGAAATAGATTCTCAGGGAAAGTTATGTTAAGTATTGGCATCGCAACTATTTGCTTTATTTATCTCAGAAGTTCATCCAAGTTCAGTACTCCTGCCCAGGTATGTCTCTCACTCAGTTATGCACGCCAAAGTCTCATTGTTCCTCATTATTTTAAGAAAAATGATATATAATTTAAGTAGTATTGTTTGATCAAAATTATTTCTCATATCATGCATACTTTTGGAATGAGATTATTTATAAACATGCATGTTAGAGTGAACCTATTTGGAGTAATTTGTATCTATATCATTCTCAGTTTTCTGTTCATGATCCCGGGGTGTTACACGTATTGGTAACTGGAGGTGCGGGTTATATTGGTTCTCATGCTACCCTTAGGCTATTAAAGGATTCATATCGAGTAACTATAGTGGTACATCCCATTCTGGCAGCCTCTTTTTTCCATTCATATCAATATCAAGTACTAAATATGATTTGTGTGTTTTGATAGGACAATCTTTCTCGTGGAAACATGGGTGCAGTTAAGATTCTGCAAGACCTATTCCCAGAACCAGGACGACTTCAGTTTATTTATGCAGACCTTGGGGATGCAAAGGCAGTATCCTTATTGGATTAATACCTAGATATAATATGTTGTTTATTCTAAATAGACACAGTGTACCCTCCGTGATTTATTTAGGGAATTCTTTCCTTAAATCATATTAGGTAAACAAAATATTCTCAGAGAATGCATTTGATGCCGTAATGCATTTTGCAGCAGTTGCTTATGTAGGTGAAAGTACAGCTGAGCCTCTAAGGTACATACTGTCTCATGCTATATGCCTATAAATATACTTATGTTTGTTTCTTCTTATATGTTAACTTTAAGTTCTTAGATAGAGGACCTGAACAACGTTCTTGTAACCAGAAAAAATAAACACTACTTCATGGATTCTAAATTGCTTAGCCTTTTAATCGTTGTAGCCAATCAGTAACAGCGTCACTGATATCAATCAATACTAATATGGTAGAGTAGTTGTACTGCTCACCACTAAAATATAAGCATTCCTTTGTTTATCTGGTTAAGCATATATGACAAGCCGAAATTGCTAAGCACAGCAGTCGACGTAGCTAAGGGCCAGGGGTCGTGGGCCTATCCTGAGTTCTTTCTGTCAGTACTAGTAATAGCATTTCTCCTCTTTGGTTTTGGAAATGTTGCAGCACCTAATGGCAATGAAAGACGAACGTTTAAAGTACACGTACCATATGTTTGATGAAATGTCTGAATTTAAATTCGTTAGCTCTGGATAACTTTTTTCTTAAGGATTGAAGCAGAAATCAGTAGGCCCGAAGTCAATTTTTAATGATTTCTTCAATGTGAACATGTATTGCCATTACTGCTTTATAGATTATAGTTGCATCTTGGACTGTAATGTTGTTCAAGTTGAATGTCCTAGTTATATAAAGAAAGGAGTGTAGTGACTAAAATTAGTGTGAGGTAGTTCTTCCTTTAATTTCCTTCCAATTAGTATGACTTTAATTTGAATTTTTAGTTTATGAACTCCCTTATTGAGATATATTGTGAATGTCGTGCAGGTATTATCATAACATCACATCCAATACGTTAGTAGTTCTGAAGGCCATGGCATCGCATGGTGTGGATACATTAATCTATTCCAGTACTTGTGCAACGTATGGAGAGCCCAAGATAATGCCTATCACAGAAGAAACTCCTCAGGTAAACATCTACTCCGTATTCAACATTCTGATAGCAGTCCATTGGTGTGAAGTCAACTAATTTAGCATGTCTGATTCTAACTTATTTACGCATTTACATATCAGGCTCCAATAAATCCTTATGGAAAGGCTAAGAAGATGTCTGAAGATATAATATTAGACTTTTCGAAGACTTCCAACATGGCTGTCATGATCTTAAGGTCAGAACTTAGAATTCTGTGTTGTTTATTGCATTTGCATTGCATTATTTAAGAATTTCTCTTTGAAAAAAGAAATGATTTTGAACTAACACCTGGACTTTGAAAAACTGTTGCATTAATGCATGGCATAAAATAGATTTTTAGTAAGGTAGGTGACTAAATTACATCTTGCAGTTTTTGTTTTTTTTTTCAAAAGTCAAATCTAAGTACAGATTGACGTGCTTTAATGCTTAATAACCAAATACGACGATGTCATGGTTTCATATCAGATACTTCAATGTGATCGGCTCCGACCCAGAAGGAAGACTGGGAGAAGCTCCACGTCCAGAACTTCGTGAGCAGGGCCGCATATCAGGAGCTTGTTTTGATGCAGCTCGGGGAATAATTCCTGGCCTAAAGGTATTTCTTGCTTATTTTAACCAAAGTAATCTTATCAAAATCTCCCTTTCTAGCATGGGAACGAGACTTTATATAACTAAGACATGATCACATAGATTGTTAAGACAGCATGAAGACAACTTTGGGTATGGTGTTACATGTAAGTCTGGCAGGCCAGCATTCCTCTCTGTAGTTGAGCTCTGTCTCAGACTCATGATCTTTGAGTATGATTAACTGATAATCTCATATAGTACAAAGCTTACAATTTCATTCTGTGAGCATTGTGAAGATTAAGGGCATTGTTCAAGAAAAACAATACAATGTTGAATCACTTTTAGAAAGTGATCAAAATTTCCTGAAATTTATAAATGTTGTTTTTCTTGGTGGATTAGCTTATAGTGTTTCCAAAATTTGTCATATTTGATTTGTGTTTATTTTTTAATCTGTTATTTGCAGCTGTTGTTACTATTATTATTTTTACTAATATTATTTTCAGTATTACTATTACTATTATTCTATTTTCATTTTTGGTTTTATTTGTTGTTTATGGTGGTTAATAAGTAATTAAATTTCTTGTTGATCGTTGAATCTTCTCACACTTGATTCATTATGTTTCATTTTGAATATTTTTATGATCTTAGATTAGAGGAACAGACTATAATACAGCTGATGGCACCTGTATAAGAGACTACATTGATGTTACTGATCTGGTTGATGCTCATGTTAAAGCCCTTGCCCATGCTACCCCCGGGAAAGTTGGCATCTACAATGTTGGCACAGGAAAAGGTTTGCTATATTGTTCCTTCTTTTTATTAGTTATGTTTTTTTCGACTTAAATTTTTAAGATTTTAAATTCTAATAATATAATTTATATTACAATAAACTATAATATATTTAATATTTAAACCGAAATAAACGGGACTTATATAAACTGCAGATTAAGAATCAAAGCTGAGCATCTAAAGGTTGAATCAAATATTTCACTCAAATTCTGAAATAGTTATATAATTATGATTGCAGGTAGCTCAGTTAAGGAATTTGTCGAGGCTTGTAAGAAGGCTACAGGGGTACCAATAAAGATTGAATATCTCAGCCGTAGGCCTGGAGACTATGCAGAAGTTTACAGTGATCCGTCCAAAATTAGGCGTGAACTTCACTGGATAGCCAGGTACACGAATCTCGAGGAAAGTCTAAAAACTGCATGGGGATGGCAGAAAACACATAGGAATGGATATGGCGACCCTTTGAAAGGTCTTTGAATACCTTTTAATGAAAAGCATTTTGTAAATGTAACGCTAACGTGAGATGATATTGTTTAAACTGAGCTCTTTTAAAGATCCTTAAGCGATCAATGTGGTAACTTGTAAGAGGGTGTATTTGTTGAGTAGTTTGTCTACTGCTTGTTGTAAGATTAATTTAACCTGGCTAACTGCACCTCCTGTACCAGTTCTGATTTTAGAGAAATGTTATGTAGATTAATTTATGCACAAATAAATATATACAAATTAAAATATGTTATTTATATTTGTGATCCTTTTGAATGTGTATGCGTATATTTTGTTTGTGCTAATTTAAGACGTGACGTGCAGGTAAGCCTAGAGTCCTTTTTTCTGTACCATTAGGTAATGTCTCCCATATCATGTTAAAAAATTAATTTCATGACTCAATATTGGGGCCCAAAAAAATTAAAATTTAAAATATTAAAATTTTATAATATTGTAGTAGGAGATGTAATATTACCTGTTGGAGCAGCATATCTCATGTATGCCGTTTTCTTCGTTTCCCGTTAACTTTGCCACTAAAATTATTACACTATATATAAACACTTTCATTTTTGGAGTGACCATACTTTTAATTTTTAAAATTTTTTGGGATATGGTAAAGAGTTTTTTAACATGTGTTGACATTGTGACATGACAATTAAACACATCACTTAAGTAAAAGTAATAATCCAATACATGTTGGAAAAAAAAATTAAGGCAATTTTCTTATGTTTTAACTATTTTCATTAAATTTATGTTACTATATTTTTTTTATATTACCATATATAATGTTACTATTTATAAAAAAAAATTACATTATACATATTAACATAATACACCACATATAAATATTGTGTCAGACAATAGTATAAATTACAAAAAGTGCGGAAACTGGACGAAATTGTTTTTCTCTTTTACGGAACCGAGAATTTTCTGTTGGCTCGGACTAATAGGCCAACAAGTCCTGGCCCATAACTCGAGCAGTTTCGTTTAGAGATTACCGTGTCCAGATACCATTTCCACCTCAAAAATTGGTTTGTGGCCGAAAGCCGTTGAAGTAAGATAACCGATATTAATTCGAGTCATTCTACAGAAAGTAAGATCAACGTGTAAAATCTGAGACCAATGGCTTCCATTTGCTCCAGCTACTACTACTATTTTCTAAGAAAACAGATTTCGGACATTGTGTTCTTCTCCGCGCCTAATTGGGAAGCATTGACAGATTAAAAGATAAAAACCATGGCTCTGCATTTTAGCAGTGCTTGCTTTTGCGCTTCGAGTTATCAGAGAAAATTCGTTCATCAAACAATCCGAGCAGTTGCTTCGGAGGAATACTCTACTAGTACTAAAATTGAAGAAGAAGAAGGGAAGGTGCAACTGGGTAATTCTAATTTGAAGGTCACCAAGCTTGGGATTGGAGCTTGGTCTTGGGGCGACACCAGCTACTGGAATAACTTCGAATGGGATGGTAAGGTTTTTCTTTCTCTCTCTCTCTCTCTCTCTTTTTTTTTTTTTTTTCACATGATATTTCATTATTGGTTTTGAGTTTACTGATCGTTTGGTCTTATAATACTTAATCGCTTAAAAGAATTACGTCATAAAATAATCTAACTTCGACCTGTGATGACAAGATATTTCTTCGCAAGTTCCTGAGTTGGTGTTGTGGCCGCCCCTTGTAGTTTTGTTGGATTTCCTCAAAATGAAATCTATGCGGCTAATGCTACGTAACCCTACAACTTACCTTTGGCTAAAAGGAAAATGCCATGACACCAACAACTTGCACAAATAAGTGTATATTAACATATGTGTCAAATTGTCGACCATTGAAATTTTAATTATAGTCCATTAAGGTTGACTAATTCCTTATAGGGTTTAGCCACGTCAGTTTGTGCATGTTTGCTTATATATAAGTTGGTGGTGTCAATAGGCTAAAAAGCCTAATTGCACGTATTCATAAATTTGTTGCACATGTTCGTATCAAAATTGTACGGTAAAAAAATTTTCATTTTCCACCCAAATGAAAAGTCAAAATTTTAATGCGCCAATATATTCACAACATCTCACGTTTAGGCTCATTAGGTTCACATATTTGTCAGCTCACCCAACATTTTCCAATCTATGCAAACTCAAACGTTTTAAAATTCTAATTTTTAACAACTAACAAGTGTTGGTTGAAGTAAAAAGAGTTTGAGTTTACTTTATCACTTAACTAGAGATATCAGATGCTCACAACTTTATTGCTATAATTTCTACTTCGTAAAAAACATTTGGTCAAACTTAATTCTCAAATATGCGTGTGTGAGTAAATTAAGTGTCATGTTTGGAGAAGTAAAATAACCTTTATTCTTGATTATGACTTCTAAGTAGCTAAAGAAGTAGTTCCCTAACAGAAAAGATGTCAAAAACTACTTAGTTTTGAGCCCTAGAACATAAAAAAAGCTCAGGAGCAATTTTCTAGAAAGGGTTTGATTTCTAATCAAAGCCGGAGGCCAGGTTGGAAGAAGAAAATAAAAACTTCTTGAATCGATGTCTCCTGCCTGCAGCTGGGAGACCGCGATTAGTATTCTTAGCTTCTGGAGCACAAACTAACTCTCGCTTCCTCCTCATGGTAGTATGGTACTCATTCACATAAACTCTCACAGAGGGCCATAAACAAATTAGTGATATTATAGATAATCCTTCATTATTGCTTTGACATTTTCTTTCTTTGAATTGATAATGGATAAAGTATAATATTTGAACTTCAGTGGTGATATACTAATATATATTCTTTCTCCCTGCAACCCTATCGGGGATTTTGACAGATAGAAAGATGAAAGCAGCTAAGGCTGCTTTTGATGTCAGTGTGGATTGTGGTATTACATTGATTGATACTGCTGAAGTTTATGGATCAAGGGTGAGTGAGTAGAATGATATATGCTCAATATTTCTTCATTTAATTTTAAAAAATAGTGAAAGTATAACCATCATTTTCTGTGCTTTCAGTTCTCATTTGGTGCAATAAATTCTGAAACATTGCTAGGAAGGTAAACTTTATAGAATTTGTTCTTACTTTATACTGAATCCTGCAAAACCTTGTTGGAAGTAAACCTGATATTGTTCTTCATAGTTAAACTTAATCTTTCCTACTGAAGATTTATCAAGGAAAGGAAGGAAAAGGATCCAGAAGTAGATGTTGCTGTTGCTACCAAATTTGCAGCTTTACCATGGAGACTTGGTCGCCAGAGTGTCCTTGCTGCTCTTAAGGATTCCCTTTCTAGGCTTGAGCTTTCATCGGTGGAGCTGTATCAACTACATTGGTTGGTTCTCTATCAGACTTCTCAATATTAATCTTATAAATAAATAGGAACTGATCAGTGTGTTTGAATTGAAATTTCAGGCCAGGAATATGGGGAAATGAAGGTTATTTGACTGCCATCGTTTCTTGTAGCAATCATGTCAATGTAGAGACAGTAACGGGCACTTTCTATTTTGCTACACTGTTATGAGTATGCTTATCTTGTTAAAAAGGAAACTTTCCACATTTTCAGGATATATTGATGGTCTTGGAGATGCTGTAGAGCAGGGGCTTGTGAAGGCTGTTGGGGTATCTAACTACAGTGGTATGACTGATGTTCACAATGCATCATAATTCAAGCTAAATAGAAACTATTGCTTATCTTCCCTGTATGTTGCCTACGTAGTACAATTGTATTGGGTGTATATGACACGAAGAAGAGCTGGTGTAATCTATTCCTTCAAACTGTAACAATGTTTGTTGATTGTTGTGCTCATAATTTAGAAAAACGTCTTCGGGATGCACATGAGCAGCTTAAGAAGAGGGGTATCCCACTTGCCTCTAATCAAGTAAACTATAGTCTCATATACAGGCTACCAGAGGAGAATGGTGTGAAGGCTACCTGTGATGAACTTGGGATCAGTTTGATTGCCTATTCACCTATTGCTCAAGGTGAATTCATATTAACTTTAGTTTTTTTTTCCCCTTCAATTTTGTGATATATGTACTTGTGTTGGACTGTGATAATTACACGTAGATATTTGTAGAGAATGCTAAATTTTTTCTTGGACGTGTTGGATATGCTTCTGGAATATAATCTTTTTTCTTCATTATTCCGAGCAATAAGGTTATTTACTCCTCCCAACCTCGAATTATATTCGTTTTCTGGCATTAACATTTTTGGGCCTTTGCAGGTGTTCTGACAGGAAAATACACACCAGAAAATCCTCCAAGTGGTCCTCGAGGACAGATTTACACACCTGAATTTTTAACTAAGGTTAGATCACTTGTGGCAATATAATAAGCTATTGCTGCAACTTCTTGATTCTATCCCTCAAAGTACACTGATCTTCTGCAGCTCCAACCTTTAATAAGCAAGATAAAGGAAATAGGGCAGAACTACGAGAAAAGTCCCACTCAGGTTCGTTCTTGTTCCATTCCATACTGCAGAATCTTTCATTTACATCAATGATCTTGTATGCAGTAATAGCAATATGAATAGCTTTCTAATTTGGCATTTTGAATATGATCATATCATCACATAACTCGCCACTGTCGGGCAGTTGGCACATCTTCTTAAGCGCCCACAATATGTTTGAAGCAAGTTCACTTACCTTAACAGGTGGTCCTAAATTGGCTAATAGCCCAGGAGAATGTTATCCCAATTCCGGGGGCTAAAAATGCAGAACAAGCAAAAGAGTTTGCGGGAGCACTAGGATGGAGACTGAAGAAAGAAGAGATTGATGAGCTTCGCGCTTTGGCATCAGAGACAAAACCGGTTGTGGGATTTCCGGTTGAGAAATTATAAACCTCACAAGTTTTGCTCTTGTAAATCACACTCTCTCAGTCGCATGTATATCTATAGTGTTCCCTAGTGTTGCTTATCAATTAAATTGTAAGATTCCAATTTTTAGAAGGATTGTAAAAAGTGTTGCTACTAGTTGCATTTTTTTACCAGTAAAGGCGTATTTTTTAAAAGATAAATAAATTTAAAGGCCTATTTATAGTATGGTACATAACTCTATTTCTTTTTCTTTTTCTTTTTCTTTTTCTTTTTTTCCGTATACAATTCAAACCCTTTACTTTTCTCTTAATATGCTGATCCTATTGTAAACTAACTCATAAAGAAGGTTGTGGTTTGCGAGAATGGATATTTATAACTAGAATGGGCGTGAATTGTTCTTTCTTAAGGTAAATTGTTTTATATTGAAAGAAACAAAATCAATATCAATGTTTTTACATGATAATATCACCTCACAAATAGAAATGATTTTCCAAAAGGATCTTAATTTAAGAAAGAAAAATTAAGACCACATATTTGATATTGTTAAAAATATTTATTACACTATGTTTTATAAAATCATCCCTACATGTATAATTATCAAACATATACATCAAAGATATGATATATTTTACGGTAGTTCCAGCTAACAAAAAAAAGAACTTCCGGTACGAGCCGGGGTGGCTTTTAACACGGACAGTGAACGACGGCGTCCGATGTATGTACCATAACGAGTGAAGTAATTAGGAATCTAGGACCAGAGAGTTTGAGACAGAAGAGATTCCCGGAGATGGGTCGATCCCCTTTTGTAGGGATCGCCCTTTTGGTAGCTCTTATCTCTATTTTCCTCGTCACTTTTTTCCCTCACAAAGTCAAACTCAATCTCCATCTTCCTTTTTCTTCTCCTTCAGTTTCCCAGGTATTCTGCTCTTCCCTTTCTTTCTTTAACTAATTGTTACTGTATTTTGTTTATTCCCAGATATCATTTTGATTTTGATTTTGTTTTACTTATTCTTGCTAGAGACTCTTTACTGTACAAGAATTAGCAGTTTTTAATGGAACTGATGATGCCTTGCCTATACTATTAGCAATTCTTGGGTACCCCCTTCTCTCCCTGTATCTATGCTTTTCCCATTTCTGAAATTTGTATTTTATTGCTCACTACTAATGTATTGTTTTTCCTTAATGTAAGTTCCTTGATTGCTGTTTAATTGTAATTTTTCCATTTTATGGGGATTGAACATATCAGCTCTGTGTTTGATGTGACGAAAGGTAGATCGCACTATGGTGTGGGAGGGGGCTACAATCATTTTGCTGGAAGGTGCCTCCTTTCTATTCATACCTTCAATTCTTGTTAATTGTATGTGCTAGTACCACACGCATTAGAATGTATATGGTACCTAATTTATTTATGGTTTCGGCCAAATTAATTAAGGGTACTCCATATCTGTTAAAGTATCACTTAATAGGTTAACACATTAACCATGTTGTCCGCCCTCCCATCCGTACCCCCCACCCCCACCACCACCACCACACACACAAAAAAAAAGGGGGAAAGAAAGAAAGAACTCACAGGCACTCCAACACAAAAGAAAGAAAAAGAATTGGCCGGACCTGCAGAAAAACTATCTAGTGCATCCTAGACTTTCACTGACGTTACTTTCAATTATATAACCCGTGCAATCATGTATGTATGTCTATGCTTTATGATTATTTTGTCTACCTTGTATGGTGACATTATGTGCTCTGATATATTTCAGAGATGCTTCCCGTGCATTTGTTTCTGGAAACTTTTCAGGTAAACCTGGTTCATAGCCATATTTTGTAACACATATGCATTAGTTACAATCTTATGTTCTGCGTACAAGGTTTTGTTTTATCAAGGATAAAGTAGAAGATTAACAAGGAAAGAGAAAGTGAGGATATAGATAATAACAGCAATCATTTGAATGTTATTGATTACTATAAAACTGAAGAGACTTCATTTGGCGAAGCAATAAAGAGGAACTTATTTTGTTCAACTATTATTCGAGTATTTTCTATATGCATACAATTTTCTACAAATGATCTAAGTTTGTTTTGAATTTTCTGTAGACCGGAAGATGTTATCTTGTAATAAATACCTGTCATTATCAGGAAATAAGTAGAAGAGAATATTAAAAAATACAAACTTTTGGGTGGTATTTAGGGGGCTAATGTTGACAGCATGATCAAGTTATGAGGACCCACCATGAAAATCTAAAGAGCATATTTGGATTAATTAAAATATTTGAGTTCTTGTTGTCTCTCCCCTTAATCTTTATGAAACAGAGGTCATTTGGAGGTCGGCTTCTAATGGAACATTGGAGTCTTTGAATGTTTTTTGGTTGATTCATTTGTTGTGTTTGGGTTGGCCTTTTATTTCTGTTCTTCTGGATCTGTCTTGGGAAATGAACCTTTCTACTTGAACTGATCTATGATCAGATAAAGACTTGTATTTTATGGCCTGTATGTTTGGGATTTTGAAAGGATCGCCTGCACTGTCCAGGGCTGGAAGGTCGAGTGAGGAACTTTCGACTTCCAGACCCAGCTTCTCCTTGTTAGCTTCCTTTAATTCCCTGTATAAAAGGTTTGGTGTAATACCATTAGTTCATACCGTAATAATCAGCTTGGCCCTTTCCTACTACACCATATTAAAAAGAAAGGGAGGAAGAACTTATTCTCAAATGAACAATATCCACCGTATCCCTTGAAGTGATTTGGGCAAGAATACCCCACTTGAATTTAGTTAAAGATTTAAAGGAAACTTTTGCCTTTTTCCACATCAAGAATTGTTATTATTATGCTCACATAGTTTCAGCCCCTTGCTTGCTCGTAAATTTCTACAGACCTTGTATTTAGCTGAAGATAACTTTTGAACCCCCAGATGCACAGTTTCATCTGTTTTTCCTGCATAATTTCCTAAAGAATATTCTATGAAATTTGCACAGGAGATGGTCTTACCGACTCGTTACGTGGTTTATCCAGCACCGAGGTAAGATATAATGTTTTGCTAGCTTTCAATGTTTTTTAAAACCCATTGTTGTCTTCTTCTTTTGACATCTACGTATCTTCTTTTTGAGAATGTTCCCCTGGCTGAAAATATTACAAAGCTTGGTCCACATAGATTGGTGAACCATCAGGGCTAAGTTGGGGACTGAGCATAATATATATTAGTTAGGCATAAATACACCATATTGCTGCCCAGATTCCACCACGAAAATACCTTTAAATTGCTACCCATTTTAAGGGACTAAAGGTTACCCATGCAAAAACTTGATCTTTGGTGTGTGATTCCCTCATCTTTTTCAAATGCAGTTGTATCTTCTCATAGGTTTTATTGGAACATTTGTTAACTGCCCCTGCCCCTCTTTCCAAAAGAAGAAGAGTTCTGGCAGAAAATAATAGAAGACATCAAATCCACATAATATTATGCTATTGGAATTGGAGTTGGAAGAACCTTTTGAATTCCACAGAATTGAAAATCATTTTGAAGTTCGGTGCACAATTTCAATTGCAAGTCTTAGAATTGAGTTGTCAAACGTATCTCTGACACACCATAGAAATCAGTTCCGTAAATTATTGATGAATTCGTCATGTTGTTTGTAGAGTCTCATGTTTCATGATTGATGTTTATAGGTGAAGAGTGTTGTTGACTGGCGAGATTTCTACATCAGGACTTACATGTGAGTCTTTGACTTTCAATTTATTGGATTGAACTTCGATGTGTGTCGTAGATAAAGGACAGTGTAAGACTTACATGTGATGTTCCCAGCCCCATCCCCTCCCACCCCCGACCCGTAATTTTATGTGGTCAGGACATGAGATTGGGACTTGACTCGAGGTTTACTTTGGTCTTGGACTTCTTACTGGCAATTTTCAGATCTGCTGGAAAGCTAGTGGGTCGCTACTATGATAGTCAAGGCACTCCCACAAAATACTTGAAAGGAGTTGAAGCAAAGGCGGCTAGAGGTGCGCAGCTGATGGAAAAGCAGAAGAATGAAGAAGCTAAATTGCCTAGCTGCAACTCAAGGTGGAGCCAAGAAGAAGGTTCAGAGGTAAAACATTTTATAAAATTTTGGACCATAAAAATCCAGGACACCGATTAAGGCACAGCCAAAGTCCTCACGAATAGTACTCCCAATACTTCACAAAAGAGTTGTATTGTTTAGTAGGAAGAGTCCATCTGTTTTATTTTTGACAATAGTTCACACAATGTGCTCAAACTTAACATTCACAAATCCTTAATATTCTTGTGCTACCTTTGTCAGGTTTGGTGTGACGACGGTTATCCAAGGTTAGTCCAGAGACCTCTAGAGATAGCTTTGACAGGGAAGATGAGTAAGCGCTGTGCTTGTTTTAACAAAGATGAACTGGAGCAATCTGGTTTAGAAGTTTACGAGGGATGTGAATATTTCTCCAACCGATGTCGGCTTTAATCATTCTAGCTGTATGTAACAGCTTTCTTTTTCAAGCTCTAAGCACGATTGCATTTCACATTAGTTTGTTTTAGTGCTACGCAGAAACAAAAAAAGTTGGAAAACTGAAGAGTGGTTAGGCTTAGAGATACAGTTACACAGGTAGTTGAAGTACTTGGTCCTAAACTTGAATTTGTTTTGCAGATTGTAACAGTGCCATGTGAATCACCTTTATATAAATGCCATATAATCTTTATTAGGGAGAAAAGAAAAAAAATTTACTGCCTGCAGTTGCTATGGTGGCGATGACCTCCTTCGCAATATATAAAAAAAAAAAAATATTAGAAGGCACATAATAGTTACACAAGCAATGAGAGATAGAAGATGGTACATGAACATCAAATGAGATCCGAGATTTGAAATATAGGGATACTTTTGTAGTTCTATGATGTCGGTAGTTACTGCTGGTAAAAACACTTCCACGGCTAGTATGGTGCCACACCTTTCTTATTTATTGAAAGTGAATATCGCCATCAATTGTCAGATTTTGCCTTTTCTCTTCCTTTATTGCGAATTCTTGTGGCTTAGATTAACGTCAAGATTACATCACAAAATATTTGAAAATTATTCTTTAATATTAAAAAAATCTAAATTACGTTTTTAATGTTAAGATTTTCTAAAATAAGTAGGATTTTAAAAAGATTTCTCCACGCGAAGGGAATGATAGTATTGTAGAATTTTTATTTTTTATATCAGAAAATATTGGCATAGTTCTTGTTCTTATTTTTTAGGAATAACTTAAATAAGGACGCAAACAAGTCCAAACGCCATAATTGACCTGATAAAGTCGAGCCACATGTCCCCATTCCACCGTCCACAAGACCAACGTGATGTTAAATATATTTCTGTAGAAAATGATTGCTCCATATTCAAGTTTGGTGCTTTAAATTGGAAATTTTTAACGTGCCGTGTATTTTCATATACAAAAAGTCTTCCGTCAATACTTATGTAATTCTTATATCTTTTTGCTATAACTTATGTAGTAATTTATATCATTAACTCTGAATCTAAGTCACATAACTAACAACGAGTTAATTTTTCAATTGTATAAATGTACGAAATCTAATTATAATTTTCTTTTTGTAAATGAAAAGGGTTTATAATGTTGACGTTATTATAATTACTTCATAGTTTTATCACAGACGCGAAATTCAAGTTAGAGTCGTGATTGGCATAAAGATAATTAACTTTATATAATTATATAACATATTTTTATATAAAAATTAGATACCTCTATACACAATAAAAAAAAGAAGAAGCCTTTTTAAGTACAAAAAATAAATACATCACAGAAAAACTTATCTAAATATATGTCGCTTTCCTAGAGTTAGGCACCTTTCTTTTGTTTTTTGTTTTTTGGTTATTAGGTTTTTGGTATATGAAAGTTACACTTTTATTGTTTTCAACTTTCAATAACGCAACACATCGTACCCCACAGACAACTTAAAATCGGAAGCTGATGATTTTACTTTGATCATTACGTATATGATTTGCACTTACAAATATTATTTAAAAGAAAAAAGTGGAAGAATTTCCGATTTCTTACCTCATTTCTTGACGTTTTCGTAGGCAGGATGTACATAAAATAAGATGAGTGGCCATATTAAAAGAACCACCGCAAAATATAAAATAATAAAACAACAAATAAAGTACACAACTTTACGTAAGATTTGATTATTTGTCACACACATGCAAGTCCGCAATTAGATTGATTGATTGCTATAAAAGTTACGATAAAACTTTCATCACTTTGATGAGGTCACAGGTATGTGCATACTATGCATTTTATATTTCTTTAGTATTGTATTACTTTTTATCCCAAAATTAAAGTTCTTTAATAATGGTGTAACAATCATAAGAAATTTGAATTTGGTGATAAATCAAAAACATCTCATTCCTAACACTGTGAAATAAGTAAAACTGTAGAAGTATTCTATCTCCGTAACCCAAAAAATTATTCCTTTTTTTCTCCGAATTAGCAACGAGGTCAATCGGGTGAGTAGGTGCAATTTTCTTTTCTGTTTTTCTAGGTAAGAAGTAGGTGCAAATTTGATCTCAAGCGACTTTATAGAGTAACAATAAATATTTTTTTAACCAAAAGAGTACGATAAGTTTAGATTTGAAAATCACTCAAACTTATTATTTCGAAAAATGGAAAATGAAGAAATAATAAGTATCTTCTTAAGTATGATACATCCTATTTTAAAAATAATAAGAGAGAGAGGGAGAGAGCGAGAGAGAGAGAGAGTCTCCATTTAAAAATAAGATTATTTCATTAAAAAATGTATATTTAATAACTTTTTATTATAAAATTATATTTTTTAAATTTTATCATTACAACCTCCCTGTGATTAATTGAATATTTATAAAAAAATCATGATAAAATTTATTATTTAAACATATAATTGTCAAATGTACAAAATTAATATTCATAAAAAAAAATTAAATGTAACTCCTTTTATAAGAAGAAAAAAAGATATTTTAGTACTTTCTGAGAATTTTTTTTTACATTAATCAAATAAGTATTTTACATTTCCACATTAATACTGTTAATAGTAACTTTAATAATTGTTATAATAATTTTAGTATTTTTAATAGTAGTTGTTTGTTTTTTTTAAAATTATAAGTTTGTAAATTTTGATAATGTAATTTATATTATCAGAATTTAAAATCTCATAATTTTAAGTCGAAACAAACGGAATCATAATAATTTTAATACTAAAATAAAATCAATAAAAAAATTATTAAAATAATATTTTGTATATTAATACGTACTAAAATGTCTTTATCTTATTTTCTTATTTTAATATTTTTAAAATAATTAGAAACGAGCTCATATAAAGGCAAACCGAAAACGTCGGTAGCTTTTCCTTCTGTGCAAAAGTTTGGCACTTTTTTCTCTCTCGTTCGTTCTCTTTCTCAAATCAGTTTCTCTTACCCGATTCGTTACAGTACTCATCAAAATATTCGTTATTTTGGTGTTTATTTTTTTCTGTAAAGTACCGACTTCATATGGGAAATAGTAGAAACCGGATAAATCCGATTAATTTGGCCTGAATCGTATGCAGAGAGAGATCGGAGGAGTAAAAAGGTTATCGTCGTTGTTTGGGAATCGGGTCGTTAGGTTTGGAATACGCATGAGCTGTTTGGTCAAGCTGGGGATTTCTTCAATTTCAAATCACTTCACCAACAATAATTTGTTATTGTTGTTGCTGTTATTATTGTTAAGTAATTTTAATCCCAATTTTAATTCTACTAGTTTTATTCTTCGACCGATCAGAATCGCAACATGGAGTCAAGAGCTGTCAAAACTAATCGCCAATTGAATAGAGGTTTGTTCCTTTTCTTCTTACATTTTCATCTGTTTTTATTTTTTGTACTAGTTAATTTTGATTTACTTGTCTCTGCTGTTTTCTTCAGATTCTGTAGTACGGAGTATATATTAACCAGGAAAACCTAGGCAAAGATCAGTATTATTTTCGTATGGAAGATAAAGTTTGAAGCTTTATGTAGATGTTGAAAATTTAGCTTTAATTAAGTAGAACAATGTGAACATAGTCGATAAACGTAAGATCCGGAGAATCTTGAGAAAAGAAAACATATAACCCAAGTGATGCAAATTGGAGTTCAGGAGAAAGTGAATTAGGTTTGTGAGCTTGGTTGATTTCAGCCAAACCAGGTAACACGATAGGCTACATCCTGCACCAAAATAAGTTGATGGAAGGAAAATCTTGTATAAAACTGGCCCACTAGCAAAACTGCAAGTGAAATGGCCATAGGACTTCAAAGCTAGCCAAGCAGTATCCAAGTTGTCATTTGCCGTAAGTATGATCTCCAAAAATTCAGACACAGAAATCAGAAAGATTGATTTTGCTATCTTTTATAAGCTATTGTACCAACCAGCACAATTGACAAATCCATTTTATTTCCTAAGAAAATAATTTTGTCAAAAGTGAAAATATGATGCTAAAACAAAAGCCCCGAATAGATACACAAAATGCACAATAAATCCATAAAAGCTTCATTTAGCAATAAATAGAAGGCTGAAGAAAATTAATTGCATTTATCCTAGAGATTCTGCTTGGCTTAGTTGTTTTGCTTCCTCCTAATGGTCAGTTATGCAAATAGCTAGTGACATAGCTCGAGAATTTCTTCTCAAGGGACAAAAATGCTGAAATATAACCTGCAGATCCCTACTAGAATAATTATGTTGTTCTGACCAGAAAGCAATTAGGAACAACATTAATCAAGTAATTAACTCTGGAATTGAAAAGGCTCTAAACTATTCTTGTTTGATAGGTCATTTATAAACGGACAAAACTTTGAAATACCAGCAGTTATAGTCGTGGCATATTGACATCTTCACTGGCGTCTACCTATGATATTTAGTCTTTTCATCTTGATTACAGAACCCTTCATTATGTAGTTTTATGCACAATTTGATGGACTGAATCATGATGTTAGAGACAAACAGTCAAGTCCTTGCACCTCCTCTGTTTTCTATTCTAGAATAACCAAGCAAGTTATTATGTTTGACACCTTCTAACATTGCATCATTGCTCTTAAGCCATTGATATCATCAAGTATTAGAAGTTTCTTGACTCCTTAATTATTTCACCAATAATGGAGACATGTTTGTCAAATATTCTATATATCTCTATATGTACTGTAAATTTTCTTATCACATATATCATGCAATTTGACATCATAAATGTTGTACCTTTTACGAATTCTGGATTAATGTTGTGAAAAAGCTAGTCTTCCTTGTATTGCATTTATAGTACTTGAGGATGTATAATATGTGCTGAAGCACATCTATGGAACTATACAAATTGCAGCCATGACCTGGATACTGGAGTAACTTTTTCTCTATCCCAAAACTTACATGTTATACTGTCTTTATAAATTTAATGTGTTGTGGAGCATCTGTCTGTATATTTCTAAAGCATTTATTGATCAACTTTTGTATTTTTTTGATTTTGTAGCTGTTTGTTATTCAAACACCGAGAAGAGGAATGCAGCCTCACCTTCTGTTATTGTCATAGGTGGTGGGATGGCTGGCATTGCAGCGGCTCGAGCTCTCCATGATGCTTCATTCCAGGTACCACATAATACATATCGAACCATTACGTGTGATATACTGATATATATTTGATGTACCTCTCTCATTACGTATTGCATGCCATTACCTCTCTCATTACATATTGCATGCCATGATGGACTATCATCTCTAATTAAAAGTAGGAATATGTCAGCAAAACTCATCTATATTTGATCTTACACTTTTACTTGTGTGTACCTCTATGCTACATGTTACCATGTCCACACGGAAGATAACTTGCAGTTTCTGTTTTAAAACTTTTTAAGGGCTTCTCTTGTGATAAAAACTGATCAAGACTTAATTAAGAGCATGATAATTTCACATTTGCACAAGATGAAACTTTTCTTGTTTGGTAGCTGATAATCATTGAGGAACATGCTGATATATAGTAGCCTTGTTTATTTCAGGTTATCCTTTTGGAATCACGGGATAGAATTGGTGGTCGAGTTTGCACTGATTATTCTTTCGGATTCCCTGTTGACTTGGGTGCATCATGGTAATGTCAGGACTACAAAGTTTTCCATTTACCAAATTTATGCACATCTAGTGGTTGTTTTCTATTTGTTTTATGCAATGTTCATGTTTTAGGTTGCACGGGGTCTGTGAAGAAAATCCCTTGGCACCTATTATAGGAAGATTAGGACTGCCTCTTTATCGTACAAGTGGCGAAAACTCAGTATTGTATGACCATGATTTAGAGAGGTAATTACAATTTATTGTTGTTTATTGAGTTGCCTGATTTCTCACTTGTATCGCTGGACTTTTGTTTGTTATTCCTCCTACTAAAAAATCTTCATTCTTTACCAACATTCTATTCATTTAAGTTTAGACGCCATTTTATTAGACATGTTTTTGGACAGCTGATCAATAATTATTCTAATCTATGTGAGAGCTGTTCCTATATTTATAGAGCTTCTAATTTCTATTTGCAGCTATGCTCTATTTGATATGGACGGCAATCAAGTTCCTCAAGATTTAGTCACAAAAGTTGGCATAGCATTTGAAAGCATTTTGGAAGAGGCATGTCTTCTCTCTCTATCTCTCTTTTATATGGATCCCAAGGATAGAAATTTTATACGGAGTATTTGTGTAATATAACATACAAGACTTTAACATATCATTTCTTTGGAGCAGGCAAATAAAGTAAGGTCGGAACACAGTGAAGACATGTCCATACAACGTGCAATCTCAATTGTATTTGAAAGAAGGCCAGATTTAAGGTCCTGGAAACCTTGTGTTAACATTTGTCCTATTTGATATGTGTAGTCTTGACATGAATTATAAAGAGATACCTATTACAGGTTGGATGAACTTCCTCATAAGGTGTTGCAGTGGTATTTATGCAGAATGGAAGGGTGGTTTGCTGCGGATGCTGATACCATCTCCCTTAAATGCTGGGATCAGGCAAGTTTTCTTCCACCTATTTACTATTTTTATTAGAAGACACCCAGACTGTTTAAGAGCTTCTGGACATCTTCAGGCGAACAAATCACCACTTAATAATGTGATATGGAAACTTCATCGCCAATAATATCCTGTTAAAGACCCCTCTGTTCCTCTTTTACAGAAGGCTGCTAATCGAATATTAGTTATATTATATCTTTTCATGTTTTAACACTAAGAATTTGTTATTTTTCTGCAACAGTATAAAATAATTAGGTCCCATCTTATTTTTTCTACTTTTGGTCCACAGGAAGAGCTGCTTCCTGGTGGGCATGGGCTCATGGTTCGGGGTTATTACCCTGTTATAAACACGCTTGCCAAAGGTCTTGACATACGCTTGAGTCACAGGTAAGTAATAACTAATTTTGGTAGTCACATTTTGGTCACTTGTATATTCTGCAACTTACCAGATCTTGTGTCTTTACCTATTCTTAAGGGTTACGAATTTAGTTAGACGTTACAATGGAGTGAAGGTAACTGTTGAGGATGGGAAAACATTCACTGCTGATGCTGCCATTGTTGCTGTCCCGCTTGGTGTTTTGAAATCAAATACTATCAAGTTTGAGCCAAGATTACCCGAGTGGAAGGAAGCAGCTATTGCTGACCTTGGTGTCGGGATTGAGAACAAGATAATTTTGCACTTCAATGACGTATTTTGGCCAAATGTGGAGTTCCTAGGAGTGGTTGCGGAGACTTCTTATGGATGCAGCTACTTCTTGAATCTTCACAAGGCAACTGGGCATGCTGTCCTTGTCTACATGCCTTCAGGGCAGCTGGCCCGTGACATTGAGAAGATGTCAGATGAGGCTGCTGCTAATTTTGCATTTACACAACTCAAAAAAATCCTTCCAGGAGCATCCGATCCGGTAATTTGCTAAATGATCTTTGGCTTATGTTTGTTTGTGCGCGCGTGCATGTATTCATCTTCTACATATCTCGTTCCTTCTATAAATAGTTAATAAGCTCAATTATATTAACTATGCAACTCTGCAGCATGTATAAGCTGACATTTGTACGGTATCCTGATCTTCCATCTTTTCTTCCTTGTTCTATCATGCAGATTCAATATCTTGTCTCTCATTGGGGCACAGATGTGAACTCGCTCGGATCCTATAGCTATGATATAGTAGGAAAACCCCATGATCTATATGAAAGGCTAAGGATCCCTGTAGATAACTTATTCTTTGCCGGGGAGGCTACTAGTATGGACTACCCTGGCTCTGTACATGGGGCGTACGCAACTGGAGCAATGGCTGCAGAGGATTGTCGCATGCGCGTCCTAGAGCGATATGGGGAGGTAGATCTCTTTCAGCCAGTCATGGGCGAGGACACACTAGTGTCTGTCCCGCTCTTGATCTCCCGTATCTAGCTTTTAGAATGATATGCATTAGTTCTTTGGGAAATACATAGTTTCCCATGAAATTATCTAAGGCACTGATTATGTATTAATAATTGTAGTCTAGGTGAAGTACCTTTGGTATTCCTTAGGCCATCAGAAAACAGACATTAAACTCTGAGATATGGGTATGGTTTTTCAAGTTCAGGGAGTAAGATGATGGTTTCATGTAACAGATTATGTATTTGTAACTACAGCAAGCATAGTCGCCGCTATATTGTGGTAGAAGTGGAATACAATATTGGCTGCAATAGTTGGCAGTATATTTATCGATGTATCTTCTACTGTGGTCCATGATGAAGATAATCAGATATTGCTATTAAATTTTTTATTCCGTTTTAATCTTGCCAAATCAAGAATTGGTACAACTTTGTAACCAAAATAAATAAATAATTGCTATAATTTGTTAAATATTATTAATAATATATTTAATTTTATTTTTGGAATTTAAATATATGAATTATATTAATGAATTTGTACTTTTTACTTGCTTGCCTCTCAAAAACATTTTATAGAAACGTACATACTGAGAAGAATTAGATTTTGAAATTTATTTTATAAGTAAGATATATTTAGGTGAGTGGTTATATTTTGATGATGAAGTTATTGATTTTCGTGAAATATGTGTTGTTTCTATTTTGAAATTAAAAAAGAAAGTCAGAGCAATGGCTCATAAAGAGTATAATAAAATGAGTAAATAGGACAATCTACTGATTGTGCGTATTGTTGAAAAAGAAACATTTTGTCATTTATGACAATCTATAACTCTAGCAATTATTTCAATTGCAGAACATCCAAACAAGAACATCTCTATAAGTGGATCATGTTTTGTTGCTTTCTTTTTCTTTTCATTTTTTCCTTATTAATAGAGAAGTCCACAGATTAAAAAAAATAAAAATTAAAACAACAATGATTGACGTAAAAACTAGGAGTAGGGGGGAAAAACCGAATATGGTTTGACCAAGATTCATTGGATTCAAAAGATTATTGCAGAAATGTATGTAATGCTGTAATAATCGTCTCGTAAAAGTTTTTTACCGCTATCCCTCAAAAATAGATTCATTTATTTTAACTTAAATTTTATAAATTTTAAATTTTAACAAAATAATTTATATTATAAGAATCTGATAGTAGGATCCGTACGTGCGGTAACCGAGTAAGTTGAGCAGTATAAATGGGCCAAAATAGATGGGTCTGAGATATGAGTTGTGTCGGCCCAGCCTAAACAAAGAAGGTCCATAATCCATCACCGGAAAAACAACAAATATCTAATTTTATCCGGAAGCCGAAAATCATAAAATTTTGAAGTATTGGAAAATTAATACTCCATTATCAGCTGAGACTTCAGCTTCTGCAGTGCAGCGTAGCAAGCTTTCCTCAACTCTCAATCTTTCTCTGTGTCTATTATATGTGTGAGAAGAATTGAAGGGACTGAGTAACGAGCGGTAGCGCGCGCGCACACACACACAGACAGAAATGCCTCAAACCATGTTGTTCTTGAAGCCGTTTGTTGGAGCTCCGTTGCCTGCCCATTGGAGGTTTGTTATTATATTTCAAGCTTATCCATTTTTTTCTCTCTAATCCCGGCTCTAACCCTTTTTATTGGAGAATTTAATTCTGAACAATTAACTATGTGATTGCAAAGGTTCATTTTCTTTTTACTGAATTGTTCTGCTATATTTTTGTGGGTTTTTGCTTCCTCTCCTTTTGGTTGATACAGACCCCATGTGATTTATTGGGGGTGTTGAGGTTCTTGTAATTGAACAACTTTAGTACCAGTTCTTGTCCTTGGGAATGAAATCTTAACAGAATATTTACTCAATTCTGCAAAAAAGGTTGCATTTTAGAATGTTGGTGTTATTTGTGATATCCTAAAATTCAGCTGGTGATTTTACTTTATTAAGAAAATAACAAAGGTTTTACTTTGTTGTAATACCTATGTAATTTTTGCCATAAACTTTTGCATGAATAAATTGATTAAATTCAAATCAAATTTCAATTTTAAAATGTATTAGGAAAAAACTGATATATAACCTTTTCTTGAACAGAGTCGGTAGAAAATCAGACATGACTCAAAATCTACGTACTAGGTACACACACAGATAAAAAAAACCCGTACTTCTTCGTTTCTTTCTTATAATTGTAATTTGTAACTATATAAAATGTGTACTGTGGTGAAAGGGAAATATCATATATAGAGGTGTAGATGACACCTTAATTTTACAGCATATGTATAAACTAAATCTTATGCTGTGGAGCAATATCTTCTGGGTGGTTCCTGGAACTCAGCGTTGATTATAGCTGTATGAGAAGTTGGTACCATCACACATTTCTACATGATTTAATCTTTCAACTAAAATATTTGCAGGAATTCAGTTGATGCCAACGTCAAAATCCATAGACGAGCAGACATCGTTTGCCTTGGTATGTTGGCCCCTCGAAAATTCATGCAAAAGAGGAAGAAAATAGAAGTTTTCAAGGATGCTAATGATGAAGCAGATCAAAAGAACTGGAGGAAGTTAATGAACGAAATTGAAGAGGTTGGCTCCGCAGTTTCAGTACTCCGAACTCAGAGGGTCAGGAATGAGCCTCTTCCTAAACATCTTGTTCTTGGCACCTTGGTTAGGTTTAAACAATTAAAGAAATGGAAACTTGTTGGCGAGGTATGCAAGGGTTTCTGTCTTCTGTAATATATAATATTTACAGTCTCCATTGAAGATCAAGAGAACTATCAGGCTCAATCCAAAAGTTGATGTTAAGATCTCTGTAGACCCTTGTTGAAGTCATGTACCTTTTTTAACTGTGAATCTATATTTTGAAAAAGGCTAACATAACTGAAAATTTATGCAAACTATACATAATTTTGAAATTTGTTACAGAATTATCAAGTGTTTCGCCCTACCTTTGAAATCACATAAGCTATATGTGAAGTCAATGATAGCTGCACAGATAATGTGAAGTGGATTCTCGTGTTGCCTTTTATGTAAAAATTTCATGCGCTGAGCCTTGTGGAAGGAAATGAACTGTGTTCAGATTTTTCTATCTTATATATGAAGAGGAATTGATAGTGCCCATAAGTTCAATAGTTCTTATGCTTCAACAGATTTTCTGTTCTAGTTATTATTGTTTTGCATTAATATGCTTGTCCTTTAGATTCTTGAATGGCTGCGTACTCAACATTGGTGGGATTTCAATGAGATGGATGCTCTGATGCTTATTACAGCTTATGGGAAACAAGGGGACTTCAACAAGGCTGAAAGGATTATGGGTTACATGAACAAAAAGGGCTATCCCCCGAACGTGGTAGCACATACTGCTCTTATGGAAGCATATGGTAAAGGGGGTCAATACAATAAAGCCGAAGCGACATTTAGAAGGATGCAAAGTTCAGGACCTGAACCTTCTGCTGTAACATATCAGATAATTCTCAAGATATTTGTGGAGGTAACTGCGTTGTTGTATTCCATGGCTTTTTGCCATGTTACCAGCAAATGCGTTCATAGTATAAATTGACAAACCAATTACTTGACACTCTCGGGAATGGATATTAAGATAAGAGAAGCAATATAAGAAAGTACCCTTGAGTTACATTCTGTATTTCATAGTGAATTAGTGAGACTCAAATATGAGTCTTGTGACAGAATTCATCGACTCTGACAGATCTCACAGGATCACATATTTTAGGCTGTAGTAAAAAAAAATTTTACTCGAATTACTGTAGGATATATATTCTCCTAGTACATGTGCTAAGTAATACATTCTTTTTATTTAATGACGATCCTTCTTTATTTATATATACACAAGAGCGCCATGTGTGTGTGTGTGTGTGTTTGTGTGAGGTGTTCCACAAAATCTTTTGCAAGTGGAAGGACAATAAGGGTCTGGTGAAGAAATAATGGTTTCTGGGGCAAGGAGATTTAGTTTGAGGTGGAATTTGTGAGTTCTGGAATGTTTCTTAATGATGATAGTTTAAGATAGAGAATAAGTATTCATGTTTTATACTTTTAGTGTAGTATGGGTTGACTTGAACAAATTTGCCGCATCGCAATCCATATACTATGACAGAAAGTTTCTTCTTCATATTCATCTTTTTTTGTTATGCTGTAGGACAACAATGTTAATGTGTTTGTTTTTGTAAATTGGGAAAGATTCAGCTCTGCATTTACTGTGTTCCTGCTTACATTTAGCTTGTAAGTTTGGACCTAATTGCTCTAACTGGGCATATTGCAGGGAGACAAGTTCAAAGAAGCTGAAGATATTTTTGAAACCCTTCTGAACCATGAAAAATCACCTTTAAAACCGGACCAGAAAATGTTCCACATGATGATCTATATGCATAGGAAGGCTGGAAGCTATGAAAAAGCTCGAAAACTGTTTGCTTTGATGGCTAAGCGAGGAATTCAACATACAACAATTACATATAATAGCTTAATGTCATATGAAACTAATTACAAGGAGGTTGCAAATATTTATGACCAGGTGAATTTTTAAATGACGTAACTATATGCAATTATCTTTTTCCCTTTATAAAAGCTACAACGATATATACCAGATTCGGCAATGCTCATGATAAATCTCTGACATTCCCGAGTTAGACCCCCTGTAAATTATCAAAGTGTTAAAAGGAAACAAAGGTTCCCAAGACAGCTTATTTGGTTCTGATAATTCTCTGACTGTGCCACAATCATGTCTATCTATGTTCACTAGTATCATGTTTAGAAGTAGTATATCATGAGTTAATGATGATTTGTCGTGTGTCACTATAAAATACATAATCAGGGCTGGTATAATGTAATGACACTTTCAATTGCATAGTTATTTGGTCTCTGTTGTGCTTGTGTCTGCCATTTTTGCTTGCTGTACATCGTTGAAGAGTTCTTTATCTATTTCTAATAATCAAATGATGTTCTTACAATTATGAATATTTATCTTTTTCCCTTATAATTTAAGTTCTTATAATGATTTTATCAGAGTAATCTCTAATTTTAGATGCAAAGAGCTGGTCTTCAGCCCGATGTCGTGAGCTATGCCTTACTCATTAATGCTTATGGGAAAGCCAGAAGGGAAGAAGAGGCATTAGCTGTTTTTGAGGAAATGCTTGATGCTGGTGTCAGGTGTGTTAATAACAAGATAATCTATAAGTCAAGTTTCATGACCTTCTGATCCTCACATAAATAAAAGAATATAAAGTACGCATCCTTTCTTTTTGCAGGCCAACACAAAAGGCTTATAATATTTTACTTGATGCATTTGCAATATCGGGAATGGTGGAGCAAGCTCGTACTGTCTTCAAGAGCATGAGAAGGGACAGGTAACATGCTATAGCTGAGCACAGATCACTTCCTGGTGCATGATCTTTACATACCTAGAAGTTCCGATCTTGGATTGCTCAAAACTAATTGTACTCGCACAAGTATGACATCCACAAATTCACTTATTGGTGCTTGGTTTTTGAAGTTGGGTTCAGATAAAATACGTAAGGTGGCACATAGAGTAGATGGTTATAGATAGGGGCATATATAAGTATCCTTTAGCAAAAGTAGGTCAATTTGAACATTATATTATTTCATATCTACTAGTTACAAAGCCGCCAAACTAAGATTAACCTTCTTCAAATCTTACTATAATTACTAAGCTAGACTTCACAATATGCTTAACAAGCTATTGAAAATCCACTTGCATTTATTTCAGCTGTAATAGCAAAAAGGCAATATAGATGTATCAACCTTGTGATACTCTAGTTTCATGTTTCATATGCATATGCCGGATGCCATAATCTCTTTCCAAATCTTCTCCTTTCTGTTGGTTTCCAAATTTTCTGACAAGTTGATATTTATTTTGTTAGGTGCACACCTGATCTTTGCTCCTATACAACAATGTTATCTGCGTATGTGAATGCTTCTGACATGGAGGGTGCAGAGAAATTCTTTAGAAGAATAAAACAAGATGGATTTGAACCCAATGTTGTTGCATACGGAATTCTCATCAAAGGGTATGCCAAGATCAATGATTTAGAGAGAATGATGAAGAAATATGAAGAAATGTGTGTATGTGCCATTAAAGTTAATCAGACTATCTTTACCACAATAATGGATGCGCATGGGAAGAACAAAGATTTTGAAAGTGCCATGGTTTGGTTCAAAGAAATGGAATCTTGTGGGGTTACTCCAGATCAGAAAGCCAAGAATATCCTTCTCTCTTTGGCTACTACAACAGAAGAACAAATAGAAGCGAACCAGCTTGTAGGACAAGGAGATCATCATGCCAATGGGAAAAATGTTATTATGTCGCCAAAGTATATCAGTAACTATGACAGTGTTGATGACATTGAAGAAAATGATCTTGATGTAGAAGAGGATGACGACGACAATGTTGATGAAGATTTTCTTGATATACAACAAACTGTCTCGTTAAACGATGAATTTATCGTCTCGGATGGTGTTTATAGAGAACAGGAAGTTCATGTTGCAAATATCGGATGACTTGCTTATGCAGAAGATCCTGTACTCAGAATGTGGATATGGATAGAAATGCAAACGCACATAAATAGCATTCAGCTCGAGTTGAAGCAAATTTTGTAAGTCCTTATGCCGAAAGATCCTGTATTCAGAAGATTCTGTCATGGTATAAACTCAAATTTGATTCTAAGTACTTTATAGTAGTATTTTTGTAAGTTATTGGCAAATTTCATAGTCAAATTCACTTAAATATAGTTTTGTAAGTTATTGTCTTCGTATGGACTTGTTTTGTATGATTAAATTAAAATTTTAATTTAGATTAATCGATGATAAAAAGACTTAATTTAGATTAAATTGACAATTTGTAGGCTTGGAAAACGGTATTGTTCCACAAATATGAAAGACATAAGGTTCTCTCATATAAAACTTATACTCCCTCTATTTCATAAAAAGAAAAATATTTGAACTTTTTTTATAGATTTCTACTTTTGCATATTTGACTAAAAATTTTATGTAAAAATAATAAGTTTTTTTTTATTAAATTTATTATGAATGTCTAATTAAAAATTATATAAAAAGATTGTAATGACAAATTTTAAAAAATATAACATTATAATGAAAATTTTATGCAAATGTTGTTATTTTTTTAGAACAAATTTTATTTTTAAATGTTACTCTTTTTTTTTTTTTAACGGAGGAAGTAACAAGTTTTATTGGACGATATTTTCGTTAAACATTGCGATGACATTCTTTAAATTTTACATGGGATTTTATGTTATTATAATTTTTAATGCTCATCACACTAAATTATCAATTGAAACAGTACTTCCGATTTAATTTTTTACCATTTCAAACTGTGACGATTAAATCATTACTATAACTTACATACTGAACTTCTTGAGTAAGAGTTTTGACATATAATATGAACTGTAATCACCCGAAATAAAATATGATGTGATAAACATCGATTTCGATCATACTAAATAAATGACAAATTGAATTTTAATTGACATTCTACGAACGATGAGAGAACACATAGGTTATACTAAGTTTACAAACGACGAGAGAACAGATAGATTTTACTAAGTTTATTTATGAGAGAACAGATAGGTTTTACCAAGTTTGTTTAAAATTACAGTATTTTAGCGTGATTCAACCGATTAAAAGTTTCTTCTTCCCAAATAAGATTTTAAAACTCACCTATTATAAAACTAGATTAAAAATTTCTCTTTCCCAAATAAGATTTTAAAACTCACTTATTATAAAACTAGAAAAAGAGCACTTGTCAACTCGTAATAGAGGACGAAAAATATAATGGATGAGGCAAATTGATTCCATGTATTATCCATTTGGTTCAAAAGACCAAGGCATTATGCTGTTTTGCAACCTGAAATTGAATCATCACTTACTGAAGGTGCCGTAATTTATGTATAGCCACGTCCAATCAATTCCAAGTATTTTCTCATATATTTGGCACATTCATCAATCAGATTATTACAAAATCGAACTCAAAATTCAGGTATTGAAATTTAAAGCAGGATTCTACACGCGTGAAATAAAAACCCAGCACTTAAACGCAGGAATAATAAGTAGGATAACATGATTATGCTAACAAGGTAGAAAATAAAATAACTTCATATGGTGAAATTCGTGATTACAATATATAGCCCCCCACAAATAATCTAGCTAAGCAATAGGTTATTTCTATATATAGCGAGATCTTGCAAGGTAATCGGTGAAGCTCAATGTAACATATCCAACACTTCACTCCTTTTGCAGTATTCAATACCGGCTACGGCAAAATAAGATGTCCATGCAACCATAGTTTTCACTCCTTTTCCTGTATTTATACCTGCAAGACCATATAAATGTTATTACAGCAATACTATTGTAAAGGAAACCCCACACCTGCTCAATCATGATCCTAGTCATTAAGCTAAATAATTATTTCATGAGAAATGTTTTCCGCGAGGCAGCCCCAGACTCCCAGCAAATAAATAAGATGCTGCATCATGAATATGCTATATGGGTTGAAAATTTTGCACCAACACAAGGACCACTTGGTGAAACTATCAAAATTCACTGCAGAAACAGTAAATTCAACCTCGCGGTTTACTACTACTGCAGGAAAAGATTAAATGCATTTAAGCCTCTTTTGTTTGTCTGATGCCACAATTCCAGCAAGTGGAGATGAGGTGACATTATTCCTAATGCATCCTACAAGGTCCACGAGCCTATTATATGATTCTATCCAAAAGGCAACCACGGCATCAGAGAAGGCTGGCAAGTTGGTGTTATAAATTTTTTATTATTACTCTTTGGGTGACAAACCACCAAATAGAGTTTCATCATTTCATACAATATAGTGAATCTACTACTCCTTCAAATACACCGCAAAAATCAGGATCACAGTCTACTAACATGGCACTAAATATTGAATGCTACAATCACGTGTTGAAATGAGATGATTATATGAACTAAATGAAACTGCTAATGAATAAACTGCAGACTACATAATAAACTTATATTTTGGTTCACAAGTCAAACAGCTAAAGTTGGATTTGAAAACAATCAGAATGAAGAATTATGGACAAAGACCAGGCTCCAAGTCAAGTAGCATATTCCAAATGATGCATTTATAACTATTATTCCCTATTCCATGAAAAAAGAATTTCAGCATCTCTTTGCAACGGCAAGACTCATCTTATACCTCCAATTGGATCACAAAACTTTCCGCCCAGAATCATTGTCACAATTAACTATCATTGCCGAAGCGATCTGAAGCTCTCAGGTCTCCGAAGCCGCCTGACCGTCCAGACCCTGATCCACCAAAACTACTTGGACGACCAGAACTTTGTCCACCAAATCCCTCTGAAGACCCACCAAAACCACCTGTTTGACCATAAGATGGGCCCCCTGAAGACCCACCAAAACCACCTGTTCGACCATAAGATGAGCCCCCTGAAGACCCACCAAAACCACCTGTTCGACCATAAGATGATCCCCCTGAAGACCCACCAAAACCACCTGTTCGACCATACGATGAGCCGCCATTATTGCCGAAACGGCCACTTTCAGATCCACCATAGCTACTAGAGCGACCAAATCCTGAATTACCAAATCGACCGCCTCCCATACTTCCAGAAGATCCAAAACGGCCGCTGCTACTTCCCATGTTTCTAAACATATCCACAGCTCCAGCATCGACTGCAATCCTAGGAAGCTAATAACGAAAATACAAATTTATTAGTATCAAACACTAAACTAGTGACTTAAAGCTATATAACGAGATACACAGAGGGAGAAGTTAGTAGTGACAAGCTATATTAACGCACAATAATGTCAATATGTCCATGTCATAAGTAAAGCGTGTTTGTGGATTTAGTAGTGAATATATATTGGTTCCAAATCAGCTGGACTATAGAGGTTCTTCTCATTGGTTCCAAATCTAATATAAGTACATTACAGTTACTTGTCCATTACCAAGTGGAAGTACCATGCACCCTTAAACATATTCCCCTTTAGGATCACGAATTTCATGAGAAGGGGAGAAATGATCAAACAGAGGCATCCAAATAACAAAAATCACAAGGACTGGCATATTACCTCTGCAAATTTACACCCTACATCTCGTTCAATGCCCTTAACTTCCCTAAATTTCACAGATGAATATATGAGAATTGCACTTCCTTTCTTCCCAGCACGACCTGTACGACCAGATCGATGTACAAAAATCTCCGAAGAGCTTGGAAGTTCATAATGAATCACCTGGCAGTGAAACAAGTTCCAATAAGATACTGACGAAATTATTTAAAATGAAATTACAGAAAAAATGAAGAATCAAGGAACCAAATTAGGCACTTTAATCATCAAATGGAAGTCCTCCAACTATGTCAACCGAAGCTCAAGGATCTCAGCTAATCTATCTCATTCACTGACCTCACATATTTCATCTCCACTTCTCTCTTACATTTTAAAGCTTAACATAATCTCAATGTCATCCAAGTCTTTTGTTATTTTTTGATCATATCAACTCCGCAATAAACAAGCTTGCCTAATGCAAGTAGTCTGAGTAATTGACTGAATATTCAAAAATACGATTGTCACTCCAAATGAGTATCAAAATATAAGACATACATACTAATAGCTTTAATATGAGGATTGTTTTATGCTTGGATAAGTAAATCCTTCCTCCAATCCTTTTCTAGTTTCAAAATATTCATACATGTAGATAGCTTTTAAATCAACAAGTAGTAGTTTGTACCAGATCAACATTAGGTACATCAAGCCCACGAGCAGCAACATCAGTGGCAACCAAAACATTGAATCGGCCATCACGGAAGCCTGAAAGAGTTCTTTCCCTCTGAACTTGTGATATGTCCCCATGCAAAGCCTCACATGGAAAGTTCTTTTGCAATGCATATGCCAATCGGTCAGCATCACGCTTTGTTTGCGTGAAAACAATGCATTTACCCCCTTTAGCATGTTCCTATAAACAAAGCAAAAGGATGTAAAACGGTTTAAGAACCTACCATATAAACTTAATAAGAAACAATGCAAGTTAATAACAGTAAAAAAATTATTCCAATGTTTTAAGAACATAAAACTAAATGCAAACACAAAGGCAATACAGGAAGATAGCATTGATCAATAGAATTTCGTGCTCATAAAACTAAAAATTATTCCAATGTTTTAAGAACATAAAACTAAATGCAATCACGAAGGCAATACAGGAAGATAGCATTGATCAATAGAGTTTCGTGCTCATACTGTCACTAGTGGTCCAAGAATTGCCGGTTTCTCATGCATCTCTGATACAATTGAATATAGAGTGATTCCTTCTGCCAATTTCTGGTCAGAATCTCCAACCTGCAACTCACACTTATGGTTAGCAAGTTTTCCATAGTAAATAATAAGAGAATATGCGCAATGCCAAAGGTGATTAAATCTAGTTTACAAATACACGAAGTGAACTATGATGAGTAATCTCGTCATCTGCATACTCACAAGATCAATAGTCAGTGGGTCTTTTAGGTATTTCCGAGTAAGTTGTACAATCCATTTAGGCATTGTGGCTGAGAACATCATACTCTGACGTTTCTTAGGCAAATTCTCTAAGATTGTTTCAACATCGTCAGCAAAGCCCACGTTAAGCATTTGATCAGCTTCATCAAGAACAACAAACTGAACCTCTGACAAATTCAGTGCCCCTCTTTTAATCAAATCAATAATCCGGCCTGGTGTACCAACAACTATATCAACGCCACGGTCAATAGTACTCATTTGGTGCGAAATAGGTGTGCCTCCATAAACACACAATGTATCCAAGTTGGGTGCAGACTCATAAAACTCTTTCTCAACTTGTTTGGCGAGCTCTCTTGTTGGAGCCAAACATAAGGCCAAGGGATTCCTACCTCGGCTGTATTAAATAAAAATATAGTAAATTACTTGGAAAAAATATAGCGACAACTAATACCAAGAGAGAGAAATCCCAAGAAAGCATGGGGATCTCTGTGTAGTAATAACTGCTGATATAATGAAAACAAAAGCATCAAATACAAAAACTATACATATTTATTACGTTCATGAAAATAAACAGACCCATGCTTAGCATTGAAGCGGATGATCTTATCCATAATCGGAATCCCGAAAGCAAGAGTCTTTCCTGTTCCCGTTTTAGCTCTACCAATCATATCATGCCCCCGCATTGCTGGTTCAAGAACAGCTCTCTGTAAACCAAAAGGCAAGACTCATAACCATTTCATTTGTCACCAAAAAAACACACAAACAAAGACACTTGGAAATAGTTAAAAAAATGAGAAGATAAATAAAGATGCGTACATACACACAGAACCCAAAATGAATAAAGCTTGTAGCCACGTACCTGGATAGGGAAGAGCTTGGTAATACCCCTCTTGGCCAAAGCAGATACAATCTCATCAGCAATTCCAAGGCTAGATATTTCAAGACCCTCGCCGTTACCATCTCCTCTGCTACTTGAATCTTCGTCTGACAAATCCGCAACGGCATAACTAGCTGCCTGTGACAACTCCGAAGAAGCTCTGAAATTTGATGATCCAATGGCATGAAAATCCCTCCTAAGAACATAATCAACTGGTAATTTACTGCTAGAAATTCCACGAGTATCACTATTGCAATTATCGATTGTAAAAGTGGAAAAGTTATGAAAAATTGGGACACTATAGTGTTCATCTGAAGGGAGATGGTGGTTACGATGGAGAAGATTAAAGGCTTGCTGGGTTAAGGAGGCGAGTGTAACTCGCTTCGATGAGGCTGATCTTTTCAATGCTAAGAGACTATTCATCTTCGACGGAGATATGAAACCCTACGAGGGTTTTAGTAGGGTTTATGAAATGGGGGAATAGACGAAGATGTGTTGTGGCCGTGGGATATCGAGGGTTTTTACTAAGAAGGGAATAGATGGGGACTCGCGACGAGGAGCGTACCAAGATATTTTTGCGAGACAAAGTAAAAGAGAGAGAATCAATAACCTTTTTTTTGCGAGGCAAAGTAAAAAAATTAACATATAAAAATCTTAATCTAAACTACATGTAAATGACTTGTATTTAAGAAATAATGGAGTAGTAGCTTTACATACATTTCTTAATATAATTTTTTCTCGTTCTTTCGCACTTTGCCGTTTTGTGCCTTTGATTATAAATTATTACTATTATTGCCGTAATCACTACTATTTTTACTATTAACTTTTCCTTTTATGTTTCGCTTTTTACTATAATTATATATTTTTTAAAATCCTATCACATCTCTAATTATTTCGATTAAAAAAATTATATCACGTCTTTGATTATCATAATGAAAAGTTAACTGACAACTATTGGCATAAAAATATAATATTAAAAAACTATATACATTTCTCAAAATAAAGCATCTAAACAAAAAAAGAATAAAAGGTTTACATAAAATCACAATAAAATTACTAAACAAAAGAATAATAAAATAAATTTATGAAATTTTATAATTAATAAATTATCTCAAATTAATGTAAATTTAAATATGTTAAGTACTAAGCCATGGCTATTATTATTTTAGATAATATAATTGTGACGACCCCAAAAATCTCATATCGGACTTCGAACACCGTCAATAATTGACAAAAAAAAAATAACATTATCAAAGCATGCATATCATTTAATAAGAGAAATAGTAATAATTTGTATTATATTATCAAAAAATAAATGTCTAATAGTAAAAATCTATGTGGGACTCACGCATTCCTTACAATCTAAACATTTTAATAATGTCCTAGCGTATTTCAATAATTTAAATATTTTAATAATCTAAACATTTAAATAATTTAAATATGTTACGTACTAAGTCATGGCTATTATTTTAGATAATATAATAAGTATGAAAGCCAAAAATATAAAAAAAACTTAAAAAATAAATCGAATTAATATAAAACATGATATTGTATACTCGTATTTATATAAAAACAATACACTCATTAATTTTTAATTTATGAATATAAAACATGATATTATATACAATAATATAAAATATTAATCTCGTATTTAACATAACAATAGTAATAAAAATTTAAAAATAATACATATTAAATTCAATAATTTTAATCAATAAAAAAAATCCGCCTTATACCTAGGCTGACAAGCTAGTATGTAGGGTTTTAAATACATGCATACATATATATTATATGGATACATCAATTCCATTGTTTTATAATTTGTCCAATTAGTATTTTATTACCTATAATCAAACTTATTTTTATATGCTAATATCAATTATTGCTTATAAGTATACTTGACAAATGAATTATTCCATGAGCAACATATTTATTCATTAGATAATTATTTATTAGCTCATTTATCACTCATTTATTGGGTAAAAAAACAAAATTAAATATGTATGAAATCATGCAATTGAGGAATATGTTCGAAAAAGCTCGAGTGGTGCAAAAATTAATAAACAAATGTTTAGCAAAGTGAAAATAAAATAAGATTAGGTATATGAATTGAGATGATCTTGATAAAACATCAGAACATCCTTGACTTCACTGTGCCACAAAAAAAAAAGTAAAAGAAGAAAAAAAATCCTAACTGTATATTTAAAAATCGTAATTGTAGGAATGTGAAGTCCTAGGTTGGAAGGAGCCCATCAGGAAATGCCAATATAGTTGTGTAGATATCCGAATGGCCCACAATGATAGCACAATAGAAGACTCGTATCAACCGAACAAAGTGAGCAGTCAATTTGATGAGGATCATTTAAAGTTTGACTCGATTCGATTTAAATGGTTAAATAAGACGAGTTCGATTCAACTTAATTATTTAAATAATTTTTAATTTATTTAATAATGTATATTTAATTTGTTCGATTTAAACTTGAAAACCTCGACTCAACTATTTTATATTATACGATTCGAGTTTGATTTAACTCGATCACTTAAACAAATTAGTCTCAAAAATAATATTTTATTTCTTAAATAATATATATTCACTGAACTCAAATACTAAATATATTCGAATACTCTCCACTCGACGCTAAACATAGCGAACAGAACAACGATATCAAGGAAAACAAAATAAATAAAGAGTACTACTTAGAAGAGAGAAATAATAGGAAGGGACATAAAGAATACCAATCAGAATGAGACCTCCAGTAAAGCAAGTTGACTGGCAACTATTGGACAAACTGATAAATAATCATACTGGGAGGAAACGAGACAAAGAAAAGGATTTATTTTTTCCTTCCTTATGATTTATTACTATTTTTTCTTCGGATGTTGATAAAACTAAGAAAAGATGCCCACTTCAAGAAACGAGCTTTACTCTTCTTGTTTCTATCCCTCCACGGCTTCATCACCGCATCATATTTGAAACAGAAAATAGTTAATTTTGTAGATTTTCATTTATTCACATAGAAATTTTTCAAGATTCAAGTTCAACTGATTTTCTGTTCAGATTAGGGTTTTGTGTGAGGTGTTTTTTTCTGTTTTTGAAAATGGAAGAGAACCCACTTGTTGCCGAACATGCCCATCAGCCGGCTCAACAACCCCATGTTCAGGTACAACCCATGTTCAGATCATATAATTTATCTTCAAATCTGAAACCTGGATGTTAGAATAGTAATTCTGATATATATATATATATATATATATATATATATATATATGCATATGTAGAATATTTTAGTTCACATTTGACTTAAAGTTGAACTTTGCTTGACTATATATTTAGTTTGTTGAAAAACATATGATTTGATGGTACGCCACCTTTTCCCTTTGTAATAAGTGTAAACATTCAAACTTGTGTTGGATGATTTCTGGGAGTTAATTTGTAGAAATATATGTGATCTGTTTATTTTGCAACGGCGAAGTATCAAAATCTTGAATTTTACTCAATATTTTCCCCTCCCATATACCTTCTGTTTATTCATGTATCATTGTTAGAGATTGTTGAGCTCTACCAATAGAAATGAGGAATAAGTGGGTTTTAAATTTTTTTTTTTTGTGTTGGTTAAATCAGAAAGAATATGGAGAAGAATCTGAGTCCGCCTCAGTGCAGCAGCAGCAACAACAACAACCCAGACGGCCAAACCTTTCGTCTCTAGAAATACCCTTAAGGTCTGTAGAAGACTCACTGTCCAGTTTTACAAGGATAGACATTCCAAGTCCTAGTTCCACTAGAGCAGGATTACCACCAAGACCAAACTCCGCCAAGTTTAGGTTGTCTGCCAGAAATTTGGGTCCTCAGAGAAGCCATATTAAAGGAAAGACCTTAAACCAGGATGGTGAGAAGACAGTTCTTATCATCCCAGATACTCCACCTTCAGATAAGCCTACTGCGTCTAGGTCATTCTCTCTCAACAAAGTTTTGTTCTCTTCGTCAACAAAATCAGCTCATTCCTTACCGGTAACACCAATTGCAAATTCAGGTACTGAAACTGTACGAGAGAAGGAATTGCATCATGATCCAAAAGCTTCTGTAAGTAGTTTTTGTTAGTTATTTTCTCTTTGTTTGCATATGACTATAACCAACTTCCCTCTTGTTTTCCCTCTCTTTAATTATTTTTTCTCTTCAGCGTAATATGACCCGGTCGTTGTCAGTTCCTATAAATGTTAAAATTCGAAGCTTAAGACGCATGGATTCTACGGGAGGTTTAATCCGTGTGATAGCAGCAACCCCTCAGCCTACCTTGGTTGACAGCACTTCACTAGATAAACCTGAAATAGAAAAAGGTACTTGCTTATATATTTCTCAAGTACCTTAAAATAAGGGAATTGATATTCTACACCAGTCTCACATTTATGTAGTATTTAATGCATAAGGTACAAGTACCTTGTGCACTAAATTTGGGGCCCACATTTAGAAATATAAAAAATGCTTGTGGAAATAGTGCTTCCCTGAAATGATTATGCTTTTATGTGTACATAAAATTCCAATTTAGTGGTGCATTTGGAATCTATGACATTGTTCCTTGATCTTGTAGAATTTGGAAGTTTAGCCACATGAATGTATATCTGTTATCCACCCCTTTTGGTTTTGTTTTTAACCAAAGTTTAAAGGAAAAAAATATGTGTAGTCCGCTGGAATCCTCGGCAGTTCTACACATCCATATTTCTCATACTTCTTTTCCTATTCCCGGGAAGAGATTGTATTAATAGCTCCAAAATTGGGTTGGAAAAACTTACAGCTTTTTCAATGAGGTAATCTGTACCATCCAGTTTCAGTTTTCTATTATTTTATTTCAGAAATTTCACTATTGTAAAAGAACTAGATTTGAGACTAGTCTGTTGCTAATTGTTGGTCTTACAAGTAGCTCAGAATAAATCCTTTTAAACTCATAGCATACTCGTTTCTCCTCTTATTTTGTTTTACTTTTGAAACTATTCCTTTTCAATTCTTTGGTGCCTTATGGTTCATTAGGAGGCTTAGTTAATTTGTCCTAAAGCTTCAAATTTGATTATGAGCATGTTTACTGTTATTGTATTTTCAAATCAATCCATGTAATACACTCACCTGCAATGCATGCGCTTATAACCGAGATCATGATCTGCTTCCAAGTTCCAACATCCAAACTGCTAATACTCTATTTACAATTGTTTTCAACTATGAATGATTGCTTCTGCTACTTGTGTTGCACTTTCTTCCAGACAGTGAAGATGCTGCTGAGGATATACCTGAAGAAGAGGCAGTTTGCAGAATTTGTTTTGTTGAGCTTGGAGAAGGAGGAGAAACTCTTAAGTTGGAGTGCAGCTGTAAAGGAGAGCTTGCACTTGCTCATAAAGAATGTGCTGTAAAGTGGTTTAGCATAAAAGGAAACAAGACCTGTGATGTCTGCAAGCAGGATGTTCAAAATCTTCCCGTGACATTATTAAAAATACAGAATCCTCAAACTGTTACAAGAAGACCACCAACTGTAGTACAGCAGAGGGTTCCTCCTCATTACAGGCAGGTTCCACAGACCATTTATCGTTGAATTTCTTTGTCATTGTTTAGATTGAGTTCTACCATTATAACTTAACTCCAGTATGCGTTGAGTGCCTCTGGCTGTGGGTGGATCAATTTCCATCAAGTAACACATATGGTTGTTGGAAGAAAGAAATCTAGAGATAAATTATAACTCTTCAAAGAAAGAAGTTGGAGTTTTCTTTGGGATTCCAAAAAAGTATTTGTTGCTTAACTAATTAGAATCTGGAAACATCATGTCATATCGATTACAGAGTTAAGATTTAGAAGCTTTTGAGAGTGAATAAATTATTTTTGTGAACCCATCATTTCATATATTGCAATAAATTGTTCAATTGCTAGGTACCTGGTTAGGAGTGATGCTTGGCAAGATACAATTGATTTAGAAAGGGGAAAGAAAGACATCATCAACATCTCCAAATGGATTACTGATGCGTTAACGTATTTCCTAAAATAGTTTGTTAGAATGTCTTTTATCTTCACTATCAATGTGTCTAATCCAACATATGTAACCATAATAAGTATGAGGGGTACTCTTCTTACCGTTTCTAGAACTATAGAAGATCAGTGGGTTCACTTTTGGCTCAGCCTATGTAACCAGCTCTTTTGATGCTTCAAATATTATCGCATGAACAAGAATAATTTCTGTCATACAGAAACTAGGGGATGATACAAAGTAGTGGGTATGACTTCAACCATGTTAAGTAAATTAGAGAGACTTTTATCTCAAAACATTATTGCTTGACTGCTTATAACTGGTAACTTACAGATGTTTTGTTCTTTTGAATGGCTGTCGCAGACTTATAGACTCCAAACTCCATGCTTGTTGTGCAGCTTCTCAACAAGGGTTTTATGTAATTTGATATACATAAATACCACATATATAATATTGATGGGTTCCCTTATTATTGTAATTCACAGATTCTGGCAGGATGTACCAATTCTTGCCATGGTCAGCATGCTAGCATATTTCTGCTTTCTGGAGCAACTCCTGGTATTTTATTCTATTTCAAGTTTTCCTTGTCTAATTATGAACGCTCATTTTTCAGGTTTTACCTTGCATGCTTTTTATGTGCTTAAGTTTTTATAGTAAGGAATTTTTCAGGGTTGGGTAGGTAAGCTAGCTGCTCAACCTGGTAGTTCTGGCAGACAATTGAACCCCATTTTGCATATAAGTTAGATGTTGCTGGTATCCTTAGTCCACACAGACATACACATAATTCTCGTAGTGGTTTTAACTTATCTTTGTATTGAGTAAATTTGTATTGTTAATTTATTGGAACAGGTGACTGCTCTGGGACCTCGAGCTCTTGCTATCTCCTTACCTTTTTCTTGCATTCTAGGTCTCGTCTCATCCATGATAGCTTCCACCATGGGTAAGATTTATAACCTGTAGTGATGGATGTTCTATTAATACATTTAATCTTTTCATTTTTAATATCATATATTGCTTAAAATTTAGGTTGGTCAATGGTGTTTTCCATATTTTGTGTAGAAATTTTGCTTAAACTGAACAGAGGGGAAGTTGATAACTTTATTTGAGTATCAGGTAGTTCAATTATAAAAACATGCAAACCACGCAAACCTTATTGGGAACAGTAAAACGTTAATAATTTGCCATGGAAATTTTGAAATCAGACATTTTAATATAATTGCATCATATCCGTTTGGTGGTTGGTTCTGATTTGCCCTGATGAGTGGTGTTGGTGATAGTATGCTTGTCTGCTTAGTGGACATTCGTATTTTGAAGTTATGCCTACTATTTCCTTGTTTAGGCTTGTGAGAGCCTGTTAAAGTGCATCGCCAAGGTTGCCTCCAACCTTCTTGCTCAAGCATGTTACAAATTCACACCGCACTATAACATTTAATCCACAATTACATCATGCAGTTTGCCAAAATATTAATTATCATCCCTGTTGAGTTTCAGCTGAATTTTCCTTGTAATGGCAGAATAAGCTATGGCAAATGCCACAAGTATGGGATTGAATAATTTTTATTTTACTCCTTGGAAACTTCTAAGTTTCAATTTACTCAATGCTCTTTCTATTGCTATAAGTGGCTGGTCCAAATTCTTGCCACTTGTATTATCATAAATTGAAGATCTTACGAAATATGATGGTTGCACCTATGCAGTGAGCAAGAGTTTTTTGTGGGCTTATGCATCATTCCAGTTTGCAGTTGTGATCCTGTTTGCTCACATTTTTTATACAGTCGTAAGAAAATTCCACTTTCTCTTTAAATTGTATTTGTTCTATTTCACTGTTCTAGTTGTAATCATTGCAAGGACTGTAGAGGGAGTTTTAAGGTTATACTTGATTAGTTAAGAAGTATTTTGTGGAAATGTGCAGCTCAATGTAAACGCAATTCTATCTGTTCTTCTTTCCTCGTTCACTGGTTTTGGTATTGCAATTAGCACAAACTCGCTACTGGTGGAATACTTGAGATGGAGAGCAAGTCGAAATTTACGAATTTCCAGTGAACATATTGATGGTAGCGTGCAGCGGCAACGGCAACAGCATCAGCAACAATTTCAGCATCACCACCACCACCAGCCACGACACGAATATCATTCTCATGATCAACTGCAACAACTGCCGATAGAAATACAACTCTTACAAGCAGATGATGCTAGGCAGCAAAATTTTGAGATCCAGAGTTCATAACCCTGAGAATGATCTACTTTTCTCGTACTTTATGTTAGTTCTAGAGATTAGCAGTTTTAGAGATTAGCTGAGTGCATGTAGAGGTGGTGCTTACCGATTATAAGGTCTTATGAAAGTGGGTAGAATTTGGTAATTCACAACCTTCTAACATGTGTGGTCAGCACAGTGTTGACGTTTTGCAATTATATGACCATGTAAATTACTCGATTTGGTGGATAACTTGTAAGTTGCATAACATGAAACTGGTTCGTATGTACTTACAAATATAACTGCAGAGTGATTCAAACATTAAAACATGCAAATAGTTCTTACCGTTTGTAGCAATGCCCACCACAATGCTTCATCTCTCTTTAAAATTCAAGCGTACCTCAATCGTGGTGTAGTTTTGTGGCTGTGAATGGTAGAACCTTAAAAGATGTAGATTGAAGACCCAATGCCCACTCACATACAAGGCATATAACCGGATTTATAACTTTAAAGCAAGCATAATTTAGACCATTCGACATAGATCAACCATGCCTACATAACACGGACTATGATACTTCGTTACTTCAAGAGGTAAAGAGGTTTTGGTTTTCTCTGATAAAAAGAGAACAGAAAACAGAAAGCACAGACATCTCCAAAATGTAATTCGTTCATTGACGCTCCTTACCCCCTGCTGGGATGTTATCAAGGATATCATCAAAGAATTGTCCTAGTGAAGTGTAAGATGACTCGCCCTGTACGGTGGCCTTCCTGCAAATGTCTTTCATGACTTTCATTTTCTTTCTCACTTCACCTTCTCCATCCATCAAACATCTTATACCCCGCTCCATCTCTTCCGCTGTCACAAGAATCGATCCGATTCCACTAGACATTTCTTTCCTGTAATCCATTTTAATCTCCACGGCTATTCCCAACTCCACCAATTCGAATGCATTGATCTGCTGCTCTGCATACATGGGCCAAGTAGCCATTGGCACCCCACACCATATGCTCTCAAGGGTAGAGTTCCAGCCGCAGTGGGACACAAATCCTCCCACAGCTGGATGGGAAAGAATTTCCACTTGTGGCGCCCAGCCAATAACTTTTCCAACCCCTGACGTTCGCTCCAGAAATCCTTCCGGCAATACTTCATCAAAATCCTCGTACTCCTCAGACATTTCCATTCTCCCCATATGTTGAGATGGCCGACGTAATGACCACAAGAAACGCGTTCCACTGAGCTCCAATGCCCGCGCCATCTCCGCCACCTGCTCTTTGCAGAAGCTTCCCATGCTCCCAAAACACAAAAATACTACTGATGAAGGTGGTTGGTCATCCAACCAACCAATGATGCCATCCACTGAATTTTTATCAAGATTCCCATCTCCACTCTTGAAATTGATTATAGGTCCAACATGGTAGACAGCAGGTGTCATGCTATCACGGGCAAGGGACTCAATGGCATGGAATTCCAGCTCCAGGACCGTGTTGACAACAATGCCTTTCATCTGTCGAAACCTTCGGGCAATGGATGCAGCTAAGGCAGCCCCTTCTTTGCTCAACATAAACGTAGGTAAAACCTTAGCTGGCACTGGGTTAAAATAACTCGGGATAGATAACTCAGCATCTGAGTCCTTGTACTCGGAAACATCCTGGTGGCTGTCGTCCTCGAGACTTTGAACATAAAACATGAGCCCCAAAGAAGCAGCACTAGAAGTGAAGAATACATAGCTTGGCAACCCAAATTCGTCCGCCACGTCCATCATTGCGGTGCAGAACATATCAACAACAAACCCAGCGAGATGAATCGACTCGGACTGACTCACAATAGCAGCAACTGCGGCTCTCGCCTGAGTTTTCTGGTGCTCGACGTAGACAATGGCGACCGGTGATCCCGGTGGGGCCCTGAGCGTTGACATAACGGTATCATCCGGAGCAGGGAGTTCCACAAACTGTATGCGCTCAGTTTTATCTTTTAGCAGGGAGCGAGTGATGTCGGCGACACCACCAGTGTCAAAAGGCCATTTCATTATAAGAATGGAGATGGAGAGCCGATCGTCTCGACTAACAAGCAACTTTGCGAACTCAATTGCAGATATCAGATGACCAACTCCAGGTGAAGGGATGAAGATCAACTCTGCTCTAACCATTTTTTAAGAAGATATTTTTACGAAATTACAATAGTAGCGAGTAAATTACACCACCACCCTCCACGGTTGTAAGCACCGACGGCAGCCTCCTATCGCAATTCATCGGCTTTTCCCTTCCAACCGGCTGATGTATTCTACTATTTGTCCTTCTGGCTTCTACAGATGCTGATAATATGAAGAAAAACGAAGCACTTGGGAACAAAACAACAATTAGAAAGTGTGGGGAAGAGAAAAGGTAAGCAGTTAACCTGCAAATACGAAGAAAGCCCTCGTTTTTATCAAGATTGTACAGGTAAAAAATTTTCACGCAAATGAAAATTTAAAAATTTTAATGTACGGATATTCGCAACAACTCACATTTAAGTCTATTAGATTCATATTCGTAGGTTCTCCCAGCATTTTTCATCTCCATTTTCTCAACAATTTAAAATATACATACACTGTAGCCTAAAAAACAATATATTTACATACACCAATTGAAATTTATATACTGCAAAATTTGAGACTTGGAGCAAATCCATACGATCCTATTTATTGAAAATGAGGGTGTACCTAATATTTATATTCATATGGCAAAAAAAAAAATGTCGTGGTGAAGACAGGCCTAGTTTTAATATTTTTGAGAATTTGGAGCAAAATGAAAATGAAAATCCTATGACCTTAACAAAAAATTTAATCAAGATTTGCTCTCTCTTTGAAAAGATGAAGAGTTATGCCAGTTAAAACGCTTTGAATACAAGTAGTTAATCTCCTTATTTACTCCCACAAGTTATGATTCTCATTAATATCACTTATTATTATTATTTTTTAATAAATAAGAATTCAAATTAAACTCCCTCTTTCATATTGAGCTACGAGCGGCCGTCTTAATCATCTGTGCCCAGCGCCGGGCGTGGGTGAAGATAAAATCTAGGCCATAATGCTCCCCACGATTTATCCGATTATAATACAGGCAATGGTGTATGTTTTGTGGTTGAGAAAGTAAAGAGGGTAGACTCGTATAAATACATTATCGAGATGGTGACCTGTTGGTGGTCGACACTGAATTGACATGAGTGTGAACCCCCAAAATATTTTAACTACGTACTGCCCGCCGAAAACATCTTAATTACATTTGTACATTATACACAACAATGGTTTTCTGCAACGAAAAAAATAATCACATAGTGTGCTGTATAATATTAAAGCAAAATCATATACAAATATAGATATTTTTTGAATCAAATGACAAAATATTAAATAATCGGATGTTAGTATTTGGAATTAATATTATACACTTACCCAATACATTTATAAAATAGAGAAGATTGTAAGAACTTAATCGGGAAAAATGAATATTTGATTATTGTACTCGTAACGTGTTTTCAATCTAGTTATTGAATTGAATTTTTTTCAATTGAGTCATCAAACATAAGATGTCCTTTTCAATTAAGTTTTTTTCCGTTAGTTCCATTAAATAGATAACAGAATTTTGATACGACTAATCTAGTTGTCATTTTAGGTGACATGACAAGCAAATGCGACATTTTGAAATTGAAATGTATATTATACTGTGTCTAAAATATGTTTTAGTAATAATTAAAAAATATATATTATTGCTAAATAAAAAATGGATAATCAATAATAAAATCCAATAGCTCCACTAATTAAATTTTGTGATGCAGATAATTTTAACGGAAATCAAATCAAGTAGTAATCTTAAATCGAAAATCTTTTATCCACTAAACCAAAAGGAAAGGGAAGGAAATAATATTTTTTTTAAAAAAGATATAAAATTGAATCAGATCATGTAAAAGATGTAATAGCTACGGCAGCGCATGATAAACTTTTTATGTGACATCTCCCATCAATTGAATTCAGCCTTGAAGACTCTGCTCCTCCACAACCTTCATAGTCGACCTCCAGATGACGCTATATCACGTCAAATTTGTTCTCACCGGACCATCATAAAACCTTGCCATTGATGAACCTAAATGAAGGCCGTGAGGGGTCTAAACAGGGGTGGACGGAGGGTAAGTCCAGGGGTACCACGCCTCTCCTCAAATTTTTTTTTTTTTTAAATACAGCTGTCAATCCACACCAGTTTTTTGACTATGCCTCTCCTCAAATTTTTTTTTTTAAACTAAAACTGTCATTCTGTCAACCCATAGCAGTTTCTTGACCCATGTCCCTCCTCAATTTTTTTTAAAAAACTAAAGCTGGCCCACACTCTTAGGTAAAAAATCCACCAGCCCATTTTAGTTTCAAACAACAGGAAGCAGAAATTTAGGAACCAACAGGAAAAAAAAACTTAGAGAAGCAAAAATCACAGAACGAAAGATAGCTTGTAGCAATGCCACCGGTTAAATTAGTCAGCCACCAATATACTATCCACCAGTTGTATTCAAAATAATACTAAAGATATGACCTAACTGAGGTTAGTTTTTTGAATTTTGAACTATTAAATTTCAGATTGGTGTAATTTTTTTCAATTAATTAGTAATTAAACTTTAAATATTTAGTATATTGTCCAATTTGTTTATTTATTACAATTAATTTGGACTACTGTGACTTTGTCATTGTTGTATGATTTGGATTAATTTTTAATTTTTCCTAAATCCCAAATTGTGAAAATAGTTTGTTTGAGTCCATTGAATTGAATTTTATTTTATTTTTGTTTTTTTCTTAACAGTTATGGAAAAGTTTTTTAGTAAAAGAAGAAACAGTGAGTTTACTGATGAATCTAATTTTCAACAGTCCAACACCGTACAACAATCTCAGCCATCTTTAGGTATTCCACAAAAAGACATTAATTTTAATGAGCTTCCAGTTGACCCTGCAAATAGAAAAAAATATTTTTGAGTTTGATGTAAGTGTTAGAGAAATTGTTCGAAGATTTTATTTACAAAAGGGTCCTTGTCAACCTAAGAATCACAAATTTCCTTTTACTGAATGTGGAGGCAAGAAGCGTAGATTTGTATCTTCTTGATTTAATAATCATGCTAGTTGGTTGGAGTATAGCATATCTCAAGATGTTGCATTTTGTTTACGTTGCTATCTTTTTAAACCGGAATAGAGAATTCAATGAGGTGGTGACATATTTGTTAGTGAAGGATTTTCAAATTGGAAAAAAGGTTCAAAAAAATTTAAGGAGCATGTCGGAAATCACAAAAGTATTCATAACAAATGTTTGAAGGCTTGTGAAGACATAATGAATCAAAAGCAACATATAGATGTTTGTTTGTCTAACCAATCTGACCAATCTCAAAAAGATTATCGTGCTCACTTACTTGCATCAGTTACGTGTATTAGATTTCTGTTACGTCAAGGATTGACTTTTCGTGGGCACGATGAATCTAAAGATTCGAGCAATAAAGGAAATTTTCTTGAGATTCTAGCTTACAGTGCTGAACTAAATGAGGATATTAAGAGAATTGTACTTCTCAATGCTCTTGAAAATCATCAATTAATAGCACCATCAATTCAAAAGGAGATTGTAAATGCAGCTGCAATTGAGACAACCAATCTAATCATTAATGATGTTAAAAATGAGTTATTCTCCATCTTAGTTGACGAGTCTCGTGATAATTCTGTAAAAGTGCAAATGGCAATCGTTTTACGTTACATGGATAAACGAGGATTTATCATTGAACATTTTCTTGGCATGGTACATGTTCGTGATACTACTTCTTTATCACTTAAAGTAGCTATCGAAGAAATGTTTGTCAAATAGGGTTAAGTATGTCAAGCTTGCGTGGGCAAGGATATGATGGAGCTAGTAATATGCGAGGTGAATTAAATGGACTCAAGAGTTTAATTATGGAAGAAAATTCATGTGCTTACTTTATTTATTATTTTGCACATCAATTACAACTAACACTTGTAGCTGTTTCACAAAAAGACAAGAGAATTGTTACTTTCTTTAGTTTGGTAAGTATGTTGTCAAATGTTATTGGAGGTTCGTGTACGCGCAAAGACATTATTTGTGATAAACAAGTGGAAAAATTGTTTGAAGGAATTTCTAGTGGTGAAGTTGAGACGGGACGTGGATTAAACCAAGAAATGACACTGAAACGTGCAGGAGACACTCGTTGGAGCTCTCACTATCATACACTTTTGAGTTTGATTTCCTTGTTTTGTTCGGTGGTTGATGCGCTTCATTTTATTGTGGAAGGTGGAACTAATGAACAACGCGGAGAAGCAAATTTACTATTAAGTCAAATACAGCATTTTGAATTTGCTTTCTTATTGCATTCGTTGAAGAATGTTTTGGGAATCACTAATATTTTATCACAGGCATTACAAAGAAAGGATCAAGACATTGTAAATGCAATGGAGCTTGTTGATGTTACAAAAAAGCGACTCCAAATGATGAGAGACAGTGGATGGGAGTCTTTGTTACATGAAGTTTCTTTCTTTTGCAATAAATATGATATTAATATTCCTAATATGGAAGAAAATTTTGTTGCTCCAGGAAGATCACGGCGCCGAGCTGAAGAAATGACAAATCATCATTACTATTGCATTGAGATTTTTTATGGAATGATAGATTTGCAGCTTCAAGAGTTGAATAATCGTTTTAATGAGACGAGCAAAGAGATGCTTTTGTGCATTTCATGTCTTAATCCAAGTAATGCATTTTCTGCATTTGATAAAGAAAAGTTGATACAATTTGCAAAATTCTATCCAAATGACTTTTCTCCAATTGAGTTTTTGGAGTTAGATAATCAACTTGAAAGTTACTTTATAGATGTAAGTTCTAATATTAAATTTTCAGAACTTGTTGGAGTTAGGGAGGTTGCTAAGAAAATGGTTGAGACAAGGAAACATTTGATCTATCCACTTGTATATTTGCTTTTGAAGTTGGCACTAATTCTTCCCGTAGCAACTGTTAGTATCGAAAGAGTTTTTTCTGTTATGAATCTTATCAAAACTTATTTACGTAATCGGATGAGAGATGATTGGTTGAACGATTGTTTGGTGACATACATTGAGAGAGACGTATTTAACACTATCGATGATAAAACTATCATTCAACGCTTTCAGAATATGAAAAATCGTAGAGGAGTGTTATGAATCCATTGTAATTTTTAATTTATTATTATGTAATGAATTTAATGTTAATGAATATATTTTTATTCTGTACTTAAATATTTTTGGCCCCCGATCGTCATTATTCTGCGTCCGCCGCCGGGTCTAAAGGAAGAGAAAAGGGCTGGGTTTAATGGGAGAAATCAGTGCATTGTGTCACTAGACCCAGAGGGCTGGAAGATGAGGAGGAAGAAGAGAGTACGGGAAAGACATATAATCTTAGACCCATCAACGATTTTTCTTACCTAGACCTAAAATTAGTCACTACCAACGCTACCTTGTTCCTCCACCCTCAATGCCGATCATCATGGCCATCTTGAATAGCCATCATTCTCTCACCTCATTGCTGAAACAAACAAAAAGCATATAGATGAGCAGATCGAGGCAAAGGGGATAGAACATAGGAGATGAAGAAATGAGAAAAATCAAGTTTGTCCAAATTTTTTTCAATTAGGCTGCTTCCTTCTATTTTCTTCCCTCTAAGATCTGCTTTTTCATTTTGCGAGATCTTGTTTGCTTTGTTGTTCTCTAGATCTGTGAAAGTCTAAACATTAGTGACATTGTTGTTGAATTTTCATTTACTAATAGTTTTTATTATTTATTAAAATTTAGTTTAATATATATTGTAACTTGAAATTCCACATTTAATTAAAAGGACAATTAGACTTATCACGTCACTCACGTTTGTCAAGTCAGCTTGTCCCGACCGATAATGATTTAAACATATGTAACTGTAGAAAAGTTAATTGATATGTTATTTAAGTAGTGTCACTAAAGAATTGAGCTCAATATATTACTCGTTTTTGCTCAAGACTTTTCTAAATGATATCTAATCATGCCCCTACACAGACTTTATCAATGACATCCTCAATGAACTCTCCTAATGAAGTGTAAGATGATCCGCCTTCTAATGTGGCCTTCCTGCAAATCTCTTTCATCTCCTTCATTTTCTCTCTGGTTTCACCTTCTCCATCCATTAAACATCTTATACCATTCTCTATCTCTTCAGCCGGCACGCGTGTCGGTTCAGTTCCACCGGAATCATCTTTTCTGTATTCCACTTTCATCTCCACGGCTATTCCCAACTCCTTCACTAACAGAAATGCATTCATCTGCTGCTCCGCGTACATGGGCCAAGTGGCTATCGGCACACCGCACCATATACTCTCAAGTATAGAGTTCCAGCCGCAGTGGGAGACAAATCCTCCCACGGCAGGATGGGAAAGAACCGCCACTTGTGGCGCCCACCCGATAACTTTTCCGATGTCGGACGTCCGATTCAAGAATCCCTCCGGCAATACTTCATCGAAATTCTCATAGTCCTTTGCAATTTCCATATTTTTCCTATCTTCGGATGGACGACGTAAAGACCACAAGAAACGTCGGCCACTAAGCTCCAGTCCACGTGCTATCTCCACGGCTTGATCTTTGTTAAAACTTCCCATGCTCCCAAAGCACAAAAACACTATAGATGAAGGTGGTTGTTTGTCCAACCAGCTAATGATGTCTTCCTCTGTCTTTTTATTGGGACTCGTGTCGTCATCCCCCCTCTTGAAACTGATTATAGGCCCCACATGGTGAATAGGAGGAATCTTACTATCATCAGCTAGAGATTTGATAGCATGGCCTTCAAGTTCCAAGACTGTGTTGACGATAATGGCTTTAGTCTGTCGAAACATTCGGGCCATTGATGTGATCACCCCGGACGATTCTTTGTTCAGCACCGCAGCAGGCAAAACCTTAGCTGGGACGGGGTTAAAGTAAGTCGGGACAGATAGCTCAGCATCTGAGTCTTTGTACTCACATATGTCCTGGTTGTTATCCTCGAGAACTTGAGTGTAAAACACGAGCCCCAAAACAGCAGCACCAGAAGTGAAGAATGCATAGCTGGGCACGCCAAATTCATCAGCCACGTCTATCATGGGTGTGCAAAACATATCGACAACAAACCCCGCGAGACGAGTTGACTCGGACCGATTGACAATAGCAGCAACAATATCTCTCACATTAGTCTTCTGATTCTCTATAAAAGAAGGGAAGAAAGACATGCCTGGCTTGGCCTTGAGGGTTGACATAAGCGTCTCGTCCAGATCCGGAACGTCCACAAACTCTATGCGGTCAGTAGCTTGTTTTCGCAGGGAGTGAATAAAGGCCGCGATCCCAGTGTCCGTTGGCAGTTTCATTATAAGAATAGAGATGCAAAGCCGATTGTCTCGACTAACAATTAGCTTTGCAAGCTCAACTGTAGATAACAAATGACCAACTCCCGGTGCAGGAGTGAAGATCAACTCTGTTCTAACCATTTTCAGTTATAAACGTAACAAATGAACGTAGAGAGAGTTATCTACTGTTGGATTTTTCTTTAAATGCTATACTTTAGAATGGTACTTCAGCTGCAAAATCTCTAATAAATACTCCCAAGTTTTTCTCTTTGAGTTGGCTTTGGACACCATTGATTAATTCCAGTTGCGTCCTAAATTAACAACACAATAGAATTCATACTGACGAGGACATGCTGACCAGTAAGGTGGCAAATTCATATGTGGGGTGCAAATTTTCCAAGAGGATGATGCAAGAGAGGACGTACAGATGCTGGAGTATTGTCTATCTTTCAATTTACTAGGACCAAGTGCCAAGGAGATAGATAAGTATGATTCGTTTTTATATTCAAAAGAATTGTTTTCCTTTTTTTTTTTCTTGTGGTGGTTTAGAATTTATATTTGACATGCAAGTTTGTTAAACTCGTTTAGACTTTGTAGACAAATTTAATAAATTTCAAATTTGACAAATTGGACTCAGATCAGACAAATCTCAACTCAACTGGCTTATTTAAGTCCTAGTCCATATAATATAAATTTTTATCACCATTTTGCAGTGAATATGTCTCCCCTACGACTAATTCATGTGAGTGCCATTTGATGCAAAAAGGGTGTTGATTTGCAACGACCAACTACGAGTCAACTAGTCAAGTACCACTAATTGGTGTTGAAAAACTGCTCCCAGGTTCCATCTTCAGTACACTTGTAGAATATTGGAATGTTAGGATGTAATTTATAATGCCTTTGTATTTATTACTACCTTCGTAATAGTTTATGATGTTAAATTTGCCCCCAGTTGAAACTCAATAAATTCTCATCAATCTAGAATTATAATATTTTACAATCAAACTAAGTTTGACGTCAAATATGTCTATAATTATATCTTTTATATATAAGCTATTATAATATCATGAATATTGGGGCGTTTCTTTCTTCCTTTTGTATTTTTATTTTATTTTATTTGGGCTGTGTGGTAGCATGTGATGTTTAATCAATCTCATAAGTGAAAAATAAAAATAAGGATGTGGTAGTAATACTCGACTTTCCAGCCTAGTTTTTTCTTTTCCCGGAGAAAATAAATATAGTAATAAGAACCGAATTACATATACTATAAGAGCAAAAAATAAAACTTTCTCAGTACAAAATGAAATCCGAACACAATAAAATATAAAAGTTAAATTAAAAAACCCAAAATAAAGAAAATAAAACGTATTTATCCATAAATATAATTTCCGCTCATGCTCTAAGAAAAATTATAAATTAGATAAATCATGTCCAGACACTACAACTACATCATAATAGGATAACTAGGTGGAAAAGGTGACATGTGCAACTGTTCCTTTAATCAATTTAAGTGCTGAAGTTACCCTAAATCAATTTAATTCCTCTTGTTTTTAAAAGTACATAATTGATTTATATCCTAACGATTTCTTATTAAACTTTATTGATAGCTTATGTTGTACTCATTATTAATTGACACTATATTTGACTTTTTTTTTTATTGAATCGATTATTTTCTATCGTAAATATTTTTAAAAATACACGTAACAAAATTCCAATAACAAGAAAATTCATACAAGATTTAATTATTTATAATTGTACATTTGTAAATTTATACTTGTAATTTTAAAATCAAAAAATTGTCAAATTAAATATTCAAAGAAATTAAAACAATTACAGAATACTTTTGCTTGTAACTACTTTGGTAGTGGTTCATGATATTAGATTTATCCCTAATTAAAACTAAAGAATTCTCAACAATCAAACAAAACATGAAACCTAGTCTATTTATTAATTTATATAATTTTTAAAAGAATCAAATATTGGGGGCGCTTGTTTTGGTTGCGTGTGCACCGGTACGCGCATTAGCTCTCAGTAGCATAATGTTGATGGTTAATCAATCTCAATAACTCAAAAAGGCTAAAAAGGGAAAAAACTTTTCCTTTACCATATTTATCAACGGGGTGAGTTGGACTTTCACAAGCTTTTCTTGTCTGGTTTTGATTTCAACACGTCTCCTCTTGCCACTACCCATACGGCAGCTAACAACTGGAACTTCACATATCAGTCCAGTAAAACTACAGAACTGAATTGCAACATATTTGTACATACATTATACTACGATACAAAATACGCAGGACCATATTAATGGTGTTTGTTGTGGTTGACAAAGTAAAGAGGGACAGAGCCTTAGAGAAGATGGTGGCCTATTGGTAGGGTTGGAGATCCATGTCATCTGACCCTTCGCTAGAAGGCGCGTGCCTATTTGATCTTATAGGCTAACACAAGCATAATCCAGACCACACAAAACTTATCTGCTATGCTCCTTTTGTTTCGACATGAATTTTAAAGAAGGTAAATTGTAAATTCTACCTATCGATGTAATTTACATTACTAAAATCTATAAAATTTAAAATTTTTAAAATTTAAACTGATTTATATGTGCACATAAGATAGATTATTAATTATTCTACTAATAGAGAGATTCCAATCATCCAAACAACGGATTTCATGAAAGTCGCACTCATGGTTGATCTTTAGAATCAGGCTTTCAATAACAATCTTATTATTATTTTTCTAATACTCCATATGTTGCAAATATAAGGATTCATCTCTTGTAATACATTATGAAATTAAACTGATCATAAGCTCAGAGCTAACTCTAACTTATCAATCATTTATGCTCATTCATGGATATTATCCATGATATCATCAATGAAGTTTCCTAGTGAAATGTGAGATGACCCGCCTTCTAAAGTGGCCTTCCTGCAATTGTTTTTCATCTCTTTCATTTTCTCTCTCACCTTTTCACCTTCTCCATCCATTAAACATCTTATACCAGACTCTATCACTTCAGCTGGGACAAGGGTCGGTTCACAATCAACGAAAGGTTCCTTTCTGTAATCCATTTTAATCTCCACGGCCACTCCCAACTCCTTGACCAACTCGAAGGCATTAATTTGCTGCTCTGCGCTCAAGGGCCAAGTAGCCATGGGCACACCAGACCATATACTCTCCAGTGTAGAGTTCCACCCACAGTGGGACACAAATCCTCCCACCGAGGGATGGGAAAGAATTGCGACTTGTGGCGCCCACCCAATAACTTTTCCGATCTCCGTCGTACGTTCCAGGAATCCTTCCGGCAATACTTCATCGAAATTCTCATACTCCTTGGGCATTTCAATTTTTTCCTTTACTTTGGACGGACGGCGTAAAGACCACAAGAAACGATGTCCACTGAGCTCAAGCGCACACGCTATCTCCGTGACTTGATCTTTTTCAAAGCTTCCCATGCTCCCAAAGCACAAAAACACTACAGATGAAGGTGGTTGTTTGTCCAACCAGCTGATAATGGCTTCCTCTGAGTTTTGATTGAGACTTTTGCTGCCATCATCCCCCCTTTTGAAACTAATTATAGGTCCCACATGGTAGATACGAGGAATCTTACCATCATCAGCAAGAGACTTGATAGCATGGGCTTCCAGCTCCAAGACTGTGTTGGAAATAATGGCTTTAGTCCGTCGAAACATTCGGGCAATAGATGTGACCACGGCAGACCCCTCCTTGCTCAGCATCACTGTAGGCAAAACCTTAGCTGGCACAGGGTTAAAGTAACTCGGAATAGATAGCTCAACCTCTGAGTCCTTGTACTCACAAATGTCGTGGTTGTCGTCGTCCTTGAGACTTTGAGCATAAAACATGAGGCCAAGAAAAGCAGCACCGGAAGTGAAGAACACGTAGCTTGGCACTCCAAATTCATCAGCCACGTCCACCATCGGGGTGCAAAACATATCAATAACAAACCCAGCTAGACGACTTGACTCCGACCCATTCAGAATAGCAGCAACTGCATCTCTCACGTTAGTTCTTTGACTCTCGACGAAAGAAGGGAGGAAAGAAATCCCTGGCTTGGGCATGAGGGCTGATATAACAATCTCGTCTAGAGCAGGGAGTTCCCGAAACACTATGCCGTCAGTAGTATCTTTTTCCAAGGACTGAATAAAGGCGTTGATACCAGTGTCCATCGGCAGTTTCATTATAAGAATAGAGATAGAAAGCCGACTGTCTCGACTAACAAGCAGCTTTGCAACCTCAACTGTAGATAAAAGATGACCAACTCCAGGTGCAGGGATAAATATTAACTCTGCTCTCACCATTTTCAGTACTTGAATGAAAATAATATGACGAACAAGAATTATATATGTACACTTAGAACTTTGTTATAGATATGCTACAGTTGCTACAGACTGGAATTATAGCTGCAAAAGCTCTAATAGATACTTCTTGGAGCCTGCAGTTTATGATTCAAAACTTCTCTCTGATTTGGTTTTGGACAACACTTATATATATACACACACACATGGCAATGAGATGCGTGTGGACTTGATGGACAATAGCTAAAAACTATTATAAAGTAGAAGGAAGTTTCCACCTAATTTCCAAGTGAATATGACATGATAAGAACCTGATGGTTTAAAATGAACCACAATATCTTCCTAAAGAAGGAATCTAGAAGATTGAGTTCTACTGGAGAAATGGGCATTTAGCAACCAGCAAATGAAAATTGTTAAAATTCCTTAAGAGTAGCAAAGGCTTATTTGATGAAGTATTTGATAAGCAAAACAATAAACAAGAGCTAGAATCAATATTGATGCACTGATGGCTTTTTTCGACATGATCCATCGAATAGAGTAGCAATTTCTTTCCCGAGAGCACATCTTATTTTATTTTTTTACGAAACGCAATTAAATTAACATAGTTATCCTGAAATATGTGAAATATATGACTAACTCAATAACGAAAGTTTTGTAAAGAAACTGCAGCAAGTTTCCATGAGACAAAAAATCTTCTTTCTAAAGAAATTCATTTCAGAACTATTATATTATATGTCCAACACTACTAAAAAATAAATACGGGACTCGAGAGAACAACAGACAATGGACTCAATCTCCTGAATGATTAAGCACGTGAAAATTATATAATAAGAACCTGAAGTCTATCGGTGGCCTGTAATTTTTTCAAAGAGGATGATGCAACTTATAAAGGATTAGGAAGGAATGACGAAAGAGAACACATCAAGGCTTGTCCTCTTGCAATTCATTGGCCCAAGTACCAAGAAAATAGGTAATGTACACTTTATTTTATGCTTTGTGGTTAATAATATACATCCTCCATCTCAAAAGGGTCCGTGTCTACCAAGGATAGGCACTTAAATAAGTAGATTAAGGTTAAAAACAAATTATATGTTTGCTTATTTTTATTTTTTGGTCGGTAGTTTAGACTTAAAAAAAAAATGAAATTTATCGGTTAAAATAATAAAGAAAAAATAAATATATATAGTAGTTTAATTTTTAAAAAAAGTATATATATTATAATATTAAACATCTTTTTTTCAAATACTTTTTAAGACGTAACTAGCAAGTAATACAATACGGAGTATATAATACATGAAGTAGCAATTAAGTATATTTGACCGGACTTTAGCCTTACCTTCTCATCTTATGTGCTACTCTTGGCCACCAAGTTTATATTACTTCTATACATATGTTTGTACTTATATAATGAATAAACAACTAAACGAGCAAGCAAATACAATATACTATTGTTCTTAACTTTTTCCTGCTTCATATTAGACCCGGGAAAAAGTTAGTCAAAAAGGATTTAAATAAAAAGATACAGATTATGAGTTTGATTAAAATCAAACCCAGATACCTAAGAAAACGAACACTATTTTTTTCCAAAATAAATTCCTGTTCAATTTAAAAACATGTAGGTTGCAGACACAACTTCGTTCTTTCTTTTTGTTTCTTTTTCAAGGCTAGGCTGCAAACACAAGTTACATGGATTTAAGCGCAGTGAATTCACCACCAGTCCACCAAAATAAGATGAGATTCACCGGAAGAAAGAAATCTTAACTACAGTGGGTTTTTGCATCCTGTTTGCTTCATTAGCATAATAATGAAACAAAATTCTCAAATGCTTTCAAGAATTTCCCCTGTTTCACATAATAAGAACTAATAGCACAGTATGCATCACTACAGTTAAAACTAAAACATACAAGTAGCATAAATGTTCAATAGCAAATAACAAGCAATTCTACAGGATGGGAACATAACACAGCTTTACCTATATGAAGATTGCAGGGTTCTGCCCCAAGCTTCCATTTCACGTTGTTTTGACAGTTTCTTTTTTGAATTAGAACAAGAACCCTAGCAGTTTAGGTGGCAATTGGTGAGGATTGAGAAATTTTATCGGGCAATGAACCAGGAATGATACAGTTTATCTCATTCCCAAGCTTTGTGAGTGGAAGAGTAAGTAGAATTCTTTCAAACAGTTGGCGGGCAACACGGAGATGGCCTTGCGCGAGTTCCCATATATATTCATATGAGATGATTGCAAGTTAATCTGGCAAGCTGGTGTTCACCGAGATACCACAATCACACCATTTGTCCTGCCAATTGGCGATCACAGTGCTCTCAATTTGGTACGACAGTTTCCTGCATAGTGTCATTTGGCTGCTATAATGAAGTTATCAACTGATCAACAGTGCTTTCTCATACGTGAGAATGAATAACTACAAAAATCTTATAATGGTGTTACTTTAAGATGCATATATGACAAGGATCAGGTTAAGACAATGCTTGATTGTGCCTAACCAGCCACGAAGTTCTGTCATATCATGCTATGCATATTGTTGAGCTTCCCAGTTCTAAATTAAGCAAGAAGACAACTCTGACTCAAGTTCATTGATGAGGAGTTCAAGGGTTAGTTGCGCAAAGCGCCTATTATATACAAAGATCTTAGCTATGGTGAATCTTTAGCGGAAGGCCACTTAGAATGATGGTGCCCCAACCAAATATTTTAGATGATTGTATACTCTCCATTTGCCAACTCAATTTTCGAGTCCTAATGAATTGAATTCTGTCACACATGATTTGTAGTTGCATATTCATTTTCTCCATTGTTTACCCATCAGTTGCGTGTCTAGTTGTAAGCAGCACAAATCATAAATCATATGACATTATGCGCTAAACAGGCTGGAGTATTTACGGATCAAAATTTCAAGCTTTCTTGCACTTGTACTCTATAGTCGATTTGACAAAGATGAAACCAATCTATTTATCTCCAACGGTTTATGGAGAGAATCTGCTGAGAGTAAAAGGGTTTTCAACTTTCATTTTCAATAGCTTCTTCGATCATTAATCCTCTGCATAAGATAGATGATGGATTCTTCTACTAATAATAGAGAGATTCCAACCAGCCAAAGAATGAATTTCACGAAAGGTGCATTTATAGTTGATCTCTAGAATCAGGCTTCAAACGACATTCTTATTATTCTTATTATTACTTTCTAAGACTCCGTATGTTGCAAATATAGGGATACATATGTTCTAATACGTTATGAAATGAAAGGGATTATAACTCAAGTTGAACACAAGCTTAGAGCTCTCCAACATATCATTCAATCATTCATGCCCTTCCCGAATGTTATCCATGGTATCCTCCATGAAGTGTCCTAGTGAAATGTAAGATGACCCGCCTTCTAAAGTGGCCTTCCTGCAATTGTTTTTCATCTCTTTCATTTTCTCTCTCCTTCCACCTTCTCCAAACATGCTATACCAGACTCTATCTCTTAAACTGTCACAAGAGCCGATTCAATTGCAAGAAAATTACCCTTCCTGTAATCCATTGTAATCTCCACCACTATTCCCAATTCCGCGACCACCTCAAAGGCATTAATCTGCTGCTCTGCACTCATGGGCCAAGTAGCCATGGGAACACCAGACCATATACTCTCCAGTGCAGAGTTCCAGCCACAGTGCGACACAAATCCTCCCACAGCGGGATGAGAAAGAATTGCAACTCGTGGCACCCACCCAATAACTTTTCCAATCCCTGACGTCCATTCCAGAAATCCTTCCGGCAATACTTCATCGAAATTCTCATAGGGCATTTCAACTTTTTCCTTTTCTTTGGATGGCTGGTAAAGACAACAAGAAACGATGTCCAATGAGCTCAAGCGCACGCGCTATCTCCGTGACTTGATCTTTGTCAAAGCTTCCCAAGCTCCCAAAGCACAAAAACACTACAGATGAAAATGGTTGTTTGTCCAACCAGCTAATAATGGCTTCCTAATTTTTGTATTCCACGTCTATTTTTCTTCTTATTTACTCATTTCATCTCATCCAACCAAATGAAACCTTAATTTCCAAGTGAATATAGCAAGATAGGACCTGATGGTTTAAAACGAACCACAATATCTTCCTAAAGAAGGAACCTAGAAGATTGAATTCTAGAGGATAAATAAGTATTTAACAACCAGCAAATGAAAATTATTAAAATTTCTTATAACAGCAGAGTAAGGCTTGTTTAACGGAGTACTCGTATTTGATAAGCAAAACAATAAACAAGAGGTAGAATCCTTATTGATTCTGACAATTAAGCAGGTAATATTATATAATAAGAAGGTTAACAACCTAAAGTCTGTCGTGGACTGCAATTTTTGAAAGAGGACGATGCAACTTATAAAGGAGAGAATGACGAAAGAGAGCACGTCGAGAGCTGAAGGTTTGTCCTCTTGCAATTCGTTGGCACCAGAACCAAGAAAATAAGTAGGCTTTACTTTTATGCTATTTTTAGTACTCCGTGTAATAATATAATACGGAGTAGTTTATAATACTTGGAGTTGCAATAGCAGCCATGTATATGTGTATTTAACCAAGTTGACTTAGACTTTGCTTCTCATGTGCTGCTTGTGCTCACCAAGTTTATTACTCCTATAAGTGTTTGTACTTATATGATGAATAAACAAGCAAGACAAATACAGTATACGACATATTCTTCTTCTTCCATAATCCTTTTCTTGCTTCATATTATGGTGATTCTCCTCCGACATGTTTAAGATATATTTCAAAATTTTGGTGTCTTTCTTCATCATGCATGTTAACTAAATTGTCTCCAGTCACATAACCAAACATGTAAGATTACAATCGCCAAAATTTATTTTATGCAGATTATTAAGGTTTGGACAGTATATATTGGCGCAATAAATTGCAGGGTTTGGTCCGGTTATGTGAATATTACGTCTTTTGATCTTTTAAGATTTCCTCCCGCATCATACATTCATGCTTCCCTCTTTGGGAACTCATCCTGTAAATTCATGTGTTGATTCCCATGATTCATTAGAAGATATTTTAACACAAAACTTTAACGGAAGACAGAATTAACTTTAAACGGAAAATACAATTACAATAAACTCAAATAGTTTAGGAGAAGCTTACTATAATCAGCTGCACTCTACTCTGTAATCTTGAAACTAGTTCTGCTCATAACCTTGCTTCGCATATAAGCACTTCTTTGCCTTGGTTTTTGGAATGTGAAAGTCATTAACAAGTTTTACAAATCCAAACTCCATTGTTGGAAAAGGAAGGAGAATTTCATCCATGCCTCTAGGCTTTTGAAAGAATGTGATATACTCCTTGTCATAATGCTTTACCTCCTCTTGTAGTCTGAATGGTTGCCCAACATATCATGACGTGGATAGAAATTGACCAGAATAATAAAATTCTCAAATGCTTGCAAGAATTTGCCCTGTTTCATATAATAAGAATTAAAAGCAAAGTATGCATTACTACAGGTAAAACTAAAACAAACAAGTGGCATACATGTTTCATGGGAATTATTTCAAACAGTTGGCGGACAACACGGGGATGGCCTTGCACGAATCCCAGGCATATTCATATGAGAGGATAGAAAATGGCGGAGTTAGGTTGTTAGCTTCATTCCAGTTTGTTTTTGTCCAAAAGAATGAATGAAGGAGGAGGATTGTTTTGGAGGTAGATCAAGATGATGATGATGGCAATGATATGGTGTTTCTTGTAAATTCTCAGTCATCGGCTCCTCTGCTCACATTATGAAATGTTTGAATTTTGATGACGTGTTCTCTGTTCTAATACTTTCTTCTTCCCTCCACTTTTCTGTTTGTTGCCATAAAAAATGAACTTATCAAGTTTTATTATTTAAAATTGGAGCACTACTTTAGATTTCAATATTTCATCGGTTAAAATTGGAGTAATACTTTATCGAAACAAAAGCAAACGAAAATGGGCAGTTTTATTTAAATTTCTTAGTAAATCTGTTTGTATTATATATTTATGAAATTTGAGGTCGGTGTGATTGTATTTTAATTTTAAGTAAACAGTAAGAAAAGTCCTTCAAAATGAATAACGAGATAAACCAAAGCTATATCAATAAAAACTTAATTATAAATGTGAACTTTTGATTAAGTACAAAATAAGTTTTACTTATTTATTTTTATATAAATTTGTAAATATAATAAAAGTTATTACAAAGTAATTTAGAAGGGATCACAGACAAACCGTTATTATACCGTTCGAAGTCTTAAATAAATATGAATAAAATGTGAGAAATGATTGAGAGAAATAACGAATGAATAAGTAAAGAGAAAAAATTAAATATTAAGTTGTAAGTAAATATAATCTGAACGGTCACTCACGAGTCATTTTACATAAATTTATTATTACAAGTTCTATTTTGATATATAAGAAAACAAAAATAGTTGATATATTTATCCATGTAGAAAAAGATTTACTTAAAGAGATATTTGATAAATGATGATGGGAACCAATATTTGACCACGAGACTATATAGTTTTTTCTTTATACTTGTTCCTTGCACAGAGTCTATTGACCAAAGAATCAACAGAGAATTGAAGAGTTAATTGCTCGTAAGTTTCAATTCAAGACAAATTGCATTTTGGTCAACATTCTTTTTGGCTTATTAAAGCTCCACATCGGTGTATAAACTATCCGTGGCCGTTATTATGTAAATCTATTAAGTTATTATAATTTGATAATATAAGCTATATTTATTTTTTATAGATAAAATTTAGTGTAATTTAAATAGTTTAGATTTGAGGATTTTTCAGTTATTAAAATTATGTATTTTAAATTGTTAAATTGTATAAAATTTGGTATACTCTCATACTTTTTCATATCTAATCAATTCGTAAAGTTAAAATTACACAAAATAAATTTTATTTAAAATTAAAAGGTGTATTGAGAAAATTTTTGAGGAAATAAGTAATGGGGCGGAGCTATTTTTTAATTTTTTTTGAAAGTGTCGTCAGTTATCACTTTTAAGTTAAAGACACTGTTCATTTTTTCGACAAAATTTTAGTTTAATATCATATCTTAAAATGAAAATTTAGTTACCTGTAAACTTTATCTTCAAATTCGAAAAATAAAAGTAGAAAAGAGTCCATACAACCTTCAAATGATGCAAAATCTATGAGCTGATTTGCAAAGACCAGGTACAATAGCGATAAAGTTACCAGCATATCTATGCATACAAATATATTCGCATCAAAAACTCACAAATTATTAAGGAAAATTTAATACGTAGATAATTTTACTCTTTCTTCCTTTAATTAATGAGATTCATCGATTATTTTGCTTTTATGTATTTTTATAAATTTCTCTTGTAAAATATTTTGTGTACAAAAATTTATTCAAAATATATATTAACTTTGTTTGTAGAAACTGTAAAAGAAACTTGATTTGGAATTTTCACAAATCAAGCAAAGAAATTCAAGTTGTTTCTTTACAACATAAGTAAACTTATGATTATTGGTTTAATTTTTAAGGGCTACAGGGATGATGGTCTAATGGTGTAATTTTGTAATTTTGTATTGTTATAGTGTAAATAGAGAGACTCTCCACACATCTCTTTTTTCAATTTTCAATATTTTAGTTTTGTTACATTTGATTACAACTGATTTGATCATGATTAATTAATTACAATTTTGTTCACGATTTCTAACAAGTTAATTGTAATCGTAAGTAATTGTGATTATAACTGTGGTTCTGTTTTAGATTTTATTTTATATAACATTTTACTAGTTCATAATTGTCTCAAATTACAATCTAACTCGTTCCAAATAAACTTAAAGATCTAAAATTGAGCCAAGTGTCACAGGCTACTTATTATCATAATAAAACCGTGCAGGAACTAACACTTGAAACTACGAACAAAAAATGTTAACTCATTGTTAACCCTTAGAAACGTGCACATCTTATGAAACACGAAATAACAAATGAAAAATGTTAACTCAGCCTTAACTTTTAAAAACATACACAATTTATGAAACAATTAAGTATGAAAATAGAGAAAAATTTAAATAAGATTAAAGAACACGAAAGAGTTTGATAATCACTTTGTGATAATTACCGCACGATTTTACTGGACTAAAGAGTAGCCCAAGACATAAGAAGCATCATTTGTGCATAAATACTTTAAAGAAAAACAAAAAACGAAAGTATCCACAAAATAAACCGACACATAAATAGTTAGAGAAAAATATAGGGGTCAAAAAATGAATATGAAAGAATTTGATTACGTGTGAAACCATTAGTCAAACCTGTATTAATTCTCCGGTTTCGTTTGTTTTAGGCTTTAGCTTTATGATATGCCTACACATTGAAACTCGGTCCCTGCAAAAACCATTGCGGCAAAGCCTTGTGTTGTTTTTGTGGGCAATACTTCTACGTCTATCCAATCATTCAAGCCCTCAACTATTCTTCTCTTCCATCAATTTCACATCGATTCTTGTGCAAATCCGCTCTGTACCTCACTTCTTTATCCCCCAAAACCTCAATTTTTTCTTGAGAAATTCTTGTTTTTTGTTCTGGGTCTATGCAGATTTGAGTGTACTTGATCTGCCATTGTCAATTGAGTCTTGCACCCAGAACCCGTGTGCTGGACTTTGAGGCTCCGAGTTTGCGGATCGGTAATGAACCCGCTCTCAGCTCGACGCTTCGGGTGAGGGCGGCTTGCTTTTGTGTGACGGTGAGCTTGTGAACATGGAGAGATCTGGTGGTACAGATTTAAGGGAGTTCTCGGGAAGTTTCAGTTCAGGTCAGCTATATCAGCTCTTCTCTTATTTGGGTCAGCTTTGTTGGATTTTATTAATGAACCCGTTTACATTTTAAACAATTTCTTCGTTTTCAGTTTGTTTGGAATAAGTTATATTTTGTGTTTTCAGTAATACAATTACGGTTTGATTGCTAGATTTTACTTTATTTTATTGTTCATACGATAAACTCTGTCATTGTAATGAATTATGTTTGTGTGTATGTCTATGCACAAAGCGATGCTGTTTGATTGCTTGTTAACTAATTATGTACTTTTGCGAAGACTACACTTAATCCAGGTAGTTCACTATATTATTTGTAATCGTAAGCACTCGTTGGTGATTTGTCTATTTTTTAAGAGTACTTAAAAGATCAATCTTTCATACCGAATCGCTAAACATAAGCAAAAGAATATTATATTAGTCATGAAGTTCTATGTTAGATGGTTCTAGTTGCAACTTTTTCTTACTCCTTGGAAACGCAAAATTTTCTTAGATATCCTTGTTTATCTTTCTATGAATTAAATCATAGGTATAATTTGTTCGATCCATAATCGAAGTTGGATGTTAATCTATAGCTCTTCGCTTTCATACATATAAACTTGTGCCCGATTTCATTGTCTTTTTTATTGCTTGATATAGTTAAATTGCTGATTTTGGTCTAAAATTGCACTGATTTGAATCATGTAGATGCTGCACTTTTCGATGCATCACAATATGCATTTTTTGGGCAAGATGGTGTGGAAGAAGTTGAGTTGGGAGGTCTCGGAGGTGAAGATAATGATGCACATACAGTTGGCTTTGGGGATGATGAATACCATTTGTTTGATAAGGAAGAGGTAAAGTGGCACAATAATTGCTTAGGCATATGTTTTCTAATTTAAAATTTTGGGTACTTAGGAGTTGCAGAGTTTTCGAACTTTTAAATTTTGGGTACAATAATTGCTTAGGCATATGTTTTCTATAGATTTATCTATAGCATACCTGGTTGTGGTATCTTCCTTCATTCTATGGCATTCATTTAGCATTTAAAATTATATCGCCTTTTTTAATGGTCAATGCTGACAATATGTAGTTTTACAGTTTATCATTAATAAAATGATGTTGAAACTTTATTATGATTTTCTTAGCATTTGTATTGCTACATGTTCTCTTTCCTGCTGAAAATAATGGTCTATTGTTCCCCTCAATGGATGTGGATGTCCATTTGCTATTTGTCATGATAACTCGCTTGAGCACTGAATAACTGTCCAAAAGACTGACATATTTTTTTCTCTTATCCGGCCAGGGGTCTAACTTAGGATCTCTATCTGATCTAGACGACTTGGCAACCACATTTTCAAAGGTCAGTTACTTGATTTTATGCGTTGCGATCTTTGAACTCTAAATTTGATGGTCTAATGCTATAGCTCATAGTAGTCAATCATCATGTGGATCTAATTCTGTTGCTTGAACAATTTGTATACATTGTACTCTCCAATCTTCAGACTTGTGTGTGCGTGTGTTTGTTTGTGTTTTTTAAATATAGCAAATTCAAATTTAAACAAATGTTTCTTAAATAATAAATAGACCATTGTTCTCTCAGGTGGAACATAATGAGATGACCAGAAGGCTATACATAGCGACCTGAGTTTATACTGTTGTACTATTTAAAATAAAAAATTGATGTCTGGAGTACTTGATAGATTTCAAACTATCATTCAGTTGTCATTTTCAATGATAGACCTGCATTATCATTAGAAGGTTATAAAGCTGAACATTTGGATAACTTTGCACAGAACACATACACATTCACATTCACGGGATATTTGGATATTTGAGAAACATATGCATGTGCCGGGACTTATTTGGATTGAAGCTGTACTCATCTATCGGTTTGATCTATTTACATGTAGAGTTGTCAAGTTCAGTTATTGTTTAAATAACTAGTAGAAATAGTAAATAACTGGACTGGTTATGAATCTTGTTTGGATAATTACAAAAGAAAGAAGGAACAGCGTTGTCATTGTTGTCTTGTTTGGAAAGGATTGAGGGGAAGAAACTAAAGTACTCATAATGATCACGAGCTGAGTAACAGAGAAGCAGTAAATCAGTTTGAATAAAACAATTTGATTAATGAGTGGTGAGTTTTAAATTGTTCAATGTTGCATTCAGATTGTCCTCTGCTTTTTGTTGGTTATCATGTGGCCCTGCCGTTGCCCCTCAATTTCAAACATCAAATCTGCAAATCAAGGGTCCACGAAATAAGTTTGTTTGAGCGATAGATATATCAAAAGATGGTGGCCCAATTTAACATACACTTATTTTTCTTTTGATGTTGCAACTATCTCAGAGCTGCGGTGCGAAATCATGTTAACTCCTTTTAGTCAAATAAAGTGATTGCTTTGTGCTGTAGCAGCCTGAGGGTGTATGACAAATTTTGATCTTCTTTTTCAGTTCTAATAATTACTATTAAAGTTCCTTGAAGCAAATGCTTGATATTTGACATATTCATTTCGTCATCTCTTTCTATCTAATTTTCAGTAGGTCCCTCGATTGCAATTTTTCATCATCTGTCATATAGTACTTCTTGCTATTATGTTTTTCTTTTTTGGCTGGTATTTGTTTTTGTTTGTGAATAAAAAGGATTGTTTTATTTTCAGTTAAACAGAGTTGTTGCAGGACCAAGACATCCTGGAGTTATTGGGGATCGAGGATCTGGTTCTTTTTCAAGGGAAAGTGAGTAGATCATTTACTCTTCAGCCCACATCCACCCCAAGTTCCCCATTTTATCTCTTATACCATGTTATCTTATCTAGTGTTTGATTGCCACTATTTTTGACAATTTTTCTTCAAAGTGGGATCATTATCTTGTGTTGAGTAACATCTAAGATCTGCCACGTAATAGTGGTTTAAGAATCTAAGACCAAGAAAATCTACTATTCAGACATACGAAATTGGTTTTTGATCTTGCTGAGCATATGCGTATTTGCTTTTTTAGGCCACTGCAAATGGCTGCATTTCCTTTTCTTTTTTTCACAAGTTTGAAGCACCTGCAGACATAATTTAATGTCAGCTTTGATTCATTGCCATTTGGAATTGCTTTCATTTATTTTATATGAATAACTTTATCTTTGATTACTTAGTAGCAGAATTTATGTGCAGGTTCATCTGCTGCTGAATGGTCGCAAGATATAGATTTTCCTGATTGGGTAGAGCATATATCTGACACAGAGAGCTGCCAGGAAAGCAAAAGATGGTCATCTCAACCACATCTGTCTTCAGAGTCAAAACCTATATATAGAACATCGTCATACCCACTGCAGCAGCACCAGCAACAATTTCCTAGTGAACTTATTTTAGAACCAAAGTCATCTTTCACTTCTTACCCTCCTCCTGGTGGCATATCTCAGCAGTCTCCGCCACGCCACCATTCACGTAACCTGAATATTTCAGCTCTTATAGGTGGATCTCAGTTACCCTTCTCTGCACCAAACCTCTCTCCTTTATCAAACTCTGATATTCGTATATCTAATGCGCCTCATGGGTACCGTTATGGTGGAAATATGTCTCATTTAATCTCTCCCGGTATTTCTCTTGGTAGCGGACGACAAACCCACTGGCACAATCATGCTGGGCTACTTCATGGAGATCACTCCACCCTCTTTAATAATATTTTGCAACAGCAATACCTTCATCAAACTAACTTGGTCTCCCCGCATCTGATGTCACAACAGCAGCAGCTGCAACAGCAAAGATTGCATCTTTCAGTCCAACCATCTTTAACCCATTTTTCAGCTCTGCAATCGCAATTATATAATGCACTTCCATCTCCTCCATCGCATTTGAGGAAGCATGGATCTGCAGATATGAGTAATCAACGACCTAAGATGCCTCAAAGAGGTAGACATGTACGTTTATCTCAACAGAATTCTGATGCTAGCCAGAAAAGTGATAATAATTGGCCACAGTTCAGATCCAAGTATATGACAGCCGATGAAATAGAAAGCGTTCTTAGAATGCAGCATGCTGCAACTCATAACAGTGACCCTTATATAGATGATTACTACCACCAAGCTCGTCTTGCAAAAAAAGCTAATGAATCAAGGTCAAAACATCGCTTCTGCCCAGCTCATATGAAGGAGCCCTCTTCTCGATCACGTGGTAGCACAGAATCACAGCCTCACCTCCAGGTTGATGCTCTTGGAAGGGTTTCATTCTCCTCTATTCGTAGGCCTCATCCTCTCCTAGAAGTTGACCCTCCATCCTCTGCTTCAGGTGATGGCAATGTTGAAAAGAAAGTGTCTGAGAGGCCTCTGGAACAGGAGCCCATGCTGGCTGCTAGAATAACAATTGAGGATGGCCTACGTCTTCTTCTTGATGTAGAGGACATTGACAGGTTTCTACAATATGGTCAGCCTCAAGATGGAGGGACCCAGCTAAGGCGGAGACGGCAGATTCTGTTAGACGGCCTCGCAGCTACACTCCAGCTCGTTGATCCACTTGGTAAAAGTGGCAGCTCAGTGGGTTTGAATCCCAAGGATGACATTGTGTTTCTTCGGTTGGTTGCTCTTCCTAAAGGTCGGAAGCTCATTTCTAAATACCTTCAGCTTCTCCAACCTGGTGGCGAGCTTGCACGTATAGTTTGCATGGCTATATTCCGTCACTTGAGGTATTTGTTTGGTGGCCTGCCTTCTGATGGAGCAGCAGCCAAGACTATCACTAGTCTTGCAAATACAGTCACTGAATGTGTTGCTGGCATGGACCTCAATTCTCTTAGTGCATGTTTTGCAGCAGTAGTTTGTTCCTCAGAGCAGCCACCACTCCGTCCACTTGGTAGTTCTGCTGGAGATGGAGCATCTGTTATCTTAAAATGTGTATTAGACAGAGCGACTCATCTTTTAATTGATCCTCAGGCCTCTATCAACCGTGGTATGCCAAATCCTGTCCTGTGGCAGGCTTCATTTGATGCATTTTTCAGTCTCCTAACCAAGTATTGCCTCAGCAAATATGATAGTATAATGCAGTCAATATATGCCCAGGCCACCCAGCCTAGTACAGATATCATTAGTGCTGAGGCAGCAAGAGCTATAAACAGGGAAATGCCTGTAGAACTTCTACGTGCTAGTCTTCCCCACACAGATGATCAACAGAGGAAGCTATTAATAGAATTTGCTCAGCGTTCTATGCCGGTAAGCGGATTTAATGCTCATGGTGGGAGCAGCGGTCATGTAAGTCCGGAATCCGTTAGGGGTTAATGGAAATGGATAATTCACTACTAATCCAGAAACATCAATATTGTAGATGGGTCTGATTGGTATTGTGCTCGTTTTCTTCATGGTCAGAAAAGTGATCAGGGGGCTCAATAGTTGATTTGTAGCATGGGGAGTAACACTACAGGGCATGCATATATCGTAGGGAATGGGGCCGTTCTATGTTATATTTCTTTTAAGAGTTCTTAGTTTCAAGTCTGTCAGATGCTTTAGCAGATTTAACACTGTTTCGCAAAACTCTGTATTTTATGTTTGAAGGGTGTTACTGTGTTAGTGATTGTAAGAGTTATGATATGGGAGCGTTATTTTTATTGCTCTCATTTTTAACTCAGAACGAACGAACGAAACTGGAAGTATCAGGCTAAAATTATCCTGGTAATTGATTGGTGCATTTCCGTGGAGTTTTTGTGTTCTTTTTAAGTTGGATATCCCTCCTGTTTTTGTCGAAGGGAGAAACTTTCTGGGAGGACAAGCGGTTCCACACTTCCAGTTCTGCTATTTCTGGACCCTGAAGGAATTTTTTACGAATGCATATTGTTTTTACAGGTTTATGCTTGACAGAAATGTCTTACATATATATACACGGGTGTGTGTGCACGCGTGCTCGTGCTTGACATGGATCTTATTGCATCAAAATCAGTCATCCTGTTCCGATATATAACATCGTTCCTCCAGGATTATTTCTTTCAACTTGGGATTTTAGCAGAGTTTGAAGGAGATATTTGTCAACTTAAGAAATAAAATGGCAGATGATATTCGTTTGGTACCATGTATCAAATCTATAGATATTTATTTAAGTATCGTTTTCCTTTTTTGTTCCTTTGTTTGGTTTCCCAAAATTTGTTTTAGTGAGTTTATTAATCTTACTTGTTTATTCCGATGATGATGTATGTAGTATAATTTTATTTTATTTTAAAAGAAAGCATCGTACACAATTATACAGATATTTTTAAATTGACATAAATTTTATACATGTAACATTTATGATAAGGAAATAGTATACACTCCGTATTAAATATGCTATTTAAGTGAATTTCCCCCCAAAATTTATAATATATTTATCTAATTATGATTTGTCAAAATGGTTAATTTAATAAAAAAAAGTGAGGGTAAATAATGAGAATTGATCGTTCTACATAAATTTTTGATATTTTCACAAGTGATCACGTATTTGTACGATCTCTTATCGTACAAGTAATTGATGCATCAAATATAGGACACAAATGTGGATAGTTGATGCATTGTATAAGTAATTGATAATTTCCAGTGTCACACATACTTGATTAATTGTACTTATCATTATCATTGTTGAAATTTATAATACGAATAAACATCCTGCACACATAAGACTATTAAATGAGCATAAAAGCTAAACATAATCAACTAAATTAAAACAGACCGAATTTTAAAAGAAACTACAAAGTAAAAATTGATTATGGGGGTAAGAAGCCAAGTTCTTGGAGTCTAAAATAAATTTGTAATATTCGGAAATCAAAGCTACTCTATGATATTTTGACAAGGATGACAAATATCTGGATATAAACCATGTGGTTTACAGCCTTTCATCCCCAGAGGCTGCGTACATAGAAGAATTTTTACTCGTACTTTTTCCCCTTGAACTTTCCCTTGGAGATTCTGCTGAGAAACCTAGAATCCAGCTTCTGGAAATTTTGCTGAAGCTGCCGGAGTGCATTGTAGACGAATCTGTCAATTTTGTCATCATATTTCTCATACAGAACAGGAATTGTGTGGGCAGCAACAAAACCTTCAATTAGAGAGGATCATTTTGCATGTCATTGCTCATTCATTCTATGAATGTAAGTCATTTTCATTCTCTGTTCTATTTTATTTGAATTCATTAATTAGAAGGGGGGAAAATATAGACTCAAGAAGATCCTCTAAATATTCCAGCACTCAGGTGAGCATGTAGAACTACATCGGCAAGGGCCACATCGGAGCCTGGTGAGAATATGAAACTTCAATTGGCAAGAACTTGCCAGGCCTCTTATCATCAGTAATGGTACCACAAATTCTTACAAACTGGTTACATCAAACTATTCTACTAGGTATACAACATGAATTACTAACATTGTTATGATACAGAGCCTAAAGTTACAGTATCATGACCATTTGTTTTTGTTTTTTTTCTCGAAAAATTAGTATTCCAATTTTTCTAGTTCGAATAAAAAAATATGGTCAATAGAAAATTTAACACCATACAACTGCACATAATCATCCATCTTTAGAGATGACTTATGTAACACGGACTTGGCAAGCTTCGTAGGTGGTTACTTTTTCTTTCCAAGTCAATTGACAATGCCCGTCCTTCCAAGCCCCAACCCAATAAAGAGCTCATACATGCAGGGCTTTTTTTTTGCCCTTTTTGTTATGCTAAGTCAAAAACTACAGCTTTCCTATATTAAATTGGGTAATGACTGATGATAGCAAATACAGAGTCTATAATAAGCTCAGTTAACTGGATTCATCTCCAAAATACAACACTTTCCTTAGCTAGCTAACATTTTTGAGGCATATGCAAAGCTGCTTGAAGTGAATAGAGTAAGCAATTATGTAGTTCCAGAAAACGGCAAACTCTCTTACCAGTATAAGCAACAGTCAGAAAATTACACCAGCTTCCAACTATAGCAAAAGTCCACAAGCTTGCCACAACCTTAACATGAGAGAATTTTCAAAAGTCAAGAATTACCATGAAGCACATCTAAAGTTGTTTCAGTACCCAGAAAATGACTATACGATAAACTATAAATAAAAAAATGCAGTTTCAAGTTCAATATATATATATTTTTTTGTTGGGGGTGTGGCGGGTTGGCATGCAGTGATGATTCACAGAGTTCTGTTAAATAAAATAACATTATTCCAAGCTGAAGAAGTACAAAGGGTATCTTTACATACATCTTTTCAGATATTAAAATTCTTTTTTTTTAGAAGTTGTCATCATACAATTTTTTGCCTTGATAATTTATCACCAAACTGGGCTACACCACAGATCAAAGAATACCGGAGAAAGTTGAGTATACCACTAGAAACTGCTTAATGTTTCCACCACAAGCAACATCCTGAAGAAAGATCAACGCACGATTCAACTCAACACCTATTGAGATGGCAATCTTGACAAACAAATCATTGGGCAGGACCAGACGAGGAACTTTAGAAGGAGACCTGATGCCGTTGAGAAATTATCAAGATAAATGAGGAATTTTAACCCAGATGCAGGTAATATTAGCATCAACCAAGTTCCACAAACAACGGGCATAATATATTACCTGTTCAATAAGCCAGAGGCATTTGACAAAACAAACTGACCAACCATACCAATAACCACAGCAGAGCATAAAAGGGAGAGAAAATGGTAATTCAGCCATTCAAAAAGCACCCAAACTGCAGTGGCACCAACTACAACACTTGCTGATATCTTCTTGTTCCTCCATAATAGCACATCAGCAGCTGCACATATATGTAAATTAAATACTTACGAGAATTTTTTTTTTTAAATGTTGCAATTGTAGGACCATGTTAAGAATATAAATTTTATTTGAAAAAGACAACCTACATTTGCCACCCCCCAAAATATGGTGAACAGGCTTCTGTCGACCAAAAATTCTATTGAACTGAGAAGTGACTGTACTCGATATCTCCTCCTCGAAAAAAGATCTAGATTTCTGCTTTGAAATACCATCAGAAAGGGTCCCCATAATATCTTGCAGAAGCTTCTCTGATGTTATTCCCTCAGGCATGACTCCTGAACTCTATAAGAATAGCAAAATCAATGTCAAGTCTAAGGATGAATTTCAAAGTTACCAAACCTTATACCCTGATTAATCTTCAGAAATAGCAAAACTCATTGCAAGAAAATCAAATTAGTATCATATGATAACAGTTTGCATGTGAAAATCCACTTAAACATAAATGTCACACATAAACAGCATCATAATCCATAGATATATTTATAAGCACAATATAACCAAAATCAAAACGTACACGATCAGGTGGCCTATCTTGCTCAGGTTATAGGACAAAAGCTGAAACCCAAAAAATCAGCAAGAGAGTAACCAATGAATTATGACTACCATGGATTTGACAGAAGGAGATTTACGATTTCATCGACTGAATTAAGACCCCCAACGTTGTCACGTCCCAATTAGAGTTTTAGTTTTAATTGAAAAACAAACCGTAAAAGAATCACATTTATCAGCTGGATTATACGGGTGATTTATAATCTTCTAAAACAGTAACAACGGACCCGGATTAGAGCCCTCCACTATATAGAACAAACAGAAAGAAAATAAGTAGTCTGAGCAAGCAATCGAAATGTTAAGTACTGTCCACCTCCCCACCCCACCACCCGGGTCCGTGAAAACAAACATAACCAATTGATGAAATGAAATAATACACAGAAGCAAATCAATCTGTAGAAATCAAGAACTAAGAAAAGGACTATAAAGGACAACAAGTGAAAGTAGTTTTTCAAAGAAAAAGTGACAAATCTCGAATATGACTAAAGCAAGAGTAAAGGTTCTTTCCATAAATCCATATATATAAACTACTTTCAACTCTAAAAACTGCATTGATTCGTAGATAATAGAAGAGGACCCAGAAATAGAAATTACACATAAGAAGTACAGAGAGAAGTATAATAATAAACATACATTTCCCAAAAAGAATCAAAAGTGAGTAATAAAGCTAGTGCCACCAATAAAATGGAAACAATGAGAGAATGAGAATACAAACCGGAGTTGGAAAGATTTGGGTTTTTCGGAGAAAGGGTTTTGACAAAATGCGAATAGAAACGAAGTTGTTTTTCTTATCGGTGTCCACTTGCTTTGCTTTTGCTGAAACCAATGCGCGACTACTCTACTCTGAACATTTATGACCTCGATCGATCAATATTTACTTTAGATGATGACCACGACTAATAAGAATAAAATTAGGATTCCAAGCGGCAAATATTATGTGCACGGGCTATATTTAGCGACGGACGCCGATATTCGGTCACTCACTCACGTGTACTGTATTTCGCTTTGCAAAATTTAAATATTCCTTTCCGTCCACCATAATAGTCGGTTAAGATATTTGTTATAATTTTATTATCTTTATTTATTGTTTATAAGAAATATGTATGAAAAACGTAATCTTTTGATAATTGTAAGCATAACATTCTAATTTAAAGTTAATATTTAATAATTAATTTAGTTAATTAATATACTCTTTAACGTCTATAAATTTTCTTAAAACAATTATTATTATTATGAATCGGAGTAAATAATTTCTAAATGGCATTTTGATTTTTGGTGCACGGGTATGTAAAGTATTCCAAGCTTACTAATTTACGATACATAAGACTCAAGTGTAAACAACCCGGTTATCACAAAATTAATATATACTCTATTTTAAACAATTTTAGCTTATGATATAAATGAATAATTAAAATGGGTCTAAATAAATTTATAATAGCTTAGTAAGTATAAAAATGATTTTTATATATGAGAAAAATGAATGTGAGTGACTTTGTTTGTACAAAACCTCTCTATTTACTCTATAATAATATCAAAATACATATTTAACCTCCATATTTCAAGTCAATTGAAGGATTTACATGTGCAAAATCCCTAAACCCCTATATAAATTTATTGACTATCCATCTCATTTATTATATCCGTACGTGAATATAAACCTAATTTTATTCATAAATCTGGCTCGTATAAAACACACAATTATTACTACGTACTCCCAAGAACTTGATTAAGGGCTTGAATGATTTGAGTTTCAATTGGCTTCATCATTTCTTTCATAAGCCCAACGGGTTTGTTTCCATTTTCTTCCTTTTTATACAACTCATTTATTCTCTATTTCATTCTCTTGACCCCCAAACTGGGCCATAGAAATTGCGCGGGTGTTGTTAACTGGGCTCTGTAAAAAGATACTACCAGGAAAAAAAAAGTATACTCACTTATTTGTAATTTGATTTCTTTTTGTTCAGCATTTTATAAGTTGATTTTATTACGTTTTAATTAGTTTACTATTAATGGAATTCAAATTTGATTGTTTGACATGATTTTTCCTGTGGTTTTCTATTACCCAACCCAAAGACAGTCGAGGCCTCTCACAATGTGTAATAATAGCACTACGGATGTTGTATGCACTTTTTACACCGACAACTGAGCATTTTAATATGAATTTAATATTTACTCTATGATATTTAAAATAAATAAATATGCTGTAAGAACATGAACCGTTATAAATAGTCTTTAAAAGGAAGTATTGACAATACAGTTTGAACATAAATCTTATCCGAAACACTGGTATCTAATCATTAATTATTTATGTAACTGAATCAATTCTAAACTTTTATAGAATCTTATTATTATTATGAGAAGATTTTCACTAGACTTATCTCACACATTGTCATTTCATCAACTATTTATATATAAAAAATCTTGTAAAAATATCCTTTTTTTTTCATGCAAAATTATGAGTGCTACTCAGAGGTAGTTTATGATCGCAAGAACGAAAGTGACCACGAAATAGGCTTGTCATTGAATTGATTATTGACCCAAATAACTTAAAAATCAGGATTAAAAAGAAAGCCAAGTAGTGCCACTCTGGCACCAATCAAAACCCTCAAAACCTTATCGCACATCAATAATGTAATCTTCTCATCATCCACTTTCCAAAAATCCATTATCCAAAACAATCCATTTTCCTTCACATATCACAACAATTTCTATACTACCACCCATACCCAGTTTGTAGTACACATTTTCCCCATAAGTTAGCCAAATTGTTTTCAAGAAAAGAAATAAAAGAATGGCCTCAACTTCATGTTTCTTGCACCACCATGGTCTTACAACCGCCGCCAAATCACCATCACAACGCCATGTCCCAACCCTCCACCTCAAGCCCAACCAGATAGTATGCCGTGCCCAGAAGCAGGCTGTCCAAGAAGATGACAGCGTCGTGTCTCGTAGATTGGCACTCACTGTGCTCATTGGTGCTGCTGCCATTGGCTCTAAGGTCTCCCCTGCTGATGCTGCTTATGGTGAAGCTGGTACTCAATTTACCCCATCTATCTATCCTTATAAATACATTTCTACTTATTCATAATACTCACTTTGGTCCTCAATATCTGACATCTAACTTTTGTGTACTATTATTAAGAAAGCTAAATTTAGTGTTAAAGATCACATCTTCTAACAAACTTGTCCCTGAAATACTCGTTATCAAATACTCCTTACGTACTATAGAGGTAATTTAGTGTGTCAAAAAGTCTTAGATATGTGTGAAGTGATAAATATCGTAGAAAAAGAATTAAAGAGTTAGATGTCAGATATCAAGGAATAGAGAGAATACTTTGGCTTCATATTATTGACATAACTATGTTTAGAGATCCAGAAATTTCTTTCTTGGGATCATAAATGACATTTCCAACAACTAGATTTTTCACCCCTTTGATATACATGTTTAATCTATAAAATGTAATATTATGATGACCCTTTTGTTTCTGCTTTGAGATTTTAGATTCATAAAGATTTTAGATTGTAACGTATACTTTCAGAATCTATAATATCTGAAATTTAAAACTGAAACAAATTTCAGCCAAAATTATAGTATTATTCTAGTTCATAGAGAAGGTATCCAACAATATGAAGTGTAGTAATTGGTTAGCTTGACATATTGATGGCAGCAAATGTATTTGGGAAGCCAAAGACAAACACAGACTTCATGCCATATGATGGAAAGGATTTCAAGCTATCAATTCCTTCAAAATGGAACCCAAGCAAAGAGGTGGAGTTCCCTGGTCAGGTTCTTAGGTATGAAGACAACTTCGACACCACCAGCAACCTTTCCGTCATGGTTACTCCTACTGACAAGAAGTCCATCACCGACTTCGGTTCACCTGAAAATTTCCTATCCACAGTAATATTTTATCCCTTGTATATTCATCTTGCTGCAATTTAATACAGTAACTTTCTTCAGATGAAAATTAACTTTTCTAGTTCTTGAATTTTCATTATGTGAAAAAAAAAAAGAAACACTGTTAAGTTCCCTTTGTTTGATCACATTCAGTTTTGCCTTTATAAATCGAAAGACTTTCGCGAGATGGGGTAAACAATAAAGCATTGATTGATAAGATTTGGGTGTTATATCTGGCTTTCAGGTGGACTATTTGCTAGGGAAACAAGCCTACTCCGGCAAAACTGCTTCAGAGGTAATCAGCTATAAACTACAAGCTACAGCTCCAATTTTATTTTTCAAAGCTAGATCTAAAAATATGTACATATCACGCGAACATGCATATGCTAATATATAAAATGTGAACTGGAATTTTCAGGGTGGCTTTGAACAAGATGCAGTGGCAACAGCAAATATATTGGAGAGCTCAACACCAGTGGTCAGTGGGAAACCCTATTACTACTTGTCTGTGTTGACAAGGACCGCCGATGGGGATGAAGGCGGCAAACACCAACTTATCACAGCCACAGTTTCAGATGGTAAGCTTTACATATGCAAGGCTCAAGCTGGAGACAAGAGATGGTTCAAGGGAGCAAAGAAATTCGTCGAGAGTGCTGCAACTTCTTTCAGTGTTGCTTAAAATAATGGAATGTGGTTTTTGTGAGTAAAAATCAGCTTAATTAAACTCGTGTTGTTTGGTTGAGTTGTCTAAACATTTTACACCCCTCCATGTCTTAGAGATGCTCAAGCAATCCATTGAAGGAAGCTAATTTAATGTGGATAATTCAATATTTCTATGCATATATAAGGTCTAGCTATTTTCTCACAAGATTGATTGAATTCTCTCTGCATTTTCCAAGTATTTGCATTATTAACGATAAAAAAAATTAAAAAAAAACAAAAAAAAAACTCTCTTATAAGAATGACGCTACCAATCTACAGTCTAACTTGGATTGTTAGAAGTTAAAGACTACTAAACGAGGAAGAATTTTTTGTTTACAGCAAGTTAAAGACTACTAAACGAGGAAGAAATTTTTGTTTACGGCAAGTTAAAGATTACTAGACGAGTAAAGTTACATTTTTTTCCTCGTTTGAATGTTCCTCCGCTTCCGTTGGGTGGTCTCGTTAGGAAGGATGTTATGGGAATTTCTTCTATTAGAGTTTGCTAGCTTTTTTTTTTAATGTTTCTTTAACCCCTTTCTCTCTCTCTCTCTCACACACACACACAAAATAACAATGACTTCATTATTGAAGAAGTTGAATTATTGATACTTTGAGATACTGAGGCTTAGTAAGTTGAACTCAAAATAATTTGAATCAATTCACAATTTAAAGGCTACTTAACATTAAGGTTGGAGGCTCAATTTCATTCGCCGTAAAGGCCATTTTTAATTTCCTCATGTTCGGCACATTACTTCAATTGAGGCAAGTGGAAGATCTATCAGCAGCTAATATGGTCATCAACCTTGTTAGATATTTAAAGTGAACCATAAGCTTTGACTCTCTGAATTCAAGTCCATAATGCTTGTCTAATTCACTTGGACGGAGATTTATTACGATTATGCGTGACAATCTGAATACTTGAACCACACAATAGACCTAGAAAAGAACTTGTACAGATCTTGATAAATGCAGACTAGGCAAAAAAAAAAGTAGATGTCACTTATCTTCTCGTCAATAATACAAAACCAACAAAAGCGTCTTTAATACCTTCTATTACTTTGTCACTTCATTCTGCCAAAATTGAAAATTCACGAAATACAAATAATCTCAAACTTCTAATAACTTACCCTCGACAGTAATTGCCGAGTGGTAAAAGTATGAAGTATTTGGCTTATTAGGGAAGGGCAGAAATTGGGAGAATTTGGGCCCCAACTACAATTACTCCAGACCACTCGGCATAAACATGTTTCTCACCTTAGCTCCCCAAAAGAAAAGGTTTTAAACAGTTGAGATTTCTTAACAATGACCTAATTATCAACAACCTCAATCAGGGTAGTTTCATAATCATCAGGAGCTACGAACCCATGTAGATTCATCACAGTTGCAGCAACATTGGCAAGCCCGCCATTAGGAACATCCTTGCGGTATCTGACACCAGGTAGCAGCCCAGGACCACCAATTGCAATCGGTACCTAGATAAACATTCAAGCAATATGTCAGAGTAGACTAACAAATACTTAATAGGCATACCACCATCACGAATTCAACTCAGCAGAATCTAGACATCCTAAATTTTACTATGATTCCTGTTTTCAGTCTTCCACTTTAGGTAATAATAATAATGATGTTTTTCTTTGCTTTACACTGGCTGGCGTCCATGTAAAGTTGTATGGCAGAGGTTTTAGTAAACAGCACAAGATATATTTACCATCATCAGTATTTCTAGTACAAAAAAGACGAAGCACACTTACAGGCTCTAGAGTATGAGAAGTAAGAATTTGGATGTTGCCATTTTTGTCCAGAAGCGGCTCTCCTTTCTTGTTTCTCTTCACCATATCCTCAGCATTCCCATGATCTGCAGTTACAACATATATTCCACCCACTTGCTCAATTGCATCAAGGATCATCTGCCAATTAGAGAAAGGCCCGTAAAGTTAGTCCATACAACCACTGATATAACATCAGACATGAAGTTCATTTAGTTCTTTTTTATATAAAATAAATGGAGAAATGAAAAGGAAAGTGAAAGCTTGCTATAGATAATGATGTGAAAATTCTCTGCTGATTCAGTTCCTTGAGCTGCATTAATACACATTATAATTTTGGTTTTAGCTGCATTAATACACACATTATACTTTTGGCATTACATGTACAACAGGAATATAGCTTAAAACTCCACTAAATTGCCATCAATCTCTTCTCGTTGCAAAACTAGATCATCATGTTGTTTTTTTATCATAGGCATTTGGTCCACTGGTATAATTCAACTTTACCAACAAAGAGTTTGAGAGAGCTATTTGTGGTGGTAATATATGCAAATTAAAGATGAAAGAAGGTAGGTTACTTCCTACCATTGGGCCCCTTCCCCCAGGTTTAGGCACTACTCTTGTGATAAATTAGGACTATTACGAATAAAATTATGGTAGTTATTGGTTATTCAAATATATACAAAATAACATGTACTTAAAATCTGACATCTATATATATAGTACACACAAATTGATCGCTGAGTCAACTTTTAAAATCTTGACCGCATACAGTTTCTCCTACCGCTACCATGATTTCTTGTGTCATCTCAAGGACAACTCTCCACCACTTCCAGAGAAAAAGAAAAAGGAAAAATAAATGAAATCATCTCATTATATCAAGCATAGCAAGAACTTTGGACTGGTGCTATTGGACAAGTACAAAGCAAGATTATATTTCTGAATTATCATACCTTGACAGCTTCATCAGCAGCTTTGCAAGCCACAATTGTTGCTTCGATGTCACCAGTATGCCCCACCATGTCACCATTTGGTAGGTTAACACGCACCTTTAAAAAGAGAAATCATGATGTAATATATCTCAAAAATTTGAACCACATTTCCGTCAAGACAACATTGTTTGAGAAGCAATGACAAGAAAAGTTTAAATGGTTACCTGGTGAAATTTACCGCTAAGGATGGCATCCCTAGCCTTCTCTGCAATCTCCAAAGCCTTCATCAATGGTTGTACATTAAATGTAATCCCACTGTCACTTGGAACCTCGACATATTCTTCCATCTCTGGGTTAAAATATCCCGAGCGATTTCCATTCCAGAAAAAGGTAACATGACCAAATTTGACAGTCTCACTAAATAATGAAAAATAAAAAAGATAAGCTTATGTACAATGACCTATGATGTTACAAAATAATATCTCGTACGGTAATGTTGTAAAAGTACAAATATCGAGCAAAACGCAAATGATTGCGGATAAACTTCAACTAATATGACAGATTCTATTATACTTCATCCAACACAAGATTTTAAAAGAGCCCTAGTTGTAATTTATTTATAACCTATCATAAGACTTCTAGTAATAGAAGTCACGAGTGAAGAAATTACATACGATCAACAAGGAAGTTAATCATAATATACTAAACCAATTAGAAGAGCAGTGACAAGAAGACTGTATTTTAGAAGCACAAAAATCAATCACCAAGGTGGCATGACAGGCACACGTGAAGTCAAAATTAGTAGTAGTATTTTCCAATAATATGTCTTTTTATTTTTGAGAACAGGATGATCAAAAGGTCCATGAGAAAATCATATGAATAACATAATTTACTTATGGGGAACCAACCTGCAAGCAAAAGTACGTACACCATTATGTGTCAGGTATTCACCAGACGTTCTGTCTATCTCAGGAGGAGAAACAAGGTAACGACTTGGAAGCTTCAACTCCCCATCATATTGAAGCATCCCCGCATAACGAATTTTAGGAACTCGAACACGGTCAAATTTATCAAAGTCCTCATATTCGAAAGCCTTGGCAGCCATAACCATACGATCTGCTCTAAAGTTGAAAGTCACCACAGCATCTCCATCCACTATAGGTCCAACAGCATTTCCATTGTCATCAACAATAACAAATGGTGGTAAATACTGATCACTGGCTTTAGGTTCTGCCCTCAAAGTCTTGACAGCTTCAACTGCACTCTTGAACTTGTATGGTGCTTCCCCTAGAACTTGTGCATCCCATCCTCTTTTAACGACACCCCAGTCATTCTGTGAAAGAGGCAGCACTAACTGATTTAGTTTCACTTTGCTTAAAAAATCAGAGTGGCTAGACTATAATTTTATAATATTCATAAAGGCAGCATATAAGAAGAGAAAAAAATGACATGGACGATACTGAATGTTACCTCACAAATTAATGACATGGCTATTTTAACATCATTCAATACTTGCACGGTATATTACCAACTAATTCTTGGGGACACCGGCAGGACATCAGTGTTGGCAGAGACGTACTGATAGAATTAAACATCTATATATATATCATGCATGCCAGGTAAACATATATAGTAGATGACCAATGCTGGAATTATTACATCAAAGAAGAATTATTATGGAGCCAGATAAAGGTTAGCAAATGCTAAGTACACAAAACAAGGATACTCTAGAAATTACTCTGTTAGCAACTATAATGATTTGAGAAGATAATTTTAAAATTGAAAATTCCAATACAAATTTTCATAGAAAATGAAAACTAAATTCCATTTACAAAAAGGACACCTCTAACATATAAAATATTAACACTCTGCTTGACAATGAGTCCTCAGTCCATGCAGATTATTGACATTAGGGATCAATTGATCTAGGCACTCCAAGAGTAGTACACATTAGATTTATACAAACGACATTGATATAATGTTTAATATGTAATCTGTTGTCAGCCTATAATTCCCCCAGAGTTTTGTCAAAATCTATCATACGCCTAGGATAACCAAAAGAGTATCCATTATAAATATTATTTAATTACAACTTTACCTCGTATCGATCCATTGTAACATACATACGACCACCACCTGATGCAATCTGGGCATCAATACCCTTTTCACGTAATTTTGAGAGATCATTCTCAAGGGTTTCCATGAAACCAACACTTGAACCATCCAAAACATCACGGCCATCAGTAAGAACATGAAGGCGGATTCTTTTGGCACCACGTTCACTGGCACCTTTTAGTAACAACTGCATCCACAAGGAAAAAGAAACAGAGATTCCAATAATTAATTAAGCAAAATCAAGCCATAACAAGACAAAATGATGGTGGACCTGAATAAAGATTAGTACCTGCACTTGGTCAAGCCGTGAGTGGACACCACCGTCACTCAATAAGCCAATGAGGTGCAGCGTTCCACTTTCAAAAGATTCCTTAATGTATTTAAAACCTTCTCCATCATAGATTTTTCCAGACTCAAGAGCAATATCACAAAGCTTGGCACTACACGACAAAAAAGTTTCCAGATTAGAAATCCATGATCCGTATTAAAAAGTGTTTTAGCATTGGAAACAAGTTTTTTTTCAGCAATTACTGTTTCTCCACCAGCTGAGAGAAAGAAGGATGAAAGTCTGTTCAAGCACAAAGTATCAAATGGGAGGAGTCGACTTTCTTAGAGAGCCGTCGGACTCTCCTTTTGAAAAATACCAAATACCTTAGAGGAAAGTAACAGAGGCAGGTTGAAAGATACTTCGATACAATTAATGTAGATAACGATTATTGAATCAAGGTGTGGATGAGAGAAGTTAAAAGGTCAAGGAGCTATTTTTCTTCTAAGAACGTGACCAAAACTAAATTAATTCCAACCTCCACCCCACTGCCCAGGCTTTAAAATATAGGATATGCTGAACAAACATTGACAGTAGATATACTCCAGAACCACAGCACCAACTGAATATCAGACCTAATTCAACTATTTTATCAATGTCATTGATAAATACAATGAGAATATAGCACAAAAGCAGAAGAAAATAAACGAACCCTTGAGCAAAAATCCTTCCAGCACCGAGGGCATTGTGACCAACTTCGCTGTTGCCCATGTCATCTTCAGTTGGAAGCCCCACTGCAGTCCCATGAGCTCTCACTAATCTCCACTTATCAGGAGCACCCTACCAAAATAAGGCACAATATCAAATAACATTCAGGCCAGTACAAACTTCATTACTCCACATTACTTGCAGAAAATAGTCCAAAAATAATATCACTCGTCTGAAATTAAAAACATTTAGAAATATTACTATAATATTGATCTCAACAATTCAAAGAAACTCAAAACACGAATCTGGTTACTAACACATCACTACTCTATACACTTCTATATTCTACAAATCAATTTCTAGAGATCAACATGCACATATACTCAATAATCGTCCAAAATCATACTAAATACAAACTTTGATCGGTCTAGTCTTTGCTTAGATACTAGCATGAAAGACATATGAGATGAAGAAATATACATTTTTAAGCGAATCCATGGTGGGAGTATCAGCAACAGAGATGCAGTTGTACTGATTTGCTTTGGCTTCACCCCATCCATCTAAAACCACCATAGCCACGACCTTCCCCTTTGGTAGCTTTGGATGGTCCGCCAATTTCCATGAGAATCCAGAGCTACCCATATCTCTATATATATGTATGAACTAAATCAAAACTATTTCACAATCACAACAACAAATCAGAATATACAAATGAACAAATACACAAGATCTACAATATAAACATGTATAAAAATATAGAGAGAGAAACCTTGGGATTGTAGATCCAACTGATGCAATACAAGCAACTGAAAAAGGTTGGGAGTTGAAAAATTGGAAGAGGAGAGTTCAAAGCAGAAGACTAACCAATAGAGGAAGTTGGGTTAGGTATTTATTGAGAGAGACGAAAGCCTACAAAAAGAAAACTGTATAATAACATGTGGCCCGAGCCCATAGGTTTCGAAGTTTATGTTTTTGACTCGCGTGCGAGTCACGTGAGTCTCTTGCCCGTCGTCTTTCAGAACTTCACGCGTGCGTCGTCCGTAAGCAAATCGTATTGTTCCCATGCGTCTCGCGAAAACAAAGTCGCGTTTATCATGCCGCTCAACGTATAAAAAAGAAAATAATGAAATTTAAGAAGTCTTATTAGAAGAGATGCGGTTGCATTTGTTTCATTATGTATTTGAAGTTAAATAAATTTATTAGATTTGAAATTATTTAATTAATTAAGTATTTATATTTAAATTTAAATAAATTTATCAGATCTAAAATTATTGAATTAATTAAGTATTTATATCTAAATTTTAATATAAATTTAATTATTTATTTAATATTTTATCTTAAATAACTGGATTAATATATTCTATCATTTTATCATATTTTAGTTTATACAACTTTATTTTTTTGGTTTACTAGATTCAAATAAAATTGAGTTTATTAAGAGATAAGTGGTAAGCTAAATAAACGATTTAAATTACACAACATTTGAACACGTTCAGATCCTTCATCTGTTAAGATGCATTAAAAGCTAAACAAACACAATTATTTATTTTCAAAAATTGAAGCATTTTGAGAAAACATTCAAAATTATGGAGAGTACTTCTATTTTTTAATTGTATTATGTGATGGCGACTTATGTTGCATTTCTTTCATTAAGCATGTGAAACTAAATAAATTAATCAGATCTAAATTTACTGAATTAGTTAAATATTTATATATGAATCTTAATATAAATTTAATTAATTATTTTAATATTTTTTCTTAAATATTTGAATTAATTTATTTTATTATTTTGTTTGATGTTAATCTATTCAGTTTCATTTTTCTAGTTTACTAGATAGATATAAAACTAAATTTATTAAGAGATAAGTGTTAGTCTAAATAAATGGTCTTAACGATATAATATCTGAATACGTTCAGATCCTTAATCTGTTAAGATGTATTAAAACTTAAACAAACACATCCTTAATTTATTTTGAGGTATGAATATTGTAATGTAATTAAATATTATTAGATCAATATTTTGCGGGGAAAAGTATACTTATTGCAGATTTTAATATAGTATATTGTTAATTTAGGAATGTGGGACAATATTTAAAATGAGATGATTAATATTTTTCAATTACAGTTATTTATGTATTCCATATTTGTTTAAATTTAAAGCATCAATTTGTATATAACATTTAACCATATAAAAATAACAACGTACTTATATTCTTTCCACATGTATACTTGCACAAAAAATTATATTACGTCCCACAAATTATCTTCCCATTACTTTTTTTTTATTGAATAAAAATGTTGGTGGTTAAAAGTTAATAAACAAATTTATTAACTTTATTATTACACGGTGAATATTTACTCCACCATATAAAGTAATGAGAATATTATATACTCAGAAAATTTAACGAGTTGGATACCTTACTTCATTTTTTATTTTGTAAAGTAATACGCTTTAAAATTTATAAATCATGTCAACATAAATTTTTATTGCTTATTTTAATTAATTCGCACAATCTTCTGACAGCCATATTGAATATCAAACAATTCTCGAAGAAAAAAGTTGACACGTGTCTCGCATAACTGCATAAGCCAAGGTCCACCGAATAATATAAGCATATCCTATTATTATTCTTCTTCTGCATAATTACCGGGTAAATGCACAGTCACATATTAGGATTTCGTAAATTAAATTTTCTTTCCGTCGTCGTATTCGGATTATATGGGCTGTACTCTGGTTAACTACTTTACTCTGATAGTCTGATGTGTTTCGGTTCCACCAGAGGATTTTTTTTGTTCTTTTTGAGTACTGAGATGGGACCATCACATATTAACTCATGCTCACATTCATAAATTTACTAATTATTTTAGGAGATTTTTTTTTATTAGTTTGTAAGATTAGAAACCAAATTAGTGTTCAAATGCTCGACAATTTAATCTTATAATTTAATTATTTAAATTTTCTAGAGTTAGAATAAGATATAAAATATATCATCTCACTCCATATTATTTTTCAACGCAATTATGTATAAAGTCATAATTTCTATTTTAATCTTAGGAGATTTTGTATGAATAAAAATATAAAAAGAACGAATAAGTTAAATAAAAATTTGCAAAGCACGATTCAGATAATGAGATTTGACTGGAATGAGATGGATGGTTATATGACCACATTTTTAAAAGCTAATTTTTTTTGATGGTTTAAAATTTATTAACTATAACTGTTACGTGTGTGTGAGAGAGAATTATAAGCGCCGAATTTCGTTATAATTAAAAATAAAATAATATATTATTAAGTCTATAAAAAGTTAAAAATCTATTGAATGTACCACCTAATTGGAGATGTATTAACATAGTCACACATGTGTAATTATTGTTTTTCTATATAATATGTTTTATTTGTGTATTTTTTTTTTTTATCTCTCTTGAATCCTAATTGAATAATATAAACCCATCATTGACATTTTAAAATGTTTATTCAAGTGATTCAATTATATATATATTGTTACAAATCAATAAATTATAAGTATTACGTCCATTTATTTTTAATTTTGTGCCTCTCAATTAGGGCATTAGTTCTGTTGGTACATATAACAGTGTTATAGTCATCTTATTACAAAATAAATAATTTTCATATAAAAATAAAAATAAAAATTAAAAATTAATATCATTCCTTCTTTCTTTGGTATGGCGTACTAAGCGTAAGTGTGATATCAAATGTAACGCAGCATATTCCTCTGTGACAAAATTTTTATAACGGGTTGGGTTGCTTTTTTGTAATTTAATGGACAACCTTGGACATTTCAAAAACTGTTCGGCTTTCTTTTCTTTCTTTTTTTATTCCCAGAAAGAAGGCTCCTCCCCTCCTCCTCAGGCCCAAAATCACGACAGTGAAAATCAAAACAAAAACATCGAAAGACGAGCGGCGACATCACCGTTCGACAGGTCACTGGAGGAGTTTGTTTGTTAGCGATAGCAAACCAACCTTAACCTAGAGTCCCAGACAAATCTATTACAAACACAAGGATTTACTCGTTCGTTCGTGTCAGTCATGTGAACAACTTAACTTCTCATCGAACCTTCCTCCTTCTTCAGACATACCCAGATTTCAAATTCGCCGAATTTTTGCTGAGGGGAAGAAATGGAGAACTCTGAAGGGAAGTGGAAGAAGAAGAAGGGAAGGCCTAATAACCATAACATTTCCGAAGCTAGTCGGATTAGAATACAAGCAATACTTGAAGAGTTCCGTGCTTCTAAAGACAAAGGTGAATTTATATGATGGTGATTTGAATTGAATTACCTTTCTCCTCTCTCTCTCTCTCTCTCTCTATATATATATATATATATATATATGTAAGAAAAGAATTATATATTTGCTTTGACATTTGAGTTTATTTGATAGTTTGATACATGTGGCACTGTTTTAGTTGAGCAAAAATTATGCAACTTTAGAGCTGAGTTAAGCATTTGGGTTTTTGTCAAGCGTTTACAGTTCTGGTGTTTCTTTATAATTTGTTACCTATTTGATATGTTTGCTGCTTCTCTTTGTGGTGTTTGAAATCAACTCTGGGCTGTATATTGGTTAAAGTGCCTGAATTCGGTTTTACTATTATTTTTCTTGGGGTTGAGGTGGGATGGTAAGAATTTGAAATTCAAATAATTAGAAAATGTTGAGTTGGATAAATTTTCATAATTGGGTTTGATAAGTTTCGACAAGGCACACAAGAATCACGATGATCTGAAACATGCATCTATTAACTTATTCCGCCATTCAGGTGCTAAATCAGTGGCGCTGTGCGGGATTTTTTATGATTGGGCTTTAAAGCTCTATACTCTGCAAGATAGTGTAAGATGGTCAGCATACGAGTTCAGAATGTGATCAAATATCTATGTTGCGATAATTGTACTCATTTTGACTCAGTCTCCAATAATTTATACAATTAATCAATGACTTATTTTGTTGGTATCGTGTTCTTTTCTAATAATAGGCACATTCTTTTGGCCTTATCGACACAGAAAGACAATTTTAAGATTTGCTATATACACATTATCTCTAGCACTGTCAGCATTTAATTGCTTCATTTTATGCATGTTTGAGATTTTGCATCTAGATAGAATGTAATTATAAAACTTGTAATTATGTTGATATACTCTTGACTGCAGTCTACACAATGGAACCCAATCTGTCAAATTCTGAGCGTGCTGCAGTCCATACTTTGTCCAGGAAAATGGGTATGAGGTCCAAAAGCTCTGGGTACGTATACTTTGTTTATGTCTACACACTTGCAATATATGGAAATTAGATACATGTTACTTTAATCATGACTAATGTTTTTTGTTTTTGTTTTTCTTTTCTCTTTGAATTTAATTTTATTATTCAATCATTTCCAAAATTAGAGATACATTTTTTTTGTTCCAGAATTAGAGATATATTTCTTTTGGATAATAAAATGGCATAAAGTTCTTTAAATGCCACCACCACTTGAGGTGATCCCTGTAACTACCATCACCCCGTCACTTCTATCACCAACACGCCATTATCAAGTAAAATGTTGTCATCTTTACTAAATACATTAATATGGAGGTTATATTTGTAACTTAAAATATTGTCATTTTTGAAATGTATATCTGTTTTGGATCAGAGGGAGTAGAACTTTGTTGATTTGTTAGTTAGGAAAATATGATGCCTCTTGTAGGCCCCAATAAACCTGAGCTTTGTGTAGGCACGGGGATCAACGGTGTGTATCTATTTTCAAGAACAAAACAAAAGTTACTACAGTGAAGAAGGAAAACCTCACTTGGTTTACGTTTTCAGAGGAGGCAAAAGTGGTTCTACAGGAATTATTCATGCGGTATCCACCTGATGATCATGAAACGGGTGACGAAATGGTTAAAAGGGTTGGTGGAAATGCTGATTACGTACAACGGAAGCCGGATGATATTTTCTGCAGGCCTTTGATGAGCAAGGCCGAAATCAGAAAGAAGGTGGAATCAGTTGCTTCTAAATTGGAAAACATCCCCAAACTGAAACAGGTCCTGAGATGTTCTAACAAGTTCTTATGAATGACACCATTTTCCTTAATTTACTGTAAAACAATCTTAATCAATGCCATCACTATTTAACTAATCATTCGGCAATAGATCTTTAATACTTATCTATTTTGCTCACGGGAGCCTGTTTTTGGAACCAGAGTAGATAATTATTATGTAGTTCAGAGTATAACTTTATATTTGTTTTAACTTTTGCAGATCACAGAGAAGAGGTCCAAACTTCCGATTGCAACATTCAAGGATGTCATTACATCGACAATTGATTCTCATCAGGTTCTATTTTATTGTTGGAGCAGGATAAAAATGTGGAGAGAACTATTTAATTAACAAATGATCAAGAACCCTAGATTTATTCTTAGGTGTGAAAATGGTGAACAGAGTGATATACTCCGTAATAAACTCCAGTAAAGTGTTGACGCTGGTTGTTGGCTATTTCTTAACAAGGGGGTGTGGAGTTTATATCTTAATGTGTTTTTTGGTTTTTTTTTTTTTGGGTGTTGTGGGGTCGGGAGTTGCTATATTCTTAATCTGGACCCATTAACTGGTTATTCGAAATTGCATGCTTTAATATGTATCAAATTTCTCAGGACCTTTTGAGTTTATTTTGTTGTTTTACATTTGATGCAGGTGGTTCTCATATCTGGTGAAACTGGGTGTGGAAAAACAACACAGGTTCCTATACCCCTTTCTCTTGGTTCATTATGTTTAACATGATTGACAGAGGCAATTTACCAGGAGTGAATTATTTCTGATAGTGGCATTCCGTCTATATACAAAATGTTTAAATTTTCTTACACATCTGAATGAAACTTTCTTTCATTTAGTGACATTAGTGTTCAGTTCGAGAAATGTTATTAAGATGAATAATACCAAGCAGTTGAAATGTTGTGGATCAAAGCAATCATTAGTTTAATATATCATTACGTAAATAACATTAAATATGTTGCTGTTTTAAAATGTAATATATGCAATTAAGCAAGAACCTCAAAGTATTTTACCTTGTCACTTCTTCATCAGTTTGACCAGATTTTATCAACAATTTAATCCAGGCAGAGAATTCTAACTTGTTAAAGAGTGGAGATAGGTTTCTCCAGCAAGTTATGTTGACTTCGTGAGTGCTCGTATCACTTTAACTCCAAAAGGGCCAACATATTCTAGATAGACTTGTAGCTCTTCAACATCATTGTGACATGTTTGTTTTTATTGATAGAAATAGAAACACAAAAATTTTCAGAATTTGTTATGCTAATTTAAATAGTACTGCGTATTAATTCTTTGGTCATATTTGAAATGCTTTTACTGCTTTTCTGTATACAATTGTAGTTGTTCGGCGGGGTTGAAGATGGAATTTGCAGTATATTCCTTGTATTCTCTTCTTCCTCTATTGCTATATGATGTGTGGGGAAAAATTATTGATTAGATCAAGTTCAGAATCCTCTTCTAGAGAAATATTTTCTGCAAATGACTAACTGGCTATGATGAGAAAACTACTGTAGATAAATCATCACTTTGTATAACCATTTCCTTTCATGAATTAGACAGCTGGGATGGCACGCTTATAGTGTTTACATGAGCTTCACAGTACTACTATTATTTCTGTTATCTTCTATGTATCTGAAAAGAATCTCTGTCAAATTATGAGGCAGTAATTTATATTCTTTGACTCAGGTCCCACAATATATTTTGGATAATATGTGGGGTAAGGGTGAGACATGTAAGATAGTCTGTACTCAACCTCGAAGAATCTCCGCAACCTCAGGTGTTTACAAGCCATCTTTGCATGTGTCTTTATGGTTAATATTTATTATTTTACAGAGCTGTGAGTAAAATCTTATCTGTTTGTATTTGCATTCTAGTTGCTGAGAGAATCTCTTCTGAAATGGGTGAAGTTATAGGAGAAAGTGTTGGATACAAGGTAATTATGACTTTTACATCTTTTACTGGTATGGCTGCTATGTTGTACGCACTTATTAGCCGCACAACTTGTTTGTTTGAATGTTTGTAATAAATCATGGTGAACCGAACGGTCTCTTTTATGCTAAACTACTTGAAATAGACTACTAGTGAATTCATACACAAAAAGGAAAAGTAGAAAGACAAAGAGAATAGTAAACATAATATAAAAACAGAAAAAGAAAATGACAAAAAATTAGCCAAAAAAGAAAAAGGACAAGAAAAAGAGAAAATGACAAAGAATAAATCTTTGCACACAAATAAACTCACATGAAAAACTCACAAAAGTGCATAAAGA